>OU343225.1:231367042-231454908 GCA_910596185.1 Chrysanthemum makinoi | reverse complement strand
TGACAAATCAACCCTTTAGGAAAAAGATTAACGTATCAAATCTTACGGGTGTGATAAAAGTGATATCGGAAAAGTGATTTCCCGGGTCGTGTCCCAACGAGGTGTGAATGGAAGGATTCGTTGAGTTTTGTGATTTATAACTTGAATTGGTTTTAATGATTTGTTGGATTAGAATTATGTTTTCTACGAATTAATTAACGGGAAGGTAATTAAGGAAAGGGAACCCTAATAAACTAAAAATAAACTATCACTAAGCCTAAGGAATGATAAAACGAAGCTACACCAAGTCCTAGGGTGCTAAAACGTAAAAACGTAAAAACCGGCAAACAACTCGAGCCATAAACGTAAATTTTTTGCAATTTAAGGGCTACGGGTGTGAAATCAATTTTCATACGTTCTAATTGACCAAAAATAATTTTAGAAACAGACCGGGTATTTTTTCGACTTTTAAAATAATTACTACGAATTAAAAACTAATTAACACTAATTAAATTATTAAAAATACTAAACTAATTAAGAAAAATCTGAAAATTTCACAAAAAGCGCTTTGCTATCTACTGATTCTAAGAAAAATTAAAAAGTTGGGTGTTGCTTTAGAGAATAAGCTGGAAATAAGCTCAAAAGAGCTTAAAATACAAACTGCCAATGTGTTCTTATAATGTTAATTGTGCAAGAATCTAACGAGACAAGTCCCAAGGGCAGTTGGTTGTGTGGTGTTATGAATTGGTCGTGTGCTGTGAGTGGGGAGACCAAGGTTCGAATCCTGGCTCCTCACTTTTTGAAAATCTATTTTTTTTTCAACTTTTTGGAACTTAAAGACACAACCAAGATGAACTTTTTTTGTGAAAACTTTTCTTATAAAAACCCTTGGAATAAGCAGTTAAGACTGCTTATTCACCACAGTATGGTCATAATCAAACAAGCTCATCTAGACAGATTTTACAAGCACAAAATGTGATAAAATAAGCTGAGGATGGAAAATGGGAATAAGCAATATTTATACCATGTATGATTGGGGAACTAAAATAAGCTAACACAGTAGTTAAGCACCAAAAAAATAAAAGACAATAAGCAGTTGGTATAAGCTACACTAGGTGGGGGGGTCTAAAACTAAAAATTGGAAAATACGCTATCAATAAGGTATAAATGAGCACTAAATAAGCAAAGGGTGATCAGGTCCTAAACTAATACTCTACTAGCAACTGCTAAAACCTAAATAAGCTATGCAAACAACCTAATAAGCACCTATAAAAAAATAATATCCTGTTAGCAGCAGTGTAACAGTGGTCAAAGGGGTACCTTGGGAGCTTATATTGGATAAGCTAGAGTGTGAGTTAAGACATGAGCTTCTGAGCCTAAGCAGTCCACCAACCAAACTTGCTTTTGCCCCCAAATTCTTGCCTGAATAAGCTGTGTGCAGCTTATTAATAAGCTGAGAAAAATCCTTGGTTACACTTCACACCCCTGCACAGAACAATGGGTTGGCCAGACCACCACTTTGATTCAATTGCAGCCTTACTAAACAAATTTTGTGATTTTTTTTCTTTTGACACAAGATTAACAAGCTACAAAGCTAGTGATTTTTATTTTTTAGAATTTTTTATCACAACAAAATCCTCACTAAACTGCTTATGGAAAATGTCACAAATTCAAGTTAAAAAGAAAAATATGACAGATTGCTTATGACACAAAACGTTTTCAAAACTCTTGCATTCACCTCGCACAGATCTAAACTGAATTGGAGACCCTACTTTTCTCACTTAAAACCAAATTTGTCAACTTAAAACATCAAATAAGCTATTAAATTAGCACTTGAACAGCAACATAAGCTGCTGTTCCTGTGCAATTCTAGTGAAGACAGAAACAAATTTTTACTTAGCCAAACTTTGAAAAACAAGAGAAACCAGTTTCAAACCTGTAAAAACCTACTTTAAAAACTTAAATTAATTTGACCATAAAGGTCAAAATGGGTAAAAATAGTTTTTACACCCAAACATAGCTTAAACCAAACACTCCCTTTTTTGTAAAAAACACCTTAACTGATTTTTAAGTATCTTGCTTGACCCCCTTTTGTTGAGACTATTTTGATGTTTAACTTAAAAACTCTTAACAATTAATAAGACTTAATAATCAAATAACCATAAAACATGAAACTGAAAGATTTCTTTTCATTGATTAAGAAAATAAATTACAACAGTAAATAAGAAAAACTGATTTAAAGCTAAAACTAGGGGGTGCCTTATAACTGGCATACATACTCCTATTTATACTACAACTAGATACTTGGGTCTTCAAGTTTTCATCTCTTGTGTGCTTGTTATGTGAGAGCAGTCAAGCAAAAACCAACCTTGTGCTTCTTGAACTCAATCTACACCATCAATTAAGTAGGTACCATTGAAGAGCAATCTGAGCCATTGATGGGTGCTTTTAGACTTGGATTGCCATGGTGGCAGTGGAAAAAGGGGAGGGAAAAGATTAGTGGGTTTGGGAGTTGGGATTATTTGGGTAAAAGAGATGAAGGAGGTTTTGGGTTTTGATGATTCTGGGTAATAGGGAGTTTGGAGGTGGAGTGTTTGGGGAGAAGGAAAAGAGGAAACTAGGGTATCTAGGGTTCTCTGTGTTTTGGTTTGGGCGGGAAGTGGAGAAGACAGGGAGATGGGTTGTTTATATGTTGACCGGGTTGGGTTAGGGTAAACGGGTATTGGATTGGGTAAGGGGATTGGGCTTGGGTTGTTAAATGGGTTTAGGATTGATTTTAAACCCAATTAGTAGCTTAGGGACCATTTGTGCATATTCGAAAATCCGGGGTCCACGAATGTAAATTCTAAAAATGCTTTCCAAGGACCAATCTTGACAATCTCTAAAATCCCAAGGACCATATTTGCGAAATCTGAAACTTGATGGACTAAACTTGTAAATTTTCCAAAATTTATCAAAATGACCAAATTTGACAAGTTAGAATTACCAAAGGACTAAAAATGTAATTTTCCAATTTAAAATGTCCAGGGGTAAATTCTGTCAATCTTTGAAATTCCAAGGACTAAAGTTGCCATTTTAAAAAGTTGGGGGACTGAAACTGCCAATTATGCAAACTTTGCTCATTTTTCATTTGTTGTTGATAATTTTGCATCTGAAACATATAAAACACAATTTTGAGATATTTTCAGTATTTTGATGCATTTCGGAGTGTTTTTAGATGTTTTGCACCTCAAATTTGACCAAAAATGATGAGTGAATAAGCACTCATCAAATCCCCCACACTAAAACATTGCTAGTCCCTAGCAATCTTTTGAGAAAACTTAATGGATTTGAGTCTCTTAACCAAAAGCCATTACTTACGAGTAGCCAAATGTTTTAGTTCAAGTAAGAACTATGGTACATTGATAACCATATGATTTTGAGCAAATCACCAGCTTTCAACGGTTTTGATTTGTCTTACCAGAAGCCGTTTTCGGGCTAGCCAACTCTTAGATAAATTATCAATATTATCTTTGGTGAGTTGATTACCAATTATGGTTTTTCAACTGCCTTTACCACAAGCCATAAACTTGCGGGCTAGCCAACTCTTCACTAATTAAAGATATGGTGAGGTGAACACCATACAATTTTGGGCAAATTGCAAGCCGTCAACGGATTTGAGATATCTTTACCAAGAGCCGTTTGCTCCTGGATTAGCCAATCCTTTTGTTTATTTAGACATGGCGGATGATAACCGTAGTGAGTAAGTGCAAAACACTTACTCCACAAAAAATTTTTGCCAAAAATGGGGGAATAGGGTGGTAAAACATATGATAAAATTCGTGAGAATTCCCCCCCACACTAGAAATGAATATTGCCCTCAATATTCAAAGTACCGGCGGTTATGCCGAAACTAAGAACGTAAAGGGAAATACTACGGCAATTATTTGATTTTTTTTTTTTTTTTTTGAAAACTTTATATACAACAGCGGGGGGCAACTCCCCCACACTAGGGTGGTAGAAAGTAGAAAGAAGTTCGAAATACGGGTGAAAACCCATATAGTGTGCTACTGTTTTTGATTCCCGAGTCGCTAGCTTGACTCGATCCCGCATTCATTGGTTCATGGGGAAAGTTTGTAGATCCGGGACAACCATGGATGGTATGTCCCCTCCAAAATAATGTTTCAATCTATGTCCATTCACCTTGAAGTTTGGTCCGTCGGTTTGAGATAACTCGACGGTGCCATATGGAAAAACTTTGGCAATGGTGAATGGACCGGTCCAACGGGTCTTAAGTTTCCTCGAGAAGATTTTCAATCTAGAATTGAAAAGAAGGACTCGGTCACCAACGTTGAAAACGCGGTTCTTAATCTTTGAGTCATGGATCTTCTTTGTCTTTTCCTTGTAAATCAACGAGTTCTCGTAGGCTTGATCACGGAGTTCATTTAATTCATTGAGTTGAACTTTCCGGTGATCACCCGCGGACTTAAGGTCAAAATTGGCATGCTTCAAGGCCCAATAGGCTTTGTGCTCGAGCTCGATCGGGAGATGACACGCCTTTCCATACACAAGCTTGTAAGGAGTACATCCGATGGGTGTTTTGTAAGCGGTGCGGAAGGCCCAAAGTGCATCTTCAAGTTTGTCCGACCAAGAGGCACGGTTTTCACCTACGGTCCTCTCCAAAATTCTTTTCAAACCACGATTCGAAACTTCCACTTGCCCACTAGTTTGTGGGTGATACGCGGTAGAAAGACGGTGCGTGACACCGTACTTAAGCATGACTTTTGCGAATTGGTCGTTGCAAAAGTGCGTACCGCGATCACTAATGATGGCACGGGGAGTTCCAAAACGGGTAAAGAGAGACTTTAGAAACTTCACAACTACTCGGGCGTCGTTGGTAGGGAGCGCTTTCGCTTCCACCCATTTAGACAAGTAATCGACCGCCACGAGTATATACTTGTTCCCTCGAGAAGACGGGAATGGACCCATAAAGTCGATGCCCCATACGACAAAGATCTCGCACACTTGAATGGCATTTTGAGGCATTTCATCTCTTTTAGAGATGTTGCTATGACGTTGGCAAGAGTCGCAAGATTTGACGAGGTCATGGGCATCTTTGTAAATCGTGGGCCAATAGAAACCGGAGTCAAACACCTTTTTGGCGGTGTAGTTAGGGCCATGATGTCCCCCCGTGGGTCCATTATGACAAGCCTTGAGAATTTCATCGGCTTCTTGGCCGTGAACACACCGTCGGATGACTTGATCCGCACAAACCTTAAACAAGTAGGGGTCGTCCCAGAAATAATGCTTAACATCTTTGAAAAATTTGTTCTTTTGTTGGGACGACATCCCTTTCACAACAAAGTTTCCCGCATGATAGTTTGCAAAGTCGGCAAACCATGGGGTACTCGAATTTTCATGATGAGATACCACATTCAGAGTCTCGAGAGGAAACGTTTCGTTTATTTCCTTTTTCTCGAGCATACCTTGATGTGGATTTTCAAGACGAGAGAGATGATCAGCCGCTAGGTTCTCTGCTCCTTTTTTATCACGGATAATGATATCAAATTCTTGTAGGAGGAGAACCCATCGGAGCAATCTCGGCTTTGCATCTTGCTTAGCAAAGAGATATTTGAGGGCCGAGTGATCCGTATACACTATGCTTTTGGACAAAATCAAGTATGGCCGAAACTTCTCGAAAGCATACACCACGGCTAGTAATTCTTTCTCTGTCGTAGTGTAATGTGCTTGAGCTTCGGTCAAAGTTTTGCTAGCATAATGTATAGGCTGGAAATGTTTTGATTTTCGTTGCCCCAAGACGGCACCTATGGCGAAATCACTTGCGGCTCAAATGGCAATTCCCAATCGGGGGCAACTAGAATCGGAGCTTCCGTGAGCTTCTTCTTAAGAGTTTGAAATGCTTCAATGCACTCACTAGAGAAGATGAAAGGAGTATCTTTTTCAAGAAGTCGGGTCATAGGCCGGGATATTTTCGAAAAGTCTTGAATGAAACGACGATAAAATCCGGCATGACCAAGGAAACTTCTAACTCCTTTGACGGTTGTGGGAGGAGGTAATTTTGAAATGACATCGACTTTAGCTTTGTCAACCTCAATCCCGCTCTTAGAAATCTTATGGCCAAGGACAATGCCCTCTTTAACCATAAAGTGACATTTCTCCCAATTTAGACAAAGATTCGTGTTTTCACAACGTTCAAGCATCTTGTCCAAATGGGAGAGACATGTTTGGAAAGAATCCCCAAAGACCGAAAAATCATCCATAAAGACTTCCATAGTCTTTTCGATCATGTCATGGAAAATGGCCATCATACACCTTTGAAACGTACCGGGAGCATTACACAAGCCAAAAGGCATGCGTCGGTAAGCAAATGTTCCATAAGGACACGTGAATGTGGTCTTTTCTTGATCTTGTGGGTCAATGGGTATTTGGAAGTAACCCGAGAAACCATCGAGAAAACAATAGTATTCGTTTCCCGCTAATCTCTCAAGCATTTGGTCCATGAAGGGTAATGGAAAGTGGTCTTTACGGGTGGCTTCATTTAACTTTCGATAGTCAATGCAAACACGCCATCCCGTAACCAATCGAGTAGGAATCAACTCGTTTTCATCATTTTCAACAACGGTAATGCCACCTTTTTGGGCACACAATGAACGGGGCTAACCAAGGACTATCCGAGATAGGGTAAATCAATCCGGCATCGAGAAGTTTTATGACTTCCGCTTTGATAACCTCATGAATTTTAGGATTCACCCTTCTTTGGTGTTGAACCGCCGGTTTGAAGTCATCTTCCATGAGAATTTTGTGCGTACAAAATCTCGGGTCAATACCCTTGATGTCGGAAAGGTTCCAAGCGATGGCTCGCTTGTGTGACTTCAAAACCTTTATGAGAGCGGATTTTTCATCCTCACTCAAGTCTTTAGCAATGATGACGGGTGATTTATTGTCACCCTCCAAAAATGCATACTCGAGATGAGGTGGTAAGTCCTTAAGTTCGACCTCGGGAGGATCATTAGATTTTTCAATCGTTTTGATTTCCTCCTTATGAAGTTCTTGAGGAGGGAGCGATGAAGGATCTTCATTGAGCATCTTCTCGATGAGAAGAATATCTCCCTCAATGTCGATGGGAGCGTGATCAATTTCCCATGGAACAGAATCACTAGCCAAGTATGCTTCAATCTCTTCCAAAATAAAGTCACTTCCCTCAAACGGAGTGAGGGGAGGGGAAGAGAGAGCAACGATGGGATCAACCGAAGTGGGATTGCCACTCGAGAATCCAAGAATTTCTTGAGAATACTCCTCCGACACAATGTCAAGGACATCGATTTTGTTGACGGAATTGTCTCCATAATTGGGGGAGTATTTCGTAACTTGATTGAGATTGAAAGTAACGGCTTCCTTGTTTACCCTCAAAGTAATTTCCCCTTCATCAACGTCGATCAATGCCCGACCCGTTTTTAAGAAGCACCTCCCAAGGATGAGGGGTACTCGGGGATCAGCATCAAATTCGACAACAACAAAGTCGGCGGGGAAATGAAACTTGCCTACTTTCACAAATACATCCTCGGCTATACCTAGCGGACGAGAACTTGTACGGTCCGCAAGCTCGAGGATCATACATGTAGGTGTAAGCGGAGGTAATGAAAGCTTTTTCCACATGGAGTGTGGCATCAAGTTAATGCTAGCGCCAAGATCGGCCAAGGCGGAGCATTGAACTATGCCTTGAAAATCACATGGGATGAGAAATTTTCCGGGGTCTTCTAACTTTTCGGAAGCTTTTAAGGATAACCGCCGAACAATTTTCGTTCAAAGAAGTTTTAGCCATTTCGGAAATCTTTTCTTTGTTATTCAACAAATTTTTGATTGTTGGACCGAACTTTGGCATTAGAAGAAGAGCGTCCGCGAAACTAATCTCGAAGTGCAAATCTTGAAAGATTTGGATAAGCTTCTCCATTTGTTGACTAGTTTTATCACGGAGCTTTTGGTCATTAAGCCTTGAAGGATAAGGAAGTGAAGGCTTAGGAATGGTCATCGGAACAACGGGTTCCGGAATTTGAGGTAAGACCACCGAAGGTTGGACTTGTGCGGTACTTCGTGGGCTTGAGTTATGCACCTTGTCCTTTGATACCTCGGTTTCTCGTTCCACATCCCTCATCGGAGAGGGATTAGGCATCGAGGGTCCCTCATAAGATTTACCACTTCGGGTGGCAATAGCATTCAATTCACCTTTTGGGTTGGGAATGGTATTACTCGGAAGAGCACCCGAAGTTGAAGCTTGATTCTTTTGACTCATGAGACTAGCAAACATGCTTTCAATCTTGCTTTGAGATTGATCAATTTTGTTGCTAGTAGCTCTAAGCTCGGAAGTGAAATCATTCTTCAAAGTGGTAATTTGACTTTGCATGGATGCCATTTTAGCTTCATTGCTTTTGATGTAATTAGCAATGTCAATGGAAGCTTGAGGAGGTGGGGCATGTATGTTTTGTTGAGGAGCTTGGAATCGGTTTTGATTGAAATTTCCTTGATTTTGATTTTGAAAATTCCGATTCTGACTCTGATTTTGATTGAACTGATTATTTCTATTTTGCACATTTTGATTGTTCTGATTTTGATTAAACCCGGGTGGTCCAAGGTAATTGTTAGAACGATAGCTTAGAAGGTTTCGGTCCCCTTGCGGTTGGTAGGTATTACCTCCCGTATTGTAGGAACCAGAAGCGGCATAAACGCTCTTTTGAGTGAAGCCACCGGAGGCTGGACACTCAAAATAAGGATGTGGACCACCACAAGTTTCACAACTCTTGTTTACGACATTCACTTGTTGATTGTTGTTATTTTGACTCATTTTAAGTACGGCAGTGGATATTTCTTCAATCTTTTTGGTGAGAGTCGTGTATTCTGAAGATGGAAGTGTGGTAGATCTCCTTGACTCACTCCTCTCGGCTGAGGAATCCTAATAATTGTGGTGGGCAGTCATGTTTTCAATGAGATCGTAGCACTCTTCGGGTCGCCTTTTCATAAAGGTACCACCGGCAGCAGCATTTATCGTGTCACGATGTCTCAATGTTAACCCGTTATAGAATGTATCTATTTGGGTGACAAGCAACATATTGTGGTTCGGACAATGATCAATCGAAAGCTTATAGCGTTCCCATGCCTCGAATAAGGACTCATCGGGATGCTGCCGAAAATTACTGATTTCATTCCGTAGTTTCGTCACCATCGACGGTGGAAAGTATTTCGCCAAGAATTTGGAGATCATTTCATCGAAACTATGGATTGAGTTCTTGGGAAGACGATCAAACCATGCGGTGGCATGAAGCGTCAAGGAGTATGGAAAGAGGTATAGCGAAGGGCGTCATCGGTGACCCCATTTTGCTTCATACTTTGGGTGACGGTGAGAAATTTGTCGAGATGCTTGTTGGCATCGTCACCCGGTGATCCGTGAAATTGGCAAAAACTTTGGACTTGTTGAATCATGTGATGCTTAAGTCCAAAATCCGTGGCCTCGATGTTGACCGGGGCAATTGGACCGACCCGTCCATCCATCGTGGGTTGGCAAAGCTCCTCCATCGTTCGGAGATCGGGAGCTGGATCTTGTGGACCATGTACTGGGACTTGAGGTCCGTTCCCTTGGTTATGTGTCATTGTGATTTGTTCGACGGTACGTATCTCGGGTACGTTTGCTTGGTTACGGTTACGTCTACGAGCTTGCGAGCGAGTGCGCATGCACTTCCAAAAAAAACACTTTCAATTAAAACAAGACCGAGGCAAAACACGTGAACTTAAACCAATAATCCCACGTGAAATGATCACTTCTATAAGTAAAACGCACAAAGGAGCGGAGAGACTTTGTAGGTCAGCGCGAAGCTTATTAAAAACCCGTCTCTTTTCAGCCGCAATTTAATGTCAGGCCGTCCTTATACCCCTCACACAGTTTGTTAAACCGATAAAAGTAAACCAAAACACGAGCGACACAAAGGCAAGTTTTAAATCTTTTGTTCGGGAACTTATAATGATAACACCTCAGTTAAGAATGTTATTTTGATTGTGTCTTCTATTTATTTAAAACAACAAGCAAAAATCTTTTTGTATTTTTAATCTTTTACATATATATACAAAGAAAAGAAAAATATTTTTGTATTTTGTATTTTTATAAAAAACAATAACTTCACGAGGAAGGTTCTTCAAGTCACTAATCGCAAAAACTTCACGATATTGTCGCAACACACCTCCCCGGCAGCGGCGCCAAAATTTGATTAGTTGTGAAGTGAGTGTGTGAAAAACACAATATCAACGTATATCAAAATAACCGTAAAACTTGACAAATCAACCCTTTAGGAAAAAGATTAACGTATCAAATCTTACGGGTGTGATAAAAGTGATATCGGAAAAGTGATTTCCCGGGTCGTGTCCCAACGAGGTGTGAATGGAAGGATTCGTTGAGTTTTGTGATTTATAACTTGAATTGGTTTTAATGATTTGTTGGATTAGAATTATGTTTTCTACGAATTAATTAACGGGAAGGTAATTAAGGAAAGGGAACCCTAATAAACTAAAAATAAACTATCACTAAGCCTAAGGAATGATAAAACGAAGCTACACTAAGTCCTAGGGTGCTAAAACGTAAAAACGTAAAAACCGGCAAACAACCCGAGCCATAAACGTAAAAATTTTGCAATTTAAGGGCTACGGGTGTGAAATCAATTTTCCTACGTTCTAATTGACCAAAAATAATTTTAGAAAAAGACCGGGTATTTTTTCGACTTTTAAAATAATTACTACGAATTAAAAACTAATTAACACTAATTAAATTATTAAAAATACTAAACTAATTAAGAAAAATCTGAAAATTTCACAAAAAGCGCTTTGCTATCTACTGATTCTAAGAAAAATTAAAAAGTTGGGTGTTGCTTTAGAGAATAAGCTGGAAATAAGCTCAAAAGAGCTTAAAATACAAACTGCCAATGTGTTCTTATAATGTTAATTGTGCAAGAATCTAACGAGACAAGTCCCAAGGGCAGTTGGTTGTGTGGTGTTATGAATTGGTCGTGTGCTGTGAGTGGGGAGACCAAGGTTCGAATCCTGGCTCCTCACTTTTTGAAAATCTATTTTTTTTTCAACTTTTTCTTTTGGAACTTAAAGACACAACCAAGATGAACTTTTTTTGTGAAAACTTTTCTTATAAAAACCCTTGGAATAAGCAGTTAAGACTGCTTATTCACCACAGTATGGACATGATCAAACAAGCTCATCTAGACAGATTTTACAAGCACAAAATGTGATAAAATAAGCTGAGGATGGGAAATGGGAATAAGCAATATTTATACCATGTATGATTGGGGAACTAAAATAAGCTAACACAGTAGTTAAGCACCAAAAAATAAAAGACAATAAGCAGTTGGTATAAGCTACACTAGGTGGGGGGTCTAAAACTAAAAATTGGAAAATACGCTATCAATAAGGTATAAATGAGCACTAAATAAGCAAAGGGTGATCAGGTCCTAAACTAATACTCTACTAGCAACTGCTAAAACCTAAATAAGCTATGCAAACAACCTAATAAGCACCTATAAAAAAATAATATCCTGTTAGCAGCAGTGTAACAGTGGTCAAAGGGGTACCTTGGGAGCTTATATTGGATAAGCTAGAGTGTGAGTTAAGACATGAGCTTCTGAGCCTAAGCAGTCCACCAACCAAAATTGCTTTTGCCCCCAAATTCTTGCCTGAATAAGCTGTGTGCAGCTTATTAATAAGCTGAGAAAAATCCTTGGTTACACTTCACACCCCTGCACAGAACAATGGGTTGGCCAGACCACCACTTTGATTCAATTGCAGCCTTACTAAACAAATTTTGTGATTTTTTTTTCTTTTGACACAAGATTAACAAGCTACAAAGCTAGTGATTTTTATTTTTTAGAATTTTTTATCACAACAAAATCCTCACTAAACTGCTTATGGAAAATGTCACAAATTCAAGTTAAAAAGAAAAATATGACAGATTGCTTATGACACAAAACGTTTTCAAAACTCTTGCATTCACCTCGCACAGATCTAAACTGAATTGGAGACCCTACTTTTCTCACTTAAAACCAAATTTGTCAACTTAAAACATCAAATAAGCTATTAAATTAGCACTTGAACAGCAACATAAGCTGCTGTTCCTGTGCAATTCCAGTGAAGACAGAAACAAATTTTTACTTAGCCAAACTTTGAAAAACAAGAGAAACCAGTTTCAAACCTGTAAAAACCTACTTTAAAAACTTAAATTAATTTGACCATAAAGGTCAAAATGGGTAAAAATAGTTTTTACACCCAAACATAGCTTAAACCAAACACTCCCTTTTTTGTGAAAAACACCTTAACTGATTTTTAAGTATCCTGCTTGACCCCCTTTTGTTGAGACTATTTTGATGTTTAACTTAAAAACTCTTAACAATTAATAAGACTTAATAATCAAATAACCATAAAACATGAAACTGAAAGATTTCTTTTCATTGATTAAGAAAATAAATTACAACAGTAAATAAGAAAAACTGATTTAAAGCTAAAACTAGGGGGTGCCTTATAACTGGCATACATACTCCTATTTATACTACAACTAGATACTTGGGTCTTCAAGTCTTCATCTCTTGTGTGCTTGTTATGTGAGAGCAGTCAAGCAAAAACCAACCTTGTGCTTCTTGAACTCAATCTACACCATCAATTAAGTAGGTACCATTGAAGAGCAATCTGAGCCATTGATGGGTGCTTTTAGACTTGGATTGCCATGGTGGCAGTGGAAAAAGGGGAGGGAAAAGATTAGTGGGTTTGGGAGTTGGGATTATTTGGGTAAAAGAGATGAAGGAGGTTTTGGGTTTTGATGATTCTGGGTAATAGGGAGTTTGGAGGTGGAGTGTTTGGGGAGAAGGAAAAGAGGAAACTAGGGAATCTAGGGTTCTGGGGATTTGGTTTGGGCGGGAAGTGGAGAAGACAGGGAGATGGGTTGTTTATATGTTGACCGGGTTGGGTTAGGGTAAACGGGTATTGGATTGGGTAAGGGGATTGGGCTTGGGTTGTTAAATGGGTTTAGGATTGATTTTAAACCCAATTAGTAGCTTAGGGACCATTTGTGCATATTTTGAAAATCCAGGGTCCACGAATGTAAATTCTGAAAATGCTTTCCAAGGACCAATCTTGACAATCTCTAAAATCCCAAGGACCATATTTGCGAAATCTAAAACTTGATGGACTAAACTTGTAAATTTTCCAAAATTTATCAAAATGACCAAATTTGACAAGTTAGAATTACCAAAGGACTAAAAATGTAATTTTCCAATTTAAAATGTCCAGGGGTAAATTCTGTCAATCTTTGAAATTCCAGGGACTAAAGTTGCCATTTTAAAAAGTTGGGGGACTGAAACTGCCAATTATGCAAACTTTGCTCATTTTTCATTTGTTGTTGATAATTTTGCATCTGAAACATATAAAACACAATTTTGAGATATTTTCAGTATTTTGATGCATTTCGGAGTGTTTTTAGATGTTTTGCAGCTCAAATTTGACCAAAAATGATGAGTGAATAAGCACTCATCACATATTCGTGCATACTCATCAAGAAACAGGGTTTTTAGTAATAATAGGGACGATCAATTGGTAAGTTATGATATTTGGTTAAATGAAGATGTATGGTGAATTTTGTAATATGACTGATGATTTTTTCATTGATATTATGATTTGTTTTTAACAACTTGTTTATTCTAGTATATGATTTTAGTTGAAGGAATAGATATTTTGAATGAAGATCAATTAGTGGCGAGATTACATTTGTTATTAGTATCATCAGATGATGAAACATGTTGTATGAGTTAATGATTATGTTAATGATGGTAGATGTTTCATATAGTTAAAATCCTGAAAAATTGAACTGTTATTGCTAGTTAGGTTTTGTTAAAATAAAACGGGTTAAGTCTTTACATGATATAAGTTAGAAATAGATTTAACATAGTTATTGATAAAGGTAAAAGGCATTAATGGGTTGATCCGATGAAAGGAAGACATATAAAGTATCATAGGATATTGGCATATATATTTCGTAAAGCAGTGTGGAGTATAATATTTGTTTGGAAGTTGTATTTCATGCAGAAAAGGTAAAAGCCCGTGATCTATAATTAGGTGAATACTACTTGTGTTTGTAGCCTTGTAACATAAATTAATACGTAAAAAGTTTTTTTGATTAAAAGGGAGATGCTTGTAGTATAACATTGTAGTTTTTGAAAACTTGAGAGTTCCTTCTAATAGACTTTTATTTTTTGATTAAATAGAATGACGACTCAATTTATCGTGCCGGCAAACACACGAAACTTTAGAACACTACAGGTAATTTTTAGCCATTGTTACTTATAATATATATATGTTACTAAATTTACCAATATGGATATCACGAAACTTGAAATTAATTTACGTAGTGCGTTGTTGAATGCAGATTCTACCAAGTGTCTTTACAGATGAGCTGTACACAGGCAGTCCATGGCTGTATTTAATTCACAACAAATGTACAATGCACAAAGTATGGATCAAGAAAGTTCCCGGTAACCTTTATGCATTGTATTTGGACGAATGGAAGCAATTTGTTGATGAGAGTCGTTAAAGGAACGTGGCAATACTACATTTCATATGTCAAGGAGAAGACATGTACTATGTAAATGCGTATGATAATGCTGGCGCTGAAATTGGTGGATATAAGAATGCTGATGTAGGAACTTGTAAAAGGCGCTGCTTTGGTATGTTGGGAAGCCTCGACCAGTCAGATGTAAGTAATTTTTCCTTAATTTATTGATGGTCATACTTTAATTAAAATTGTATATAATATGTTTAACACATATTTACTTTGTTATGCATCTGCTTCCTCATCAATTTCTGCCTCAAATTAAGATAGTCAGAGTTATGATGAGTGGCCGGCTGGCTTCGACCGTCACACATAATCGCATTCCTCTTCCTGGTAACACACACGGACATGTTTTTAGTGGAGTTGGATGGGATTTACTGGTTTTTTTGGAAGGACTGAAGGTTGGATCGCATATGGTGTTCACTGAGATTGAAGAAGCTACTGTGTCTATGGTTTCATTTTCTGACGATGGTTTAGGAATGCGGTTGGAGAACATAGCGCGTGTAATTTTGAACGCCGAGAAACCTTTCAAAAAAAGCTCCATAGACAAAGGTATGTTATTAGATTGTAATTTTCAAGAACATGTGTTTTGCTGTTTTTTTAAGATTGATAATAATATAGTTGCATCTTTTAATGTCATTGCAATCTTGCAAATGTAGATCCTCGTATGAAACATATATGTGACTGGTTTAATCACTCCGATCATGATGATGAGAAAGATTGCTTTTATCAAGATGTTGTGGATTACGTAACTGACAGAGGTCGGCTGGTAAGCGTTTGTTATATTTAATGCGAGAATGTTTTACGTTTGCAACATACAGTTTCGTGTTACTTTTTGGATAGTGCATTTACTTATGTTTTGTATATGCAAATCATTTGTTGAATGCAGACAATACCATGGGATTTTGCTGGCCCTTATGAAATGTATAAGTAACAACGCAGTTCTGATACACCATGATGAATCCTTCTATGTGAATGTGGACTGGGAAAAACATAAAGATAGGCCTGACAGTAAAAATCATGTGACCATCAAAACTAATTGGAAGGATGTTGAGAAGAGGTGCGAGTGGGACAAAGACAAAACTGTAAGGTTCAAACTTATGAGGATGGTAAAGGATGAAAAGCAAACGGTGAATGTACGTAAACCGGTGATGATTCCATTGTTCCATATGTGTTACAAGAAGATGGCTTGGATGGTAGAATATATTTTGGTACCGTATCAGACGAAACCGTTAGTATGTTGGATGGGAACATATTTAATGTTTTGGTTTATTTGCTGGTGTAGGTTTAATTTGTGTGTGCTTGTGTCTGTCATGATAGTCTTTTGAACAATGGTACCTGATAAGTTGGTTAAAAGTTAATGTGTCGTATGTATAGGTTATTAAACTTTAAACTATGGTTTTAAATTGCCACATACATCAGTTCTATGTATTTGGATGGTCTATATTATCAGGTATTTGTCTCTGTTGGCAACATCAAAATTGGCTAACACGCTGAAGCATGTATAGCTAAGTTGACACTTGACACACTGAAACATGAGTATATTTGCTATTCAGATTGAATAGGGAAGGGATTGAATTGAATGCAGGTTGTTCAGGTGGCGGAGCAAAATTTTTTTTGAACCTGTCATTACATTTGTTTAAATAATGAAGGCGTTAACTTGGTATAATGAAATTTATTATTTGCACAAAAATTTGAAGCTTGAATAAAAGGATTAGGAGGTTGCCTACAAAAACTTTTTTTTGAATTTTCTATAACTCTGAACCCGTTTGGACGCTTTCCTTTTAGGTATTTTTCTGATTTTTGCAAAGTGACGTTGACATAAAACACAAACCCAAATTCACCCATTGTTTATGTAAAATGATGGATTGTTAGTAAGACGTCCTTTACAATTTTTGCTACGTTAATGAATAGGTTGTTTGTAAAGTTTAAATAACGAAAATGTATTAAAGTGATATAACATTGGACTTAAATTCTAAACAAAGCTTCTTTTTACACAACATTAGTAGTTCATTTTGCGTACTTCCCTTCTTCATCACAGCATAAAATCTTCAATCCTTGTTTGCTTTTGACCCTTGAAACAGCTACGTACAGTTGGCCGTGAGAAAAAACCGGGCGTTGTAGAAACAATCCAACTTGTGTTAATGTTTGTCCTTGACTTTTGTTTATGGTCATTGCAAAACACAATGCGACTGGGAATTGTCTACGATTTAATTTAAATGGCGTCTTATTATCAGAAGGGCTTAACACCATCCTTGGGATTGCGCAAATTGTACCTACATTACCGCCTGATATAATCTTGGCTTCTATTATGTTGACGCCCATCCTCAGCACTTGAAGCCTTGTTCCGTTGCATAATCCCGCCATTTGATCTATGTTTCTCATGCACATAACAGGAGCTCCTATTTTAAATGTTATAGAATGGTGTGGAAGGCCTGCAATTCGAATGCTATTTAGGAACTCAGTTGTGTAAAGTGACTCGTTGAAGTTCGAATCCATATCGATAATACCAACTGAGTGGTGGGTTTGCTGTTATCTAAATCATAAAAAGGCTCATCCAGATCATTGATGTTGACCCAAACACCATCTTCCGAATTGGTTCTGTTGCTAACGTATTCGTCATCTGTGTCTTCATCACATAGCATATACTTGTGGTTTTTTGCAACATTAGAGGCTTCACTTCTTTTTGTTCGCTTAAACTTGATTGGTGTTTCATCATTAGATTCCTAGTGTGTAAGAAACAAAAATTATCTACATGTTTATTGTACAAATATATGTGTTTATTGTTTTTAAAAACATAAATTTATTTGTGAAACAAATACCATTGTCTCAAAGAAATTTGGTTGTGTTGGAATAGATTTTTGGTTTTTTTATGTGTCTTTATGTCATTATCAGCGAATTTCATGCCATTATAAACCTTGTTGCTTCCATTCTTGTGATTGCTGCTGAATCTTTGTCTTTTTCCTAACGCCGGAGAAGGCTGCAAACATTAATCAAGTTAAATTTGTTTGTGTTTATAAACTGTGTTGAATAACTTACAGAGCATACTTTTTGCACATCTTCATCATCTGATAAAACAATGGTTTTTGTGTCCTCCTTCCATAAATCTTTATGTGTAGGCTGCAATTATTTATAAGTGTTTCAGTATTAATGTTTAAGGTATTACAGAAGATACAACTTAAATTTGTAACTCATACCTCTTCATCATCTGATATAAGAATGACAGAGATGTCATTGTCTTCAACATGGAAAGAGGTAACATCTGTGTGTGCTTTTTTAAAAGATTCACCAATTTTTTTTATCATTATTCTGCAATAAATTACCGGGTCGATTATGTTTTAGTATTACACGAAGTATTTGTATTCATTACAAAGTATAGAACTTCAAAATTTAAATCATACCTCTTCATCATCTGAGATCACAATAACTGAGATGTTCTGCAGTTTATTGGCTGAAGGTGTTGCAGGGTTTTCTGTTGATTTTCCACTCGCCGTTGTCTGTCTTTTCAGAACTCACTTATTCAATGTTTAGGTTGTAAAGTGTAATCTATGGCTTTATTTATAGCCTCTTAAGATAAACTTTACTTAGTAACCAATTTGTTTCCTAGTATAGTTACACTAAAATTAAATATTATCTAAATATTATGTTTATATATTAGGAATGTAGATAAACATTATTATTATTTTTTTTATTTTTTTTAATATTATATATTATTTTCGTTTTTATTAATTATATTTTAATTAAAAACTCATTTGTCAAACAATTGTTATGTGCAGCAGCATCTGGTTATCCAAACATAAAAAACAACATTGTTTTGTTTATACTTTTTTATGGTATGCTGATTTCCAACAGTTATATCTATAGTCTTATGATTAAAATTTCCTATTCCTGCTTGCACGCTTTGCATAGTCATATGAGATTCTTTTGTAGAAGTGGGTATGTTGTTGATAGTGCACAACTCTGTTTCATCTATTTTATGTATAAATTCATCCTTTATGATTTGTGGATGTGTGTGTGTTTTTATGTGTTCCTGACATTGTTTTTCCAAACATGTCACACTTTGATTGCCTTGCTGAACTTGGATTGTCATGTGATAGCCACATTTTGCAAGATCTGTTAGGAATTAGAAATTCCAGGTATTAAAGAGTCGGTCACCTTAAGTATATGTAATCGTTAGAAAGCTCGTAGTCATAGTACTTTTATGTTAAGTAGTATTTAGTTTTGTAACACCGTGGAGGACGGACGGGTCTTTACCCACTGTATGCCTGATCCACAGCCCGTTGTGTGGCGTTTTAGTGTAAGACTATAAATACTCTCTACCTTCCAAGGTAGAGAGTTGGAGCTCATAATAAGATTTTTCTTTCTCTCACTAAGTTCCCTAAACCTCTAACTTTCTCTCTCTAAAACTTCCTTGTACGCCTCTTGTGATTATGGTTTTGTGTGTTTGTGAAATCCAATATCCTACAATTGGTATCAAGAGCCATGGTTAGATCATATCTTACACATCTTTGGATTTCTAGTGGTTTTTAGGTGGTTTTTGAGTTTGAAAAGGTTTAGTGGTTTGTGCATCATTTGGTTGATTTCTTGTGTTAAAGCTTGGATTTTGTTAGTACTTTTCTGTTTAGAATCATCACAAGTGTTTAGGTTTTCAGTTGGTAAGCTTGAATCATCTTGGTTGGGTTGTTTTTGGATTGAAAAGTGGTGTTTATGTGATTTTTCTTGCTAGCGACTTGGTTCTCGGTGTGATATTCATCATAGCGACTTGCTTTACATTTTTGTAGCGAGTTGTAGTTTGTGGAGTTAGCAACTTAGACTTAGCGACTAACAGTACAAGTAGTGGATTCTCCACTACGGGTAGCGACTTGGTAAGTAGCGAGTTGCTATTTAGCGACTTGATTCTTTAGCGACTTGTATCTTAGCGAATTGCTGCCAAAATTTTGCTAGCGACTAGAGGCTTAGCGAGTTGCTATTTAGCGACTTGTCTTTTGTTTAGCGACTTAGGACTTTAGCGACTTGGTGGAATAGCGAATTAGTAGTTAGCGACTTGGTGCATAATTTTCTAGCGACTTGGGTGATTTTTTACGGTTTTCTCTTGATTTAGTAAAATCCCGTGAAAGAATCTATTTTCCGGTTTAATCATAGAGTTATAAAATCCCGTTTAATTTGTCATCATGTCTACCAAAGTTTCTACAATCATCTCCATCGCTGCCGAGGATGTTCAAGCAGTGGCTCGATACTCGCCCACCCATGCTTGACAGAATCGACTACAACTCTTGGGCTCAACGAATCGATTGTACCGCCTTGGAAAGGAAAATGGAGTCAACATTCTCAAATCCATTGATGAAGGACCATATCGGGTTGAGACAACTAGAGATTTAATTGATACAATGAAGATGGAACAATGATCTATGGAATTGACAGACCAAAGACATATGATGAGCTCGATGATAAGGAGAAAAAGAGATTCGATGCTGATATAAGGGCTTCTAACATCGTACTTCAAGGTCTTCCAAAAGATATCTACAAACTGATCAATCACAACACCGAAGCCAAGGCAGGGTGGGATAATGTCAAGATGCTTCTCTCGTGTTTTGAATTAACTATGGAAGACAGAGAATCACAACTCTATGATGAATTTGAACACTTCAAGATGAAACCAGATGAGAGTGTTTATGAGTACTATGTGAGATTCCACAAGCTTGTTAATGATATGAGGAACATCAGAATGACTATGCCTAACATTCAGATGAACTCAAAATTTGTGAACAACATGAATCCCGAATGGCACAAGTTTGTCACTTCCGTGAAGCTCACTAAAGGATTGAAGAATACAAACTATGAGCAACTCTATGCCTTCCTTCTTCCGAATGAGAGACATGCCATGTTTGAAAAGAGGATTCTTGAACAATTCAAAACAAATCCAGGAGAGACAAGCTCATCAAATGATTCAACTGCCTTCTACTCAAACATTGGAATCACCACCAAAGCATCTCAAGTTATACCCATGAGTGATGGCAATCACAAACTCATTCCTGATCTAAGATTCAAACAAGCCGATGCGATGCACCATGGGACACTTCATTTCTCAACTGGCCCTCATGGTTAAACAAAACTTGACACTCACCCACATACCAACCGCCTTCACACCAATAATGAAATCAGAACTACCCAATCTTCACAATCATGCTCTAGTCAGAGATGGGAAAGTCATGGTGCAGCCAGTTCAAGAAAGAAAGTACGAACAAGGAAGAGGTGGAGTAGGTAGAGAATATGTGGCAAATCGAATCGGGAAGGAATGGAAATCAAGGTCAAGCTAAGCCGATCAAATGCTATAACTGTGGTGGTGAAGGACACATTGCAAGGAACTGCACATCGCCAAAACGCCCTCGAATGCCGATTACTTCAGAGATAAGATGCTGCTTGTACAAGCTCGGATAATGGTGCTGCTTTGGATGAAGAGGAGTTGTTGTTTCTTGCTGAGGGTAATGCCAAGACCTATGATGCAGATGTGGATGAGCAGCCATTCAGAGATAGGTCACAATCATCAGAATGCCTTTCAAGTCGCTGATTGTGATGCATACGACTCCGATGTGGATGATGGACCTACCGCACACACAATTTTTATGGCTAGCATTTCTCCAATGGTTTCTCCCAAGGTCTCATCTCCACCACAAGCTGGCCCATCCAAAGACAAACTCATCTCAGATGTATTAAAACTATACGATGATGCTGATGTGCAAAAGATGCATGACAAAGTACAATCAACTGAAACTATTGAATCAAATATTGAAAATATGGATAGTATCAATGTTGTCCCATATGATCAATACGTGAAACAAAGTGAAAGTGAAGTTGTACCAAGTGATGCATCTTCTGCAGTCAATAATGACTATGTTTTTGATGAATTCACTGCATATGCCTCTCGATGATTCTCAGTAGTTTCGAACTAAATGCCTATAAAGAACGTGTTGCTATTTATGAACAACGTGCAAAATTTGAGTTGACCACCCGTGAGCAGGAAATGGATGACCAAATGCGTATAACTATTAGAAAAAGTAGGTTTAGAGAAGAAGTATTAAAACAAGAGTTAAACTCCTTACAAGAAAAACTTTCAAAAATTGCTAAGCAAAAACAAGAACTTCAAGAAAATGTTAAAATGCTTAAGCAAGAATTCAGTGCTAAGGAATCAAAACTTTTGAATGATTTTTCTAATCTAAAAACCTTGAAAAACAAGCTTGAAAATAAGTTGTACGTACAAGGAAATACCATTCAGACTGCTCACATGATCACTAAGCATAGAGTCCTAAGCGATAAGCATAACATTCCCCTTGTTGAGGAACCAAATCCATAGGTCATTAAAAAGGCTAGAAATGCTCATAAGATTCTTTATGATGGCATGGAAATCCTTAAACCTAGACAGAAACCTAGTTGCGTTGAGTGCACCGAGGAAGATAAAAAATCAGATGAAATCACTAGGAAAAGTTAAACAAGAAACTAGATGATCCAAAATGTAAAGAAAAGAAAGTAATCATCACACCCCATGATTACAAAAGGAGAATTGGATTGCCTTAAACAAGTTTAAGCCTCAGACATTGTTAACTCCCGAACAAGTGTTCTGGAAATTGGATTTAGATAAGCGTAAAGCTCAAAATATTGTTGAAACCAACCCCCTTTAGGAAAATGCCTAGAGCGATTGTGTATCCTCCTAATACACCAATGCATCTTGTTCCTAGAACAATTGCCACTAAAAGCAAGACCTTAATCAGTCAATATGTTATCTTTCAACTATTTGTTGATTTTGAGAAAACTTGCAAAAAAAGGATCACACCCACTGGTATAACTGAAGGAGAAAGAGGTTTTGAGCAAACTAAAGAATGTTATTTAACTGAAGTCATGCCTTTCTTTAAACAACTAAAAGATCACTTTGAGAGTCTTAAAAAGGGAATGAATTCAGATATTAAAGAAATGGAAAAGGAATTTGATGCAATGTTAGTTGAGGTTAGTGATTATGAGCGAGCATTAAAATATAATGAGATTGAAAGGAAGAACTTGCATACACTGAATGAGAATATGATTTCTAAATGTGTTGCTCAAGATGTGTTTTTCACTGCTACAAATTGTTCCATTAATGCTTCCCAATTTCATGAATTATCTGTTGCCCTGAAAGTCTCCCATGATCGTGTCATTGAGCTTGAAAAATCTAATTCTAAACTATCTGAGAAAATTGAACTGATGATCACGACAATTTAGTTAAACATTTTGTCTAAACTAGAGGTTGAGCATTTTAATTTACAACTAAAATATCAACATCTTAAAGAAAATGTCAAAACTTCAAATATCAAGACATCCTCAGATGTTCCAGAGTTTGATGCGCTTTTCAAATTAACAAACGTGATGAACAGATTCAAGCTGATTGCAACACGATCAGAAAACTGAAAGCCCAAATCTCTCAATTAAATGGTCAAAAGAACAATATGACAGGCTCCCAAATGCCTCGTCCTTTAGATTCTCAGAATTCTCAAACTTTTCATCTTCAAAACTTAGTTAATGCCTTACAAAAGGAAAACGAGAGTTTTCTAGAAGAAAATGAAAAAGTTAAACGACATTTTAAAGAGTTATATGATTCAATAAAAGTCACCCGTGACCAAAACAACGAAAAAATAACGTCTTTACAAAAGGAAATTGAGAATCTGAGAAGTCAAGAAAATGGGAAACTACCACTTGTTTTCAATAAGAATGTTGTCTCAAAGTCACCCTTAGACTGCAAATACACTGTGACACTTAAATATATTCCTCCTCATCTTAGGAATAATGAACATGCTTTTCATGACTACTGTGCTCACCTTAAGGATAGTCTAGAATGTCTCCATGAGATTGTCGAAGAGGATTTCATTAACAAACCTCTTGATAGTGAAATTAGGTTTGCTTGCCTCCGTGCCAAACGATCTCAAGAGCTGCTTGAATGTGTAATTGCAACATGTCCAAAATCCTTAGGTGAAAAAGGCAAAGCTGTGAAGCCTTGTTCTATGCCTAGTGCCAAGCAAGAAATCCGTTCTATGCCCGCCTTAAGAAAGTAAACACGATGTTCCTTCAAGTAGTTCGATTCCGATATGTTAGTGCTAAGAAGGTGAACTTTAGTGTGTCTGCAAATAGCTCAAATCACAGTCTTAAGAAAGTATACACTAATGTGCCTTCTAGTAGTTCAGATCCTTGCACATCAAGTTCAGAAATGCAAAAATTAGATCAAACAACTAATGTTCCCATTCCTCTACAGAGTAATCAGTGACTTTAAAGCGAAGCAGTCAAAGTCTCAAGACAATACAAGGAATGATAGGACCTTGCAAGCTAAGAATGTGCATTGGAAGAGAGTAGAAGACCAATCTAGGAACTTTAAGCTTGTGTTGAATAAAACGAATCGTGTTGATTCGAGTATTAGCCTTAAGCGCATCAGTAATTAATTCAATTCGATACTATTTGCAAACCTTGTAATGATGTTTGCTTGAATTTCGTTACTAATCATGAATGTGGTATGAATGCTGTCAAATGCCCGCTTAAAATTGTTAAGGCTAATAATCGTGCAAAGAAGACAAAAAGGCAAAAAACGAAAGATTGTTAGAAAACAGTGGAAGCCCACAGGAAGAACATTTATAAAGATAGGTTATTATTGGATACCTTTTGGCCATAAGAATAATCAGCTTTACTCTCAAACGCTAAGATTATGCCCACTAGAAAATGGATGCCTACTGGTAGAACTATTCCCTTAAGAAGTGAACATACTGTTAATAGGTCAAATACGACACCAAGATTGCATCTATTCCCAATGATTCCATTGCTTCTACTTCTGATATGGATGTTTCTATTTCTGATGTGGGTGTTCCAATTTCTGTTACTAACCAAGTGGAACCCATTCTTGCATGGGGATCCCAATTATCTAGTTATCCATTCTTGTCTGTGTTCAACTGCAGATCGTTCAAATCGTTCTTTGGTACCTGGACTCAGCCGCTCCAAGCATATGACCTGGAGACCGTCGCGCTCATGAACTTCGTGAGCAAATTCATCGTGACAGTTAGATTCGGGAATGATCATTTCGGTGCAATTAAGGGTTATGGAGACTATGTTGTTGGAAAAAGTGTTATCTCCAGGGTATATTATGTGGAAGGTCTTGGTCATAACCTGCTCTCTGTTGGTCAATTCTGCGATTCCGATCTAGAAGTAGCCTTCAGAAAACATACTTGTTTCGTTAGAGAACTTGATGGTAAGGAACTTTTAAGAGGCTCACGTGGTTCAAATCTATACACCATCTCTATCGAAGATATGATGAAGTCTTCTCCAATTTGCTTGTTGTCAAAGGCTTCAAAAACAAAGTCATGGTTATGGCATCGTCGTCTCAATCACTTGAACTTCGGCACCATCAATGATCTCTCCAGAAAGGACTTAGTTGTAGGTTTACCTAGACTTAAGTATGAAAAGGATCATCTTTGTTCAGCATGCCAATTGGGAAAAAGCAAGAAGTATGCCCATAAACCCAAACCTACAAACTCAGTCTCAGAAGTTCTTCATACAATTCACATGGACTTATGTGGACCCATGAGAGTGCATAATATCTTTGGAAAGAAATATGTGTTAGTTGTGGTTGATGATTACTCTAGATTCACTTGGGTAAAGTTCTTAAGGTCAAAGGATGAAACTCCAGATATCATCATCAAACAGTGCAGTTCGACTTAACAAAACGGTCAGAATCATCTGAACAGACAATGGAACTGAGTTTGTTAACAAACAACTTCGTGAGTTTTATGAAAGTATTGGAATTAGCCATCAAAGAAGTGTTACCAAGAACTCCTCAACGAACGGTGTAGTTGAAAGACGAAATCGAACTCTTGTAGAAGCCGCTAGAACAATGCCGATTTACTCAAAGGTTCCAATGTTTCTCTGGGCTGAAGCTATTGCCACTGCATGCTACACACAAAATCGCTCCCTGATTCACACTGTTCATGGAAAAAATCCATATGAACTTGTCCACAACAGAAAACCTAATCTCTCTTTCCTTCGTGTGTTTAGTGCATTGTGTTATCCAACTAATGAGGGTCAAGACTTAGGCAAACTTAGAGCTAAAGCAGTCATTGGAATATTTGTAGGGTATGCACCAAACAAAAAGGGATACCGAATCTGCAACAAAAGAACCCGAAATATCATGGAAACAATTCACGTACGCTTGATGAGTCGACCGGTCAAATGGCTCCTGGACAATCCAGCTCGAACCCGCACTTCAAAACAGTTCCATTGGTTCATCCCTTGTTCCAAACTTTTCTCAAGAAACTCCATATGTACCTCCATCTGAAGATGATTTAAAGAAATTGTTTGATCCTATGTTTGATGAACTTTATGATCCAAGTACTAATGAGGTGTCAATTCCTACAATAGAGGCTACTCATATTCCGTGAATGAAGTCAATCCCTCATCTCAATATCATTAAGTCAAGAAGCACTGCCGATCCCTTCTCATCAACAAATCATCATTCTTCAAATGTACATCATGGAACTGTTTTTCGCATCAATGATGAAGTTAATCCCTTTGCTACTCCTGAAGATGCTCCGTTTGAAAACATATTTGCTCCTCAATCTTCATCGAACCATCTTCTTCAGAGACATCGACTCTGCTACTTCGTCCCTCAACAACTACCACATGAACACCTCGAAAATGGACTCACGATCATCCATTAGACAACATCATTGGAAATCCCTCTCGTCCAGGATCCACACGGAAACAACTTGCAACCGATGCCTTATGGTGCTTCTTCAACTCCGTACTCTCAAAGATCAAACCAAAGGATGTTAAACGCCATGAATGAAGACAAATTGGTTCAATGCTATGCAAGATGAAATTCATGAGTTTGATCGACTTGATGTATGGGAGTTAGTACCCGCTCCAGAGTGTGCTATGATTATTGCTCTAAAATGGATCTTCAAAGTGAAACTTGATGAGCATGGTGATGTGTTGAAGAACAAGGCTCGATTAGTTGCTAAAGGATACCGTCAAGAGGAGGGTATTGACATTGAAGAATCTTTTGCCCCGCCAATCGAGGCAATCGAATCTTTTGGCTAATGCCGCTAGTAAGAACATGGTAGTCTATCGATGGATGTAAAGACGGCATTTCAATGGAGATCTTAAAGAAGTCGCCTACGCCACCAACCGAAGGATTTGTGAATCAAGAGCATCCTACTCACGTTTATCGCTTGAAGAAGGCTCTTTACGGTTTAAAGCAAGCTCCAAGGGCATGGTATGATACGCTATCAAAGTTTCTTCTATCTACCGGATTTAGCAAAGGAGCAGCTGATCCAACATTGTTCACCGTGAAGTCGTGCAAACATTTAATTCATGTTCAAATTTATGTTGATGATATCATCTTTGCCTCGAATGACCCCAATGAATGTGATTTTCAAATGAAATGAGTTCAAAATTTCAAATGTCAATGATGGGACAAATGTCATTTTTCTTGGGATTACAAATTTCACAAAGTCCCGGAGGCATTTTCATAAATCAATCTAAATATGCAACTGAGATCTTAAAGAAATTTGGATTTGATTCAAGTGACCCTCTTGACACTCCCATGATTGATCGAACCAAACTAGATGAGGACCACTCAGGGATCATGATTGACCAAACGAAATATCGTAGTATGATTGGAACCCTGATGTACCTCATCGCTAGTAGACCGACATATTATTGTTTTGCATGTGTGCTAGATACCGTGCTAAGCCTACTAAAAGCACCTTGAAGCGGTTAAACGGGTCTTTCGGTATCTTCAAGGAACCATCAATATGGGTCTTTGGTACCTGAAGGACACCGGTATGTCACTAATGTTCCTATGCAGATGCCGATCATGCAGGGTGTCAAGATACTCGTCAAGTACTTCCGAGGTGCTCAGCTTTTGGGTGATAAGCTTGTGAGCTGGTCTTCAAAGAAGCAAATGAGTACTTCTATTTCCTCTACAGAGGTTGAATACATAGCCATGTCATCTTGTTGTGCTCAAATCTTATGGATGAGATCTCAATTATCCGACTATGGCTTTGAATTCAACAAAATCCTCTGTACTGTGATAATAAAAGTGCTATTGCTCTCTCATGCAACAACGCTCAACACTCAAGAGCAAAGCATATCGACATTCGACATCATTTCATCAGGGAACAAGTGGAAAAAGGTGTGGTGGAAATCTATTTTGTAAGGTCCAATACCGTTAGCGTACATCTTCACCAAAGCTCTTCCAAGAGAACGTTTTGAGTTTATACTTCCACGACTAGGCTTGAAAAGCCTTCAACCTGAAACACTCAAACGTCTTCAGGAGGAAGACGAGGAGTAAAAGGTTTCCTTCATCTATCTCTTGTAAATATTTATTCGAAAAACAAAATACAAAATTATAAAACTTTCAAAATCCATAAAAATCTTAAAAAGATATTCATGCATGTTTTATCAATGGAGTTTAAAGTCTTAAAAACCGATCCTTATCAGTTAAAACGCTTTCATAATCAAGTCACAATTCTCCTTAAAAGCTTTCAAAATCAATTTAAATCTATATGAGATCACAAATCTCAAATGATTTGATAATTGTGATAGGGGGAGAATGTGTGATTTAAATTGGATTTAAACTGGTAATTCGGTAAATGGTTTTATAAGGATGTACAAGCTCTCCTTCCCACATGTGACAAACGATTTCAAATTTTCCATGCACATGTTGAGGGGAGCATCTATCTTAAACCTATGATTTGAAACGTGATCACTTATCTCAATGTGCGGGTTCCTCTAGTATGTGCAAAACTCTTTTCAAATCTCGAGGCACATATTGAGGGGAGCAAAATCATGAAAACCTCATCCTTCCCCAAAATGCTTTATCTACTTGATTCGATTAGGGAAGTGATGTTGATATTTTTAGAAAATGGTAATCAAAGAAGTTAAATCTTTCTCTTGCCTCCGTGTGGAAAACTATTTCAAATACTTGATTCACATGTTGAGGGGAGTTCTTCTTCTAAAAATATCAAAAACAATTCAGGTACAAAATGCTTTGAAAATATATCACAAGTATCTGGATTGATTTTCAAATGGTTTTCAATTGGTTCCTATGGCATATGAACAATACCAAATAGACCGACCAACTTTACTTTATGTATGGTGATATAAGGATGATAAGGTTAGGTATTGGTTCCCATGATCCCGCCAGAGTCGGAGGGATCTACCCAGGGACAATCCACTAGATAGTGTAGATTCCTTAGGTATGATGAAAAAAGGAGAAAAGTGAGATATGGGAAGAGTGCGGACTGAGACAGAGCTAGTATCGAATAAACCCAACAAGGTTCTTACTATGAAGTCTCGTAAGCAATCAAGGGGTTGAAGAATGAAAAAGAATTGAATGAGAAAAGGGTGAAAAGAAATAGCCCTCCAATTATTCAACCTTAGGCGTAAACCGGGTTCAATTCATATACTACCGATGGTAACATCGGTATTGAAGACAAGACGCCATGGACCCAAAGGACGCCTCGCACTACAACTTCCCAAACCACTCAAGTTCCTCTTAAAAGGGCTTGTTTCATTCTCACGGGAACCGACATAATCTATCGACTTTCTCTTAGAGATTGTTGATATTGAAGAAGGAGACCCTCTCCCTAGTCTCCGATATAGGATCCAAATATGCACAAATTGAGTCTAGAGCCACGAGATCATCTATAAATCTCATTAGGACACTTTCAATGAAGACTCTCTGTTTCACACAATGTGGAAAGAGAGATTATATCTTGAGTCCTACGCATTATCCTTGTGGTATTGCCAGAACATCTGAGTGATGTGTTTACATATTCACAATGAAGATGGAAAGCCTTCTCGAGCCAACATCTAACAAGCTCCTGGTAGGTGGCATGTGAGATCTATTATACAGATCAACCATGTGACAACCGAACAGAAACAATGGGGCGATATCAATCTTTTGAATCAATCCTGTTCAGTTATGGATTGACGGATACCTTTGAAAACCGGTCTTTGTGCTTTAAAACTCTTTTCATTAGCACGTCGACCGTGTACTAATTTTTCAAATCAAAAGGTGTTTTATGATTGATAATTGATTTTCATTAAAACCTTCGTTATATTGCAAAACAATTTCTATTGAGCAATACACGATTGTTTTTCAAATCTCTTTTCATCAATCGACTTAAATTTGCCGGTTCACTCATTCGTGTTGTCTTCTTTGAGACGTTCCGTTTGAGAACTAGAGCAACTGCGAAACCCTCGTCAAGGAAATTCTTCTAATTATACCTCGATCACGTGCAAGACTTGTACTGATCAACGGGAACCGTGGGCCGTGTACCTCAATTCATCGAAAGTGATCAAAGACACTTTCGTTCGCTTTATTGCTAACGCCTTATGCGTGTACACCCCGACTTGCAGTATGATCGAATGGAGCGTCAATCCATAGCCGCATGCTCACACAACACATTCATATCGAAATAAATCATGATTGGTGCATCAATGACTCTAATATTCTAACTCCATGCTTCGCTACGCCGCCAATATCATGAATCAACAAAAGCTTCCGCTACTCTGATGAGAAGATATCATGATCAAGAATGTGAGCATGTCGGTCCGAAAGTCACAACATCACATAATACCAACACCACAATGGATGTATCTGAGATTTTCTACTAGCTGATGATCTCAAAAGTCGGCTCAACATTATTATCATGTGGATCGAAAGACCTCCACTTTGATTAACCAAACATGCAATGAGTGGAATCAATGACTACGAAGCCGAGCAAAGTACTACATCAAGAATGCAAGATCAATTGTTAATGTAATATCCGATTGTATTCAATGTCATTTTAGTATATGTTTGAGGTGACCTCCTTAGGAGATTGTTAGGAATTAGAAATTCCAGGTATTAAAGAGTCGGTCACCTCAAGTATATGTAATCGTTAGAAAGCTCGTAGTCATAGTACTTTTATGTTAAGTAGTATTTAGTTTTGTAACACCGTGGAGGATGGACGGGTCTTTACCCACTGTATGGCTGATCCACAGCCCGTTGTGTGGCGTTTTAGTGTAAGACTATAAATACTCTCTACCTTCCAAGGTAGAGAGTTGGAGCTCATAATAAGATTTTTCTTTCTCTCACTAAGTTCCCTAAACCTCTAACTTTCTCTCTCTAAAACCTCCTTGTACGCCTCTTGTGATTATGGTTTTGTGTGTTTGTGAAATCCAATATCCTACAAGATCAGATGGTTTTGTTGTTTGAAAGGGAGGTTCTTGCTGCACACGAATGGGAAAGCATGCTACGTGGTCGTTGTTTTGACATTGGAGCGCGCGTGGCATATTTAGAAAACCTCATTCAAGAGGTTTTGCAGCAACGCGATAGCTTGGTTGTTCGTGATTCAGTGAGATTTTTGAGACAGGTTCAGGCTCGCTTATGTTCTAATCAGACTGCATTTCAGAGTTTGTTACGTGAAGCCCATGTTGCGATACGTGATGTTGCTGGGTATATCAACAGTATTCAATCTTTATGATGTTTTTTCATGTGTTTTTTTTTGTTGTTGTAATTGTTCTATTAGTCGTTCAAGTTAATGTTTCGTATGTCTTTGTACTCATTATGTGTCACAAATGTATCCGTTCGATTTCCCTTTAATAAAACTTAGTCTTTGTGGTTTTTATCATCTATCGATACAATTATTAACAATGACCATACCTATAATCTCATGATAATCATGTAATAAGTTTTATTCTTAAAAAATTTTACACCTAAAAAATTTCACAACAAATCGAAAAAAGGGAGTTACGGAATTCTTGGGCAAGCAAGGCTCAAACCAAAGACTTCAACCCACTCTTCCTCTTAACACACACAATCTCTACCATCAGTGCCTTTGGTTCTTTTTTGTTTAGTATTGCAACATTCAATAAGCTAAGTTTTTTTTTTGGTTTAAGCTTATTTAGCTTATAAGGTCAATAGCAGCTTATTTGAAGTTGGTATTTTAGAAAGTACTATTTTTCAAAAATAAGTATTTGTCAAAATTATTCTTAGGAAAAGTTGGTCATTTTTCCAATTTGTTTTTTTATTTATTTTCATTTAATCTTTATATTTTAGGTTGTAATTAATAATAAATAAATTAAAACTAAAATAAATATATTGTTTTTTTACAAAATTTTATTTTCTCGAATTGTTCGTTTTAAAATTATATTTACGTACGTAGGCTTTATTCAAGCAATTTTCATACTTAGGATCGATATTTTCATCAACTTAAGTGTTTTTACCTTATAGTGTGTTTCAGTGGTTGGTAATTTTGAATAACTTATTTCCTTCCGTATTTACCTAATTGTAACTATTTTATGCATATTTTATTTAAATTATTCTTATTTTATAGTATTTGAATATTAACGTCAAGCTTAAATTACATTTTTTTGGATTTGTAAAAATTTAGAAATAAATTTATTTCAAAGTTAAAACATATGAGAAAGTAGTTTTCTAATATCATGCAAACTCAATTGCAATTGAACAAACTTATATTCTTTGGATAATATGTAAACTTTTAAAATAATTTAGTATTTATCAATAAAAGTGCAACTACCTACAATTAAATTCTATTTTGGCTACAAAATCTTCTAAAAGCTTTTATGCAACATATATTGCATTATAGTATCTACTCCCTACATAATATTTTTTTGGTTTTCTTGTTTCATAAATCGAGGCATCCTTATTAAACCTTCAACTATCACATTGTAAGGTAATCATCATTGTAACCTACTCATTCATCCTTTCGCCATCAAGTCAAGTTGCAGATCTCCATTAGAAGTGTAAACCTTTTTATTGCTTTAAGATTCATCAAACGTATATGGTGGTTGTAAAAATCTGTTTAGAAACTCATTGTAGGTTGAATGTGTTGTTTTTAGAAAGGGGCTATTGACAATAACAATATGATTGTTAGATCAATGATGCTGAGCATTTATGTTAGAATAGGTGTATATTCATTGTGATATATCTTTACAACTTACTATGGTTTGAGATAGACTTTTATCAAAGGTTTTATGTGTTGTAGATACTAACTCTGATATGAGATCAAAATTGGTTGAAGTTATATACTTTTTATCTATTAATGTTATTAGATTAATGTTCATTAGATATTATGTTACAATATGCCTAAACATAATATCATTTACGTTTTATTGAAAGTATGGTTTGAAATAAAGTTTGATCAAAGGTTGCATGTGTTGGTTTATATAAACATTATACGACACAATATATGATTTAAATTTGGTACTTTGTACTTATTAACGTTGTTATGTAAATGATCCACTTTGATCAAAGTTTGCCTTTGTAGGTGTTGGTAAGGATTATATGACACAAAATATTATGTTTATTTTGTACTTTGTATTCAGTAATTTTGTTATGTAAATGATCGTAATTCCCTAATGATATCGAACTTGGTTTAACGGTGTATATATCAATTAACAACACATGTTATGTTACAATTGGAATAAATATGATCTTATATAGTAAGTATCGTTTTTAGATACACTTTGATCAAAGGTTACATGTGTGGTTGTTAAGTCATATGTTAACAGAAGTATAATACCTTTTTATATATGTAAATTCTTTGTTATTCCTTTTGTATTTTATAAAAAATGTTTTTAGAAAATATACTTGTTTGTGCAGGGAAGTATGTGTATCGAGTTTGTGATTCAGCAAGATGAAGAGCATTTTTCAGAGTTTCAGGTACTTATAAACTTCATTCCTCAAATCGGAAACATATAATTTGGTGTTTTATTAATAAACATTTTTAATTTGTTTTTATTTATTTGGGTTTTAAATGTTACCTGAAGTTTACAACTTAGAAGCGTACCATGCGAATATTGACATATACATCATTTCACCTGATGGATATCGTTTCAAGGTCAAGTTGGTTAGGCCTCGTGATGGACAATGGTATTTGACCGGTCCAAAATGGACTGAATTTTGCAACCGCAGCTTATCTTTAGATGTCCACTTGTTGCATTTCATTGAAGAAGGAGAGGATTCCTTTTATGTCACTGGATATTTACGGAATGGGAAAGAAGTGGCTGGTTTGATCAAGCATGGTGGTCTTCTTTTTAAGGTTTAAAACTTATGTTCTTCCAGATCCTCGTTTGCCACAGGTATTGAATACTGAAACAGTTTATTTAATGTTTTTTTTTAAAACTTACAGAAGTTGGTACTATAAAATATATTTACAATTTGAATTTTTTTATTATAGTATACATTACTACAGACAATTCCAGCTGAGGTTCTTCCAGGGCTGGAGGAACTCGATGTCGTTACTATCATAGCAAATAGTGAAAATTACACATGTCATGTTAGGCGTGAAACAGTTTTGTTAAATACTGTAACGTTTTTTTATCGGTTGTTGGGTGAATCATGGAACACAATGGTCGACAATATAGGGTTGGAAGCCGGAACTGTGTGTGTCATAACCAAGAATGGGGGAAATCAACTGTGGGTCGATGCTTTTAATTATGATGGTACCATTATTACCCAGATACTATACAAAGGAGCACCTACATTAAGGAGGCAGCAACTTCAGCTGGAGTGGCATGAAGAGAGTATGTATTTTATGTTTTTATTAACTAATTACATCTGTTTAATTAATAACATTCTTAACATATACAATACATACTTCTGATGTGTAGAAGATAATCAGATGAACCATATCTGCTATTGGCCATCTCACATGGACCATTTTGGAGAGTATGATAAGTCCTTCTACAAAGAATATGCAGCCATTCAATGCTACAACAGATTGGTAAAGTTTGTTTAATTGTTTGGTTATACAATTTTTAAGAGTGAAAACAGTTTGTGGAAACGTAGAGGGGGGGGGGGGGTGAATACGTTACCGTTTAAAAACTTTAGATCTTTAGTATCAAATCGCTTATGAAGCTTGTTATAATATGAAAGTACCAATTATTGTTTGTGACTAATATAAAGTATGGTAAACCAAGTTGTCACACAATCATGAACATCAAACCACATCACAAACAATAGTATAGTGCAAGTATAACAGTAAAGAGATAAAGAAAGGAAAGTGCAAACCGAACACAAGGATTTATAGTGGTTCGGTCACGGATCTCCTTTCCGCCCTACTCCACTCTCCGAGTACCCAACTCGAGAGTTACTTCACTAAATCAACAAGCTCCCTTCTCGGCGGAGAAAACCTTACAATCGCCGCTTACACTTTTTCTGGTACAAAGCTAAATACCGGTTCTAGTTCGAGGTAGAACCAACCTAACGTCGCCTATACAATATTTCCGACACTAAGCTAGATGTCGAGTTCTTTTACAAGGGTACAACCACTCCCAATATGTTTTATGGCCCAACATAATAAACCTTGTGTTTTATGGCACAAACACATAAACCATCTAATCTAGTTTGGTGAAAGTGTTGTTATGATGCAATGATGTTTACACTAATGATCCATGACACAAATGTCTAATGGATATGAATAACTACTTCTAAATGAACTTCCATTGATAGGAAGCCTTCATGATGAAGATCACAAGTTTCCTAAACTTCTTGTGATAGATCTTCAACTTGTGGTAAGTGGGGATGGCTAAATCTCCAAACTTTCCTTGGTTGATCAAAGAGTATGCTTACAACAAAGATGAATGTTAGAAGCATTATGATCATGATCATTAGGGTGTTTAATGTATGTTATTACATTGTTAATGATTGATCTAAATGTATGCAAGAAGGTGGAGAAGATGTGATTTGAAGTGGTGAAGAAATGGGAAAACAATGGGCTTCTATTTATAGGCAAAAGTGCTCAGGAGCGTCCACGGACCAAAGATCCCTTTAAAGGGTTCCGTCCTTTATACAAATTGGTACCGTGGGTGCCTGCCATAAAATCTAAAAAATATTTCTTCAAATCTTTCCAAGATATTACCAAATCTTACTAAGATCACATTTGATATATTGTGTGTCAATCTAACCAAAATATTCAAGTGATCTTCCAAGGATTTCAAAGATGATGCATGACATGATATAACATGTATTTCCATTTTTAGATTAAAAAGTTTATCAAGGTAAACTTGTAAAATGTATTATGTAACTAGTTAATAAAATGTCTAGTTACCTTTTGTAAAAGAGTGCTTGTCAAAATAAAATATATTTTGTCAAGTGTAAGTAAACTTTAGTATTTGTATGAAATACTTGTGAATGCAAAGTGTAAAATGAGGTTCGAAATAGAATGGTTAACCTATTAAAATACTTAGCGACTCTAACTAATTTAAACATTCTAAATGATTTGTTAATGGGTTTGATCATAATGCCACATAACAAACATATACGAACCTGTGTTGTAACATATGAGGACTTGAGACATCGAGAGGTGTTGAATGTATGTTGAGACAAAGTGTGATTACAAGTAACTTGTACATTTTACGTTATGTATTACAAGTTACATGTTTGTCATCAATCAAAACAAGCGAGATGTATAGATTAAATATCGTAATATTTGCACTAACAATCTCCCCCTTTTGATGATGACAAATATATGTAAACGTAATAGAAAGTAAAATGTAAAACGTTACTTGTATCCTTACTACCTTTACATTACCTTCTCCGTTTACCTTTCTCCCCTTTTGTCAAAAACAAAGGGCGTGTCCTTGAGTTTAACTTAATTTCTCCCCAAAAAGGCGAGCTTGCATCATCCCTAGTGAAGTTAAATCGTCCACTTCAATCCGCCCCTTGTTTGGTAGCGGATCCATGGATCAAATAAAGAGGCTTAACCTACATCAAGGTTAGTTTTGTGCAACAAAAATTATGAGAAATATATGAAAAGAAAAATGCATAGCAATGTTAGTCTATTTTCTCCACTTTTTATCGAAGCACAAATGCTTGTTGAAAAGTGAGAATGATGCTAGATGCGTGTATGCTCCCCCTTGATGGTTGCTCCCCCTTGTTTGAGGCGTCAGGGTATGATTAAAAACCTATAAAACAAATATTAGTGCAAGACTATATTTGTGACAATTCGTATTTTCAGGTCATTCTCAAAACATCACTCATGCTTCATTATTTATCATTTATCGTGAACTAGGTTTACGAGCATCAAATTCACGTAACCGTAATGGTTTAGCTGTGAATTCATGATCATATCATCGAGGTCATTTCATATAGACTAAGTTTAGTCTACATTTCATTAACATCATTGTCATCATATTAATTCATGCATGGTTTTGCATTTTACATTAAACGTATAATTTTCATATTAAATAAACGTTATCGCGTAATTAATTATTTTGAGCAATTGATCCGTTACTTCCAAAAATTTTCCCGATATATTTTTATACTCATATTAAATTATAAAAATAATATTTTGAGTTTACCCAGTGTTTTAAATTTATTTTGTATATAAATTGTTATATTTATATAATTACAACGGTTTTCTTAAATTCGACACGATTATTATTATATCACTCAAATTTTGCAAGAAATGTATTATTATAATTTTTATGACCTAAAAATATTTTATCTTGACCCGTGAAAATTTATTTTATCCAACGCTACCCTAAAATATTCACAAGTGACTACAACTTACCACTTAACTTCAAATATCTTACAAGTTATTATACTTAAACAATTTAAAAAAAAAAAAAACAATAAAGAGTGAATGACAAACCCCTTGTCGGAAAAGGGGATGAGTCATGAAAGTTTTGCAAATAATATCTAAGTACTCATGTATCATCTCATTTCATTTCTTTTATTTCACAAATACAAAAGATCCAAAAACCATATTTCTTTCTCTTTCTCTTCCAATTCGCAGCCAAGACCAAGAGAAGGAAACATCAAATTTTCAAGACAAGATTTATTAAACTCTAGTATCATTTGTTGCATAGGTTTTGTAATACAAACCTCAAGTGATTAGGAAAACCCTTTTGTCCTTAAACCTCATCATATCATTAGTAAGCGTTCATATTCATATTTTTATTTCATATTCATTGTTATGGTCATATCATTTTATTTGAGAAACATGCAAGTTATGTGATGTTTATACCACTTTTTCATGTTTTTAAGTGTTAAATATATATAATCCATCCTATAAATTACTCCTTGTTATATATAATTTTTGGTGATGTCTAGGAACCCAGGACACCCTAATAAGGTGTATGGTAGGATTAGAATAGTTTCGGAGTTGTTTTGAATGGGTTAGAATAGGTTTACGAGAAAAACTCCATTTCACACGTTTTGAAAAGGGTCTGTCCTAAAATTAAATTCTGAAAATCCGACAGTAGACAAAAATATTTGGCCTAGTTATTTAGAAAATATACTTAAAAACGAAAACGTGGCCGCTTGAACGGATTAAAACGGAGCTATAACGAAGAAGGTGAAATTTTTCAATTTGGCGATTTAAAAATACAAAATTCTGGAAATTTCAGCAAACAATATTTGTTTTGTAATGAGTCAAAATGAAGCTTTGGATTGTAAATTATTTCGATTTGTTAAAATATGTTAGTATACTTCGATAAGTTAAGGATCTTTAAACGTAGAAAACGGATTTGTAACGACTAAATTACACATGTTTATAAAAGTTGCCGTAACTATTATCATATAAGAAAAACTATAACTTGATTTCAAATAAACAAGTTTTGGCAAAAAAACTAGTCCCAAGTTAAAGGTTGTTTTAACATTGAATAGAACTTTTATGAAGTAAAGTCTTCTAGTAAAAGTGAAATCGCCAAGTATACTTTCCAAAATGTCCGATTGTTTGATTAGCGGAGTTGTAATGAATTAATTACGGTCGCTCAAACTTTGCCGAAAAACCATCCTTAAACTATATTTGGGACTAAAAGTACCATATTTAACCTCTATTTTCTTTATGTTCGAGACCTCTAGGATGAAAACTCATGTACTAAAACTTTGAGATTATCATACGAGCTTCCCAAAACCGTTGAGTTTGTTTCCTAACACTCGACGTGCACCATTTTATGACTAGCTTTTAGAGGCCGTTTTTGTCATTTTCATGGAAATTTCAATAACATTATTTTACGACGAAAAGTAATATTTTCACAATAAATCACTAAATGATTATCGTCGGATATCATTTCAATGCAAATACATGTGAAGTAATTTAAAAATAGTCAAGACGTTAAAAGATTATATTTTCGACGAGAAGTATTGTTTTCAAAAATTCATAAGTGGTATAAATATCATCCGAATCGCATGCATAACATTACATCATGACTTATTACATATCATATCATTCATAATATGTCAGTTTCGAGATTCACGCTACATTTCAGTTTATCCACTTTTGTCATCATAATCATTGCAACATGTGAGTTTTCATAGCCCCGATTTATTCAAGTTTTTACTTATTTCAAACCTACGGGGGAGAATACATTGTACATCATTTTATTACGATACCAAGTATATCAAATTCATTACATTGCTTAAGTTACCTCATTGCCAGTTAAATGTCCCCATTTCATAAACATGAACCGTTAATTTCATAGAAGCGTGGGTGAGTGGATAGATCTATCGAGGGTGACACCTCCATCCGGGTTGGCGGATTCCAACCGGACGGATGCATTTCATGTCATTATCATTATTTGAGTTGTTTGGCAAACACTGTTAGCGAACATCAGTCAGAGCTTCGGTGTCATGGACTTATAGCAATTGTATCATTTTTGTGACGACATTGTCATACATAATTTATACTTGTGGTAGTCGTATTTAACATTTTCAACAACTCTATGAACTCACTCAACCTTTGTGTTGACACTTTTAGCAATGTATTTTCAGGTAACTAAGGCATTCACTTCATGGCATGCATGTGGACATATCATAGAGTCGCGGTGTCGACGCGTCACACATGGGATTTATATACTTTAAAAACATCGTTTGACTTGTACCTAACTTATTTTTCCGCATAAAGTAACTTTCATTTGGGACCTATCTTTGTAACTCTGAATGTTTTTATTAAATCAAGCGATGTATTTTTCCAAACGACACTTTAGGTCGTTCAATATAACTGTGATTGTGATGCTATTACAGTCAACCCCCAGAATTCCATTCCTGCAAAAAATGTAATTTGGGGTGTGATGATTGTATCAAAGCTTCGGTTATAGAGAACTAGGTTGCATCATTGACCCTAGACTATAACTACATCATCATAGCATCTCATCATTTCATCATAAGTGCATAGTCACTATACATGCAGTTTCATACGCACATTTTGCGAGTTATTTACTTTCATTTCAAAAGCGATTGTCACATAGATGCCTTCAAATACCCATCCCATTATACTCACATCACTTTGACATGGAGAATGCCCTGTCATTCCCTATCACAATTTTAACATTAGTTAACTCAACACCGATAACATCGATGATGAGATGAACCTTTCGGAGGACAAGTTGAACCTACACCATCACGATCACTATTGATTCACTGTAGGATCAGGAAAATTTTTATCATTCTGTTGAGACAGATCATACCATTTAGTAGGACTTACAAGCTTAGTCCTAGTGGACCTATTAGTCATACATTTGATTTGCCTCTTGGGAAGCGTGCATAATTTGACACACCACTACCATCTACAACTAAGACTATGGAAACTACACTATCTTATAGATTTGAGGACCGAGAGTTTCAAAGTTGTTGTTGCTAGACAGCCTACTACTTCTATACTTGAGGCATGATTAGACCACCGACATGAACCGACAATAAGTACCTTTCTAGCTAATGTAATCTTTATCATTTATTATCTCCATGATAATCACAACCTTTGTTTATTTCATTCCTTATTCCAATTGCCCAATTTTCAATCATTTCGCGACAATACCTCACTATCTTACTAGGGGTTAGGCCAACTTTATTCTTGACTAATTAGGAAACTATTACCATTCTAGGAGGTTTCGCATCCTACAAACCATTTAACAAATTTTATTTCAAGTTACTTTGCTACTACTTCATAACATTATTTCACTTAAGTATATTGCAAACCATTATACACCATCTTAGAAACATTGTTTCATAAAGTTTTAAAACAAAGTTGTTTCGTTACCACCCTATCAATTGGCTTTCGGTCATTTTATCAATTATTTAATACCATCATGCGAAACAATTTTCATGTTACTCTGAAAAATTATTGAGCCATTATCTTACAAAACAAAACGTTGAATACCATCTAAAACTTCGGAGAAACATAATACCATTTCAACAAAACCAAGCATCACATCATTTGTCCTCGATTATACATGGCCCGATCACCTATGTATAATTTAGGAAGAATTATGTCATGAAAGTAACAAGCATCATTTCAAATCTCTTAAAACAATCTTCATTAAAAAGCAAAGCTTTGTAAGCAATAAATTGTATAAACATTCCTTTTGTTAACACTCTAAAACCTACGCCAATTATCACTCACTCAACCCGATAAGTTGAAACTTTACCAAGGACCTTTTAGGAAAGACTTTCTATACTATCTACGAGGAGGATTCCTAGATAACGAGAAAACAATATAGGATTTCTAAATACTAACAAGGACTAGAAGTATGTAGTAAGATGTCTTAAAACTCAACATAAATCTTAAGACATCACGAGACATTCCGAACCACTATTTTTGGACTAGAAGCCAAATTCTTTCATTTCAAAAGTACTAGCTAGATCGAAACAAGGTTTAGAACGAAGTTTAATACACACGGCAACACTATAGGGATAAACCAAGTCTTCTAACCGAGACCGAACATTCCAATAAACATGGCTTCAACAATATGTGAACTTCCCTACAACGAGTTTCCCTTAAAGGAAAATTTGGTTAGATTAATGTTATCAATATAAACTTCCCCTAAGGCCTTGTGTTTTCTAGAAATTACAGATAACCTTACCTCCATATCAAGAGATGTTACAGGTTTGAACATATTGAACAATCAAGGACTATCCATCTACAAGTGAAATTAGAACAAACATTCTTCGACATAGTATGAGATGATATCTATTTCTTGCTAGTATGATAACAATCTGAGTGATGAAATAATTTTAGAAGCACTCAATATCAGGACAGATTTGAAAATCCATCACCACACCACATCACTTACACATTTAAGGTTTTGTGACTTGATAACATATAGCATGGAAACATTTCAATAATCAAACCATAAACATTTTAGTCATGGAGACTAAACACCTTAGGCAAGTAAGATTCAAGTCAAGACATTCGCTAGAACGAGAAACGCTAGAAATCACAATTGTTACCCATAATCTATTCCTTTCTATAAGGTCCTTTCCGATGATTTAACATTTTGAAATTTGGCACGAGACACGTGGTATTAATTTCAGTTGTACCTGATGTAAGATAGCCAATCCTTCTTAGACTTCTAACAATCATTTCAATCTTTCCATGGAATCTATTAGGACATGAGCACCACCTATTATCCTTAGCTCAATGGTTAGAGCGAGAGAACAATTCTAAGATTAGAAGATATGCTCAGGCATGTGTGATATTCTAGAAATGATTAGGTAAATCATTCTTCATCGAACCAATTTGCTTTACAACAATAGTCAACACATGAACATATTGACTACACCAATTGAGACACACTTTAAAGTTGAGGTGTCAATCACTCATTCACTAGTCAAAATCAGGAAGTCCAACTCACTAGTCAATGACTCATTCATGAAACAACAAAGTAATCGACAAATCAAAATCGTTACAAATAACAACATATAGCTAGATAAGCTAATACGATGTACGACGCAAAATATTGGAAGTATGTTCCATAAGTCGCAAACTATTAGAATTTCAAATAGGCAACAAATTTATATTCAAAGTCCTCTTCTTGAAGGGCAAGTATGGTATTTAGAAAAACATTGGACGACCCAATGCGACTCAAATACCTTTCATCTTTTCACACAAGCAACATCAGAACCTAACATGGACTGAATTCAGGGATTGAATTCCTTTTTGGTTGGGCGAATGTGACAATTCGTATTTTCAGGTCATTCTCAAAACATTACTCATGCTTCATTATTTATCATTTATCGTGAACTAGGTTTACGAGCATCAAATTCACGTAACCGTAATGGTTTAGCTGTGAATTCATGATCATATCATCGAGGTCATTTCATATAGACTAAGTTTAGTCTACATTTCATTAACATCATTGTCATCATATTAATTCATGCATGGTTTTGCATTTTACATTAAACGTATAATTTTCATATTAAATAAACGTTATCGCGTAATTAATTATTTTGAGCAATTGATCCGTTACTTCCAAAAATTTTCCCGATATATTTTTATACTCTTATTAAGTTATAAAAATAATATTATGAGTTTACCCAGTGTTTTAAATATATTTTGTATATAAATTGTTATATTTATATAATTACAACGTTTCTTTAAATTTGACTAACGATTATTATTATATCACTCAAATTTTGCAAGAAATGTATTATTATAATTTTTATGACCTAAAAATATTTTATCTTGACCCGTGAAAATTTATTTTATCCAACGCTACCCTAAAATATTCACAAGTGACTACAACTTACCACTTAACTTCAAATATCTTACAAGTTATTATACTTAAACAATTTAAAAAAAAAAACAATAAAGAGTGAATGACAAACCCCCTTTTCCACAAGGGGATGAGTCATGAAAGTTTTGCAAAATAATATCTAAGTACTCATGTATCATCTCTCATTTCATTTCTTTTTATTTCACAAATACAAAAGATCCAAAACCATATTTCTTTCTCTTTCTCTTCCATTCGGCACCAAGACCAAGAGAAGGAAACATCAAATTTCAAGACAAGATTTATTAAACTCTAGTATCATTTATGCATAGGTTTTGTAATACAAACCTCAAGTGATTAGGAAAACCCTTTTGTCCTTAAACCTCATCATATCATTAGTAAGCGTTCATATTCATATTTTTATTTCATATTCATTGTTATGGTCATATCATTTTATTTGAGAAACATGCAAGTTATGTGATGTTTATACCACTTTTCATGTTTTTAAGTGTTAAATATATATAATCCATCCTATAAATTACTCCTTGTTATATATAATTTTTGGTGATGTCTAGGAACCGAGGACACCCTAATAAGGTGTATGGTAGGATTAGAATAGCTTCGGAGTTGTTTTGTATTGGTTAGAATAGGTTTATGGCGAAAAACTCATTTTACATCGTTTTGAAAAGGTCTGTCCTTAAATTAAATTCTGGAAAATCCGAAAGTAGACAAAAATATTTGGCCTAGTTATTTAGAAAATATACTTTTAACGTCCGCTTGAACGGATTAAAACGGAGTTATAACGAAGAAGTTATGAATTTTTCAACTTACCTAAAAAATACAAAATTCTGGAAATTTCAGAAACAATATTTTGTTTTGTACGAGTCAAAAATGAAGCTTGGACGCTTGTAAATTATTTCTCATTTGTTAAAAATATGTTAGTATACTTCGATACGGTTAAGGATCTTAAAACGTAGAAAAACGGATTTGTAAACTACTTCCAATTACACATGCTTATAAAAGCGTCCGAATTATTATCATATAAGAAAAACTATAACTTGATTTCTATAAACAAGTTTTCATGGGCAAAAAACTAGTCCCAAGTTAAAGGTTGTTTTTAACATTGAATCTAACTTTTATGAAGTAAAGTCTTCTAGTAAAAGTGAAATTCAAGTATACTTTCCAAAATGTCCAATTGTTTGATTAGCGGAGTTGTAATGAATTAATTACGGTCGCCAAACTTCACGAAAAACCATCCTAAACTATATTCGGGACTAAAAGTACCATATTTAACCTCTATTTTCTTTATGTTCGAGACCTCTAGGATGAAAACTCATGTACTAAAACTTTGAGATTATGATATGAGCTTCCCAAAACCGTTGAGTTTGTTTCCTAACCTCGGCGTGCACCATTTTATGACTAGCTTTTAGAGGCCGTTTTTGTCATTTTCATGGAAATTTCAATAACATTATTTTCTTCGACGAAAAGTAATATTTTCACAATAAATCACTAAATGATTATCGTCGGATATCATTTCAATGCAAATACTTGTGAAGTAATTTAAAATAGTCAAGGCGTTAAAAGATTATATTTTCGACGAGAAGTATTGTTTTCAAAATTCATAAGTGGTATAAATATCATCCGAATCGCATGCATAACATTACATCATGACTTATTACATATCATATCATTCATAATAGGTCAGTTTTGAGATTCACGCTACATTCAGTTTATCACTTTTGTCATCATAATCATTGCAACATGTGAGAGTTTCATAGCCAGATTTATTCAAGTTTTTTATTATTAAAACCTACGGAGGAGAATCATTGTACATCATTTTTATTCGATACCAAGTATATCAAATTCATTACATTGCTTAAGTTACCTCATTGCCCGTTAAATGTCCCCATTTCATAACATGAACGTTAATTTCATAGAAATGGGTGAGTGGATAGATCTATCGAGGGTAACACCTCCATCCGGGTTGGCGGATTCCAACCGGACGGATGCATTTCATGTCATTATCATTATTTGAGTTTTTTGGCAAACACTCTGTTGGAAGCGAACATCATCGAGAACCGGTGTCATGGACTTATAGCAATTGTATCATTTTGTGGCGACATTGTCATACATAATTTATACTTGTGGTAGTCGTATTTAACATTTTCAACAACTCTATGAACTCACTCAACCATTGTGTTGACACTTTTAGCAATGTATTTTCAGTTAACTAAAGGCATTCACTTCATGGCATGCATGTGGACATATCATAGAGTCGCGGTGTCGACCGCGTCCTTTATGGGATTTATATACTTTAAAAACATCGTTTGACTTGTACCTACTTATTTTCCACATAAAGTAACTTTCATTTTGGGACCTATCTTTGTAACTCTGAATGTTTTTATTAAATCAAGCGATGTATTTTTCCAAAAGCGACACTTTAGGTGCGTTCAATATAGCTATTGATTGTGATGCTATATTGTTGACTGAGAATTCATTCCGTACCAAAAGCAAAAACATAATTTGGGGTGTGACAATATTAGTCATTGGGCGAGTAAGTGATATACAACAAAGTGTGTATAAGATGCATTCATAAATTCTTGGAGGAAGCTCCCTTGCTCAGGGCGTCAAGATGAACCTTCAAAATAAATATTAGTATAATAGAAGCTTTGTCTTAAGACAAATATGTCATATACAACCAAGTGTATAGACGATGCAATATGAGTGCTTAAAGGATATTCCTCCTTGTTCAAGGGTGTCAAGAAGCACCTAAAATAAGAAAAAATAATTGATGCAAACTTCATCCTTAGATGAGTAAGTTATATACAATCGAGTGTATATGATGATGAACCTACAATGAAGAACATTAGTGCAATATATTTCATCTTTTTTTAAAAGAAAAATAAGATGTATATATGTGATAAATGATATAATCAAAGATCTCATGAAGTGTAGTCTCCTAATTACAATCATAAGAAAAGTGAGAATATAATATGATAAAAGCCTACAAAATAGTTCCTAGAAAAAAGATATGAAGTCCCAAAGTTGTGCCATTAGTGGTGCTAGTGTTGGTGTCGGTTTACTAGTAGGATTCATGTGGTGATGGTAGATGACTCGAGATTTACAAAAGTAAGTTTTCGCTAATCCATGGTGGTGATGATTAGTAAAAGTGGTGATGGAAGGTGGTGGTGATTAGGTAGGAAGCTATTAAGGAGTTAGAAACTCATATGTATAGCAAATATAAAAAATATAGACTCATGCAATCCTTTCGTTTGACCAAAGCTAAGAGAAATATGAATGGACATTGCATTTCAATGATGCATAAGGGTTATGATTTGAATGATTTATTGATGCTAACAACCTATTGTTTTGAGCAAGTTCTCATATGCTTCAACCCAAGAGTAATCAATAATGCGTTCTATCTAAGAATATATAAATGAAGATACCAAAAGAAATAAAAATGTGAAGATAAATTCGTTCATTGATTGACGAATTATAAAATGACCTATTCTAGGTGACAATGGGGAAGGTAGTATTAGCATGGTTTTGACCGACATGGATGATTATCACTTTGAAAAGAAGTGAAGACAATATGGAAAATACTAATAATAATGAGTACCTATATGAGGATGAGAATGACATCATATAAGTGAGAGTTGGATGGACCAGCGTGTTGGAGATGGCTGTTTGATTAATATATCGTTTACTGCCGGTAAAGGACATGCATGATAGCGAAAAGGATAAGATCCTATCATGGTGTTCTAGATAGTGAAGTTGTAAGGTACTAGTTTAAGGAAAATCCTATATGTGGAGATGAGAAGCGTTTTGTAAAACACATGATCGTTTTCACTTGATGAGGGTATTGGTATCTTGAAAAAGGTTGAACTAGTTGTGGTTTCATGAACGGTTTAGCTAAGTGGTGTTTACCTATGTGTTGGTATTTTAGAGTCTAAGAGACATAAATTTTACAAAAGACAATTATGTGAATGAATTCTCTCCCCACCCAATTGGTGGCATCAACATATGTGTTTAATGTATCAAATAAGGAATGACAACAAAGTGTTTAGGAGGTTATTTGGGCTAACGAAAGATGAAGCTTAGTGATGTTTTTTACGGATGATGGTTAGCATATGAACTTCATCCTTAAAGTCATTTTCTTCTCGATTAATCGAGATGATCGTATGATGAGGCATGTGGTTTCCTAATAGGAAGTGAAGAGGATTAGACTATTGTTATAACTAAAAATGATGGAGGTGATTTTTGGAAGCGGAAGCAAAATGAGAGATTTGGAAAGAGGTCGGTTGAAAAACAAAAATGCAAAGCCAACCCTTTAGAACTTAATTCTATTTTTTTAAACTATATGCAAGTGTAGGGGTCCCATAAAGCATAGTACTATCTAAATGTGCATAAAGGGAATTATGCAAAATGAGCATACAAAAGTTAAAACCAATTGAGATAACAAATAATTTGTTATCAACCCACAAAACAAATTTGTTAGTGACAAAAGATGTTAACATGATAGAAATCAAATGATAACATGTTATATAAGCAAGAACAACACATTGCACTTAAGTAGACAAGAAATCACCATACAAGATAGCATCAAGACAATCATATTATGCAAGAATACAACTTTATTCAAGACATTTCATTTTGAGATTGTTTTGTCGTTAGACTTAGACGTATAAGCATACTTGGCTTATAAATTAACACAACAATCTATGTGATTAATTTGTAAGATACAAAGGCTTCTAAAAGTTTGTCATACCAAAAGCGCTTTGACATTTTATATGTGCACGTACGAGCAAACAAATTATGTGACAAGAAGCAAAAGAAACAAGATGAAAGAGTCATGCAAGTCATGTTTAAGACATAACAATTTGGAGCATGTATCATTTAGATCGTACTACACATAGATATAATGAATGCCAACTAATAGCTTTCAAACACAAATATATCATATCAAAATTATCACATATCAAAATGACATATTATGAGTTCATAAGCAACATGTTAATCATGCTAAGGATAATTCAAAAGTAAGTATCATGCAAATAAAGTTTATGTTTTAAACGTTTAGTAGCATGAAACAAGGATACAAGCATTATAAAAACTGTACTAAGGTTTACACATTTGACTAGTTATCAAACACTAAGATAATGTCAAATCATTTATAAAATCAAACAAGAACATGTAATCAACACATGTAAGTGCAATGCAAGTGGTTTTACTAAGGTTTATACATTTGACTAGTTATCAAACACTAAGATAATGTCAAATCAACTTATCGTATCAAACAAGAACATGTAATCAACACATGTAAGTACAATGCAAGTGGTTTTAAAAGAAAAGTCATATATACTACTTGTTTGATTAGTATTCCTAAAGTGAGGCAAACTATCAATGTTTTAACACTTACTTTAGGCAAGTATAGGAATACAGATTTTCAAGTTGGAGAATGAATATGAGACTATTACTAGCGGTGCTCAATTAAGGCTAAAAACGACCATTTTTACGGGTGATTCCACATACCCAACTTCTCTCCAGGAAGCAATTCAACCGTTAAGTCAAATTGAGTTTCTAGTGCAATAGGTTCTCAGTAGTCATTCTCATGTTAGAAAGATGGGAACTCCTACTTTTGCATATTAAAGTGCATAAAAGATGATAGTTTACCAATACTTAGCTTAATGTGACTTAACTAATATGCAATATAACTAAAGTGATGAAGGCGTCATGTTATACACATGAATTTTAACAATGGTGTGTTTGATAAACAATGTGTTTTAATCTTGTGTTAAGAATCTAAGGTTTGTTCAAATTACAAAGCTAATTGTATGATCTAATGGATGACATCTTTTATGTTGAAGTGTATACTTTAAAAGTGATTTGATTATCTAAGACTAGGGAATGGAATATGTTAAATTAAGAATGTTCTCAAAAAAGTTCTTTGGAACTTTATTTGACAAGAATCTAAATAAGGTTACTAACTTCAATAGATCATGTGTATGTTCTAGAGATGTGTAGTTTCAACCTTGGATGTGCACAAGGTTTGAGCAAGGTTAGGTTATGATGTACGCTTGAAAGGAAATGGATACAAATAGTATCTTTCATCAAATGAGATTATCGCATGGGATAAAGTTATCATGCTTATGAAAATAAGTATGACAAGATGAATTGGATATGCTAGTTCATAGAACTTTTGGATGTTCGTTTCAAGATCATTTAGCCAATGAGGTGTAATGAAATCTCTTGTAACATAACCATATATGTCGCAAAGAGAGAATGATGCATAGGATATACAATATCCTTTTAATAAGATGAATACTTAACGCATGATTTCTTAGGCATAATGTTTTCAAAACATCATGTTTTCCTAAATGAAGATATGAAGCCAAAGTGTTTGAATTGGATAGTCCTATCTAAATAAACTTGGTCTCAAGATTATATTCACTAGATGATGACAAGAGGAATTCACTCGAGTTTCTTATGTATACTCCTCAAGAGTCATTGTTGCTTGGGGTGTATGATGTTGCCTTTGAGATTGCATTTTAACATATGTTGTTAAAATGTTGATTTGAGGTTAAAATTTTATGCAGAAGTTTAATGACAAAGTATTACTAATACTTTGATAATTTGTGAAGGTAGTACTACTTATACCTAGTGGAAATTGACAACAATTACCAAGAGCACCATGCTTATTTGATAGTTGAGGTTCTAGCCATAATGAATTATCTAAGTCCTTATATGTGGGAAGGAATGTTTGAGTTTGTTCAAGCGTGCATTTGATTCAGTACAAGTGTTGGACACAAGGGCTTTTTGAGCAATACACTTAACAAATTCAAATGATGGTAAGGATGGTGGATTGGTTGATCTAGGTGGTAGGTTTTCTAGTGTGTCTAAAAAAGGATGTGGTGATGTAGGGGTTTGTTGTGCTATGTGAATACTTAGGTTGATTGTCCATCGATGTTGAACATAAAATACGGATACTAATTCTTATGGTTCATTGGTTGCTACAACTAGTGGGTGAAGTGCTTGAAGCTTTGGTTATGTCTATGAAGCTTAGGGGTTGAGGTATAGGTTCACCTTCAAAGGGCACGTTTGATTTAAAGGATGCTCTTGGAAGTTCATGAGCAATACGCTTAATGGTGCCAAAAGATGGAAGAGGGATAGTAAGTGTCAAAGAGGGATAAGTGGCACAGTGTGTTTGTTTGTTTTGGATAAGTGTTTCAACATGTGTTGTTAAAATACTTGGGTGTTGATTTTTCGGATATGACTTTTAATGACTACAATCGTAAGTCACATGTACTTGAATATTTGGATGAAATACTTAAGTTGTCAATCCTAATTTGTTGAGATTATAAAGCTTAGATTGAACTCAAGGATAACAAGACTTGATAGTATGTCTTTAACATACATGTGAGTTATGACTCTATGTAAATACTTATCGTCTTGAAGGATGACACATTATTTTCATGTTAACCAAGTGAGGCAATACATGTAGATACAAAACAATATCTATAGTCATATGATAGACTTATGTATGATATCTTTAAAGTAATGAGTCAGATTGTTAGTAAGTCATCTAAGTCATCTGCAAACGGGTGAGGAGATGTTGGTGGTGTTTGCACAAAGTACAAGTTTTGGAGACTTTGGTAGTGAAGGTGTTTTGGATGATGGTGGGTGATTTTGGTGGTGGAGTTGGAGTACTTAAGTTTAGAAAGTTCACATCTTGAATGGGTGATGAGATGTTGAGAGGTAACGAGTCGAGGATGAAGAGTTCAAGTTAATGAAGCAACAAGATCGAATGCTAATCCTAGTGGTTTTTCTTAAGTGAATTATTTGAGGTTGAGGATTTAGTCATTTTGACTTTGCTTTGAGAAATGCTAAGCTTAAGGAAAAGTAACAGTGAAGGTGTGAAAATGACCATCCTGAATGTGTCGATTTATGGAACTAAGGATTCATGCACTTGATGTTAATTCATACAAAGATAGTAGTTTCTAATGAGATGGAAGTGTCTAAGATCATGTCAAACATCCTAAGTTAATTCATTGAGGATGTGTTGAGTGAGGTATGAAAGATATGCATTAACAACTATCCTAGAAACAAAATTTGGTAAATTAGATTTAGTAAAATTAAACAACACACCAGAGATCCACGGCACCAATTTTTCGCACAGGAGAACACTTAATTTGGTGCCGCCTGGTCCTTGTCTGAGACGGCGGTACCAAAATGCATATATGACGGTACCAAATTTTGGTGCCGTCTAATCGTGGACACGAGCTTCACAGACCCATTTTTTAGTGTCGGAGTTTTCCAAACCTGAATTTTTGCTTAAAACATGTGACAATAATCATTTTTAGTTAGGAAAAGTCAATAAAACATATATAAACATAGTGGAGCATAGACTTTGACCAAGGGCTAACGATTTTCACATATAAGTGAAAATGGGTAAAATTTGATAACAACCGTGTGTTATCCCCGCATGAACAGTTTGCATACATCAATGTTTTAAGTTAGTTTATCATCCTATGAAGTGAAAACATATAAATTACATCATACAACATTGTTTTTGTCCTTGTACCAAACACTCTCTTAAAACCTTCATTTTTCAAAGTACTTGACTAATTTACTTAGTACTTATTGCTAAGTGAGTTATGACATTTCATAAGTTATGCGAGATGTTAGTATAACCTATGCAAATGAAGTGATCTAATTCTACAAGCGATGGTAAAACAATTTTCCAACTTAGTGCACAAAATCTATCAAATAACCTATTGTGCATAAACAAGAAATCGTCAAACAAGCGAATAAATAACATGGCAAGATTGACACTTATATTATGCAAACAAACAAGTGTAAACAACAATTTGAAAAGTAAGCAAGCAACATATATGCAAATAACATAAACAAGTGGTCATTTAGCATAGCATAACAAGAAAGACACTTTTCGTCATTTTATGTTTAAATATGACGATGTATACCAAGCTTGATTAGTTTCCTTTAAACATATTACCAAATTATTTAGTTTCAAAGGAAGTTGTATCAAAGTTCTAAGAATACCAACTTAAATTGCTTGATTCAAAATTTTGAGTTTTATGTTAAAGCGAAACTCAATATTTTAGACATACTGTAGTATTTGGTATATTTCACTTATTTAAAATTAGACTCAGGCTATGAGAGTATTTTTAAATGAAAGTAGACTCAATTCCCTTTAAAATGATAGGTGGCTCGACTCGTGCGGACTTACGGTTAATTAGTTATGATTTTTTGAAGTTGCCCAACTGCATACGTACACACGGATTCCACGGAACCAAATAAAGGGATCCGCCCTTTATAAGATTTGGTGCCGTGGTCCTCTGAGACAGATTCACCAAAACTAGTATTTGACATAGAGAAACGTGTGTGACTTACTAGATTTCATAGTAAACATATAATACACATATTTAACAACATATCTACTTGTGTAACTTATCTTAAACATTTAGGAGGTGATTTTTCAACAAAATTTATAGTTATCCCAAACACTCCTTTAAAATCATATTTCTTCGTAAATTTTCTATAAGCACACAATACAATACTTACTAGTTCTTTCAACAAACTTTTTATTTTATTTTTCAAGAAAACCTTCAAGCTTGTATACAAAGTTACATTTAACAACAAAATTTCTAAGTATAACAAGCAAAACATTTTTCATATTATTTTTCACTTCAATGGTAATTTGATACATGGATCGTACTCTATTTTAAAAACCATTTGTTTTGAAAATAAGAGCTACATGGCTATGGTACCAATTGTGGAACCGTGGGGGTGAATACGTTACCGTTTAAAAACTCTAGATCTTTAGTATCAAATCGCTTATGAAGCTTGTTATAATATGAAAGTACCAATTATTGTTTGTGACTAATATAAAGTATGGTAAACCAAGTTGTCACACAATCATGAACATCAAACCACATCACAAACAATAGTATAGTGCAAGTATAAAAGTAAAGAGAAAAAGAAAGGAAAGTGCAAACCGAACACAAGGATTTATAGTGGTTCGGTCACGGATCTCCTTTCGCCCTACTCCTCCAGGTACCCAACTCGAGAGTTACTTCACTAAATCAACAAGCTCCCTTTTTGGCGAAGAAAACCTTACAATCGCGTAAACACACTTCCGGTACAAAGCTAAATACCGGGTTCTAGTTCGAGGTCGAACCAACCTAACGTCGCCTATACAATATTTCCGACACTAAGCTAGATGTCGAGTTCTTTTACAAGGTACAACCACTCCCAATATGTTTTATGGCCCAACATAATAAACCTTGTGTTTTATGGCACAAACACATAAACCATCTAATCTAGTTTGGTGAAAGTGTTGTTATGATGCAATGATGTTTACACTAATGATCCATGACACAAATGTCTAATGGATATGAATAACTACTTCTAAATGAACTTCCATTGATAGGAAGCCTTCATGATGAAGATCACAAGTTCCCTAAACTTCTTGTGATAGATCTTCAACTTGTGGTAAGTGGGGATGGCTAAATCTCCAAACTTTCCTTGGTTGATCAAAGAGTATGCTTACAACAAAGATGAATGTTAGAAGCATTATGATCATGATCATTAGGGTGTTTAATGTATGTTATTACATTGTTAATGATTGATCTAAATGTATGCAAGAAGGTGGAGAAGATGTGATTTGAAGTGGTGAAGAAATGGGAAAACAATGGGCTTTTATTTATAGGCAAAAGTGCTGGGAGGTCCACGGACCAAGGATCCCTTTAAAGGGTTCCGTCCTTTATACAAATTGGTACCGTGGGTGCCTGCTATAAAATCTAAAAAATCTTTCTTCAAATCTTTCCAAGATATTAACAAATCTTACTAAGATCACATTTGATATATTGTGTGTCAATCTAACCAAAATATTCAAGTGATCTTCCAAGGATTTCAAAGATGATGCATGACATGATGTAACATGTATTTCCATTTTTAGATTAAAAAGTTTATCAAGGTAAACTTGTAAAATGTATTATGTAACTAGTTAATAAAATGTCTAGTTACCTTTAGTAAAAGAGTGCTTGTCAAAATAAAATGTATTTTGTCAAGTGTAAGAAAACTTTAGTATTTGTATGAAATACTTGTGAATGCAAAATGTAAAATGAAAATAGAATGGTTAACCTATTAAAATACTGTGATTCGCGTATTTTAAACATTCTAAATGATTTGTTAATGGGTTTGATCATAATGCCACATAACAAACATGTACGAACCTGTGTTGTAACATTCGAGGACTTGAGACATCGAGAGGTGTTGAATGTATGTTGAGACAAAGTGTGATTACAAGTAACTTGTACATTTTACGTTATGTATTACAAGTTACATGTTTGTCATCAATCAAAACAAACGAGACTGTATAGATTAAATATCGTAATATTTGTACTAACACAGTTGCTTATTACTAATTAAAATATGTAAATTTATAGGCAATTCAGTAAAATTCTTAGTACTCATAATGCATATGTATGATCGGCCCTTATATACAGGAATATCGTCAGGAGATGAAACTAGCATGCAACCACCTCATAAAATCCTGAAAGAAACAATCATGTTAATGTGCGGAAGTGGAAGCAACTTGCATAAGATGTGGATTTCCTTACACAAAGATTATTCGCTTCAAGTATATATCCAATGGTGAAGATTTGGATGTTGAAGATGGCCAGAACACACTATTTGCTAAAAATTAACATCTACCTGTTTAAATGTTGCTCCTTATGGTTAAATATGTTTAAAACAAACTACTTTATTTGGTATTTTGTGTTTTGTACTTAAGACATATGTTTGGTAATTATCATTAGGTATGTTAAATTAAGTTATGTGCAATATTAATTATGTAGTATTTACTTTCGTTTCTTTTAATATGTGTGCAAAACTTACTATATGAATTATTAACTATACTTATTTTGTAATTACTTTTTCTAAAAGATATTTCATAGTTTCACTATATTTTATTTCATTCGCCATGATTTTAAAAAACATCACATACATATAGCCAAATGCGGTGTTTGTTTCTTCAAGTTACATATGTACTGAATTTTACATTAACATTAAAAATACTAAATTAATAATATATAAAGAATGTCAACGGTTTAAAAATTGGATTATTGAATATTTATCTAACATTCAACTAATAAGAGTAAAATTGAGAAATCAAAAAAATAACACCAAAAAAATTTATGCATGGGAGTATGTATGCAAAGTCTTCTAACTATTTCCAAAATAAACATTTGGAATAATATGATTATTTTATGTTTCCTACAATTTTTTTTTTTTTTATATTAGTAATAAGTATACAATGTTCAATATATATTATTTATGTTATTAATATATTCCTAAACACATTAAAATACATTAAAGGACACACACATAAACATAGCCACTCTTTGAATTAGATGCTCCAACGCTCCAATTTCTATCTTGAATCACACAAGGTAAATGCTCCACCGAATTCGTATTTTACATTACATTACATTGTTACTTTGTATCTTATATGAAATTGTAGATGTTTACTGTTTTTAAAAAGTTACATAAATTTAAATCCAAGATTTTTTAAGTAGAAAATCAAAGATCAGAAGTTATTTTTCATGTTTATATACGTATATGTTTACACTTATGAAGTTGCATGTTTCTTAATACTTGGTTTAATAAAACGCCCAAATATGATTTAGGGTTAAGATTATGTTAGATGATTAATAGATATGTTAATAGCCTTTTAAAACAAAGTTAGTACTGTTTGTATAATCCAAAATATAACCAACATTCTTACTTCTTAGTTACCTATAATTATATGTAGGATAATGCCTATGGAATTTATTCTTCGGATTAATCGGCAAGGATTCCTAAAAGGTTCTTATAAAAACAATTTATGATATAACTTAAATATAATGTGTCTGTTTAAGTCTTTAAAAACATGTTTTATGTTTCTATGCAGTATCTTCCAGATGTGTTTACTGAAAATTGTTACATTGGGAACAATCATGTTTACTTGACAAGTAGAGAGAGTCAGGTTAAAGTTGAAATAGTCAAAGTAGGTGGTAACAAATACAATTGGCGGTTCAGGATGGTCACAATTCTGTTTTGTATTCATACCAACTTATGCTGAGACATTACACTTTTGCAAGGGGCGATTCCTATTATATACGATGCAAATGGATATGAAACAGGTGGTTATGAGGCAATAGTTGGACGGCCTAGCAGGTATTTGAGTAGGATTCTCCCTCAACATAACATGGTTCAGGTATTTACCCTTGCTACATACACTTTGTTTTTGGATTTTGTATAATTAAACTTAATTATTAAAATTATACAAATATTCGAGATACTCCATCGATTTCTACCGGGTTTAAAGAAAAAGGACCACATCAAAATTTGTGTTAACAAACGTAGGTACAATGTTGTTGTCAGACGTAAAAAACATAAGGGAAACAAAGGTTGTTATCAATATGTTATGTCTAATGTGGGTTGGAAAAATATAGTTGAAAGATTCAATCTTAGAGTAGGGGAGTATGTAGTCTTGATGAGGGAGAGGAACAACTACGTTTACTGAGGCCTTTAATATGGTTGGCCGTCAATAATTGATTGTCATTTTCTTGGAACTGAGAAAACACCAACCCAACCTTGATTTTTGGTTTGATTTTTGGGAACAGGGTATGACATGTTAAACCTTTTAATAGTTTAAAGACTAAATGTAATGATATATCAAATATGTTTTAAGTGTTTTTTTGTGGTATGTCATTAAAGCTGATGATAAAATGAGGCATCAATGTTTTTGGGATCAACACATGGACCACTTTGGTGAAAAAACTCATTCTTTTTATGTGGCTTATGAAGATACCATAGACAGACAACGACTTGTAAGTAGTTATATTTGATTTTTTATGGTTATGATGTCGCCCTTAATAACATATTATTCTAATTATTACACTTAATTGCAGTGTATACTAGCTGATTTCCTTGACAAACATCCAATGCATACTTATAAAAAGTGTTTCATAAGACACAAACACATAGTATATGAGATGCGTATAAAAATGGTACTTCACTTAGAAAATCCCAATCGAACAAACCATGTAAACATCCATGGCGAATGGAAGAAATTTGCTCAAGTTTGCAAATTCAAGAAGGACAAAATGCTAAGGTTCAAGTACATGTTCAATCTGGAGGAGTTGAATGGTCCTGACACAGGTGTATTGCCTGTGTTTCATGTATGTTAGAAAATGATTTTGTGGAATACTTTGGTTAACTTTTGTGCACAACGGATTGTTTTACTCTTTTGTAATTTGGAACAGTGAAACAACTGTTTAAGGTTTTACCTTGGTCATATGTATTGTTAACTAAAACTATGGTTCGGTTGTAAAATATTCTATGTAAGCTGATATATGTTTTAATGAATGTGTTTGATTATCAAACAATTACTTAGTATTATGCAGATTATTTGTTTATTAAATGTAAATGGATTCCCTGTGTTTCATAACATATTTAAACTAATCATTGCATGGTTGCATATATATTAAAAATTCAGAAGAACTATAAACATTTAAAAAATGTAACGTAATACTTGTCCAATACTAAATGAGTAAATGTAAACAAACGCAAATGTTTTAACTTAATACCAAATTCAAATTGATCCTGTAATAACCTAAATAATAATATGTTTGCCAAAATCATAAACTAAAACAATTGATTGTTTATCAATAAAAATTAAATAGATAGGTAAAGAGAGATGCATTGCATGCTTTCATGCATCATTGTCTTCTATATCATTTGTTTGCATCTTTTTATTTGGTTGGACATCTTCCTCATCAACACAATCATTCTCTGCTAACTCTTCTATTCCACGATTTCTTTTTTTCAAAACAGCAACTGGATCATACTATCAACAACTTCTTCACCTCCAACACCACTTCCATTACTTGCAGATTTAGAGGGCTAGGTACAGTGGCTGGTGGCTCAAGCCATTGTGCTCGGCGCGAGCCTATGGCACGACATACCACACCAGTGTTGGTGGCTTCTGGCAGGTGCTGACTCAGCGCCAAGCGATTTTCCCTTTTTTTTTAGTGGGTTTGTTTCTTTTTTGTTTGTGTTTGTGTGTTGTGTTTGTGATGTGTTGTTTTTTTCTTTTGTGTTTGCAGGTTTGGTAACAGGGAAGAAGACGAAGCTTGTGGCTGGAAGGAAAAGTAATACTACTAGTAGGTTTAGTATTTTTTAAATTGGGTCAGGTTTAATGGGATATTGGTAGAGAATACAAGTTGGGTGTTGGGAATATCTCAATATCACACTACATAATTTTTGGTTAACTGTTTTTTTTTAGCATTTTATTTAAGTAATTTTGTATAATTCACTTATTTTAAATAAATAAAAAAGAAAAAAAATTTATATATATGTGGGGTTTAAGAGTGCATGACGGCACCAGAAAATTGGTGTTATGCCAGGGAGGGGTGTTTTGGTGCCATAGGCAAAACTGGTGCCATGAGAAAAAGGTGTTGAGGTGGCACCACTTTTTTCTCACGGCACCACCTACCATAACACGATACCTATCCCTCTTGTATATGGGGTACTTCGTGCAATGTACAACATTACAAAGTTAATTTAACTTATTTTTAAAAAATAAACAATTGTAAACTGCATTTAATAATAAAATGTATGATACCTCTTCCATATCATTTGATGGTTTTGTATTTATATTCTCAGCAACTTTAAACTGATTTTTACGCATTCTTTCCCGTCTTAACTCACTTAAATCATATGTACCATCTTCAAAATCAACATGAGGAGTATCTAAATCTTCTTCGCCAATATCTGATTCATCTATATCATATTCATTATCATCTGACATTATGAATTCAAAACATCATCTTCTTTTTCAAAATCATCTTCTTCATTTTCAGAATCATCTTCACCATTGCCAAACTCAGCTACATTATCATCTAAACCACCTTCATTATTGTATAACACATCATCGGCATTGTCTGAAAAATCTTCCATATTGTATTCCTCATCTTCTACATCTTGTCATGTGTTACAAACCCAATTTTAATTTAATAACTATTGTATACAATATAAGATTATATTAAAAAATGGACAATTATAAAGTAATTTAAAATGCTAATATAAATACCTCTTCATCTAGGAAACCATTTTTGAAATACATGATTGTGTCAACATCATCGGTAACCTTTTCAGTTCGATAGATATGGCTGTTGTTGCTGTGGTTAAATTCAGAATACTTAACTTTAAATAGATATTGTTTCCCGATAATCTGGTTTAGATCATCTGGGAAGTATTCTTCAGGGTCCATGCCTTGTTTCTCCATAATTTGCCACGCTGACAAATTAGTCATCTTGTGTACATTGTTATAAAAAATAACCACCTGTGCGGTTCCACTTTCATCAACAATACGAACAATGATCTTGAACCTTAGACCAACAAATAATAAAGTTTTAGAATTTCAATAATTAATCATAATTTTATATATTCAAATAATAATTAAAACACAATGTTTTTAATACCTCGATGCAACAACATATGTTTCACCGTGTTTCTTACAGAACCACTTCTTGCTTTGTTTGACCATTCATTCCACCTTTTGAAGAAACTGTTGTTACTCTTGTGTTACAAGCTTTACACGTTGTATAAGCCCAACCATTTTCATATAGGATGCTATGCAGTAGCAGCATAACAACATGTATCCTGGATTTTGCATAGTTTTTATTTATCATATTCAAATACTATATTATGACAGATGTATTATGCTTTTTCATAATTAAATAAATGCAACAAAACACTCTCTTCTTACCGGTTCAATGCTTCAGATCATACCAACAAACCTCTTTACACAACCATGCATAAATTCTGCAGGTGTAACAACAGCTTTTTCTTGATTGTGCAACTGGATCTTGAATTCATTTGCATTATATCCTTCTTGCGATTCGTATCTTGTATGATTTAAAATTATGTTACATACACATTTAAAGTAAAATACGTATTAATTAAACAACAAATATAGTATAATTATTATAAAAACCTTTTGTGAAATAACAATAACGGCGGAATCTTCCTGTTAATGAAAATCCTGCTTCCAAATAACGCATTATGCACAGCTGGTTTATCTGATTTTGTACAAACAACACAAAAAAAACAAAAACAATTTATATTAACAAAAGGCATCCTATTTTAGTGTCTTCCAAATTATTAAAAAATATATGGCTAAAAACTTACTGTCCCAATACTTGACTTTCCCAAGTATCAAAAGGATGTCTAAATGGCCAACTTCTCTAGCCTGTTTTCATAGTCGTTCCACATTAACGCCCAATTATCCCAAAAAGTGCACTAAAAGCCTGTAGGATCTGTATAGTATGATATAAATAAATACATTTACATTGTAAAATTTTATAGAATATAACTATCATATTAAAGTTATTTTCGGCATCTTCAATAACAATTGTTCTGCGGATTTTTAGACCACCATGGTTGTTCACACCTACGATTTTCCCAATAGCAACAACTGTTCCAACCACATCTGTTGAATAACATAGGTTAATGTTTTTGTATTTACAATATTAAGTAGGAATTAATATTATAAGTAGGTGTCAATGAAATCCATACCAACACAATCATGATCATGGTACTCATTCACTGGGTTTAATATACGGGAAAATGACTCATATAAAGCCAATGACATTATCATTTATTTGTTCAACACGCGTAACATTAGTCCCTTTGAAAAAAGATATTTTCCATCTGTTTGGTAACAATGGTAACCTTCCACCATTTTCCGCCACACCAAAGTTAGATATTATGTAGCATTGCCCTTCTTGAAGGAGAGGCTCAAATTTAAACATGAATTCTTTTTTGATGTAAATCTGGATTCGGTTGTCCTGGATATACATTGTTAAAAATTAGTGGTCATTTATATTAATTTCATTAAATACAAAATAAATCAAAAAAAAAATACTTACCTCTTGATCTTGGAAAACACAGTCCAAACTATATGGATCATGTTCTTCATTTAGTTTGTGAGAATGCCAAATAGAAATACATCTTCCTTTGATTGCCATGTTTGTAGCCATAGGATTAACGTTTCTTATTGGAGTTATGATTCGTTCCTTCAGTCTTTCATCTGGATATTTTTAAACATTATAAATCTAGCAAACACATTTCAACAACAATGTAAATTAAACTAAAATATAAGAATATACCTGTTGAAGCACTTCCAATGGAGGAAGTATGCATTGCATTACCTTTTTTAGAATAAGATTGACCTGTTATGCAACAATAATATCATAAAAACTTCTTTACTACTTGCAGCTTGTGCTTCAATTATAGTCTCATTGTTTTGTGTCTTCTCGTTAAAATCAGCATTACTTGTTCCTATTAAACTAAAATATAAGAATATACCTGCTGAAGCACTTCCATTGGAGGAAGCATGCATTCCATTTCCTTTTTTATAATGAGGTTTACCTGTTACAAATTATTGTTATTTATCAAATGCATTTACAAAATAACTTATATTCATAAATCATTAAAACACAAACCATCAGACGAATTTTCAAACGACGTAGTATGTACAGAATAAGCTTCTTTTGTTTGTTGTCTGCCTGACACACTATTCTTAAACCCGGACTTAGGTGTCCCTGAATAGTCTCCTTGATAACAAAATTTGGAATTTCTTGACTTCAAATAAGCTGCACTTCTAGGATCTTTTTGCTGGTTTCTGATGTATTCCATCCTTTTACAGTCAACAACATTGTAATCAACTGAGCCTTTTTTACCAACTGATAAATATATACCATATATAAGTAACAAATCATTCAGAATAAAATATATGTTTCAATTTAAAAAACTATTATACCTTTTTCTGATCTTCCACAATCAACAATGTTAGATATAGACCTATTAGCAGGTGTGTCACTTTGAGAGCTATCATAAGCTGCCTGAGACTTTAAAGATGATACTTGCTTCCCAAAAATTTTGGTTAACGCAGGTTTAACTACAACAAATAACTCTAAATAAAATACTTATACTATCAAATTTAATAAACACTGCACAATATAGTTACTCAAATCAGCTTTACCCTTTGATGCCATTGAAACAGTCTGCACATGGGTTCCAGATCTTTTCCCGGGAGTGTCACTTTCAAATAACGACATATCGATAACACTGTTATCACCTAATGGTGCCACAACTGTTCAAAAAGGTACCAAAAATTGTATTAGGTTTTCAATTCAATTTTAACTACAACAAAAATATCTACACTATAGTACATTAAGATTAACTACCTGTAGAAGAATCTCTAATTGTGCTTGTCTCAATTCTTTTCTTAATCTTATCTGTGTTATCATGTATGCTCTATGTAAACATGCGTATACAGAATGTAATATTTGGAACACATAAAACACATAAACGTGGAACACATCATCTAACTCATATCCAAATCAATTTTACAGATATAAACAAACAATTATTCTGCTAAAGTAAACACCAAAATAAACAAAAACAAACAAACTAAATTAAAAAAAAAAAAAAAAAAACCTTCAAATATGATAATCACTTCTTTATTACCTGCAGCTTGTGGATCAACTGTAGTGTCATTCTTTTGTGTCTTCTTGTTAAAATCACAATTACTTGTTCCTGTAAAATCATCAATAAAAACAAAAAAAAATAAGCAACAACCTCAACATCTTATACATTCAAAAAATACACAACCTGTAACGAATAAAACAACATCAAATCATTATACATTCAAAAAACATACAACCTGTAATGAATAAAATAAAAAAACAAAAACCTTCATGCAACATAACAATAATATCATAAAACTTCTTTACTACCTGCGACTTCGTATCAATTATAGTCTCATTGTTTTGTGTCTTCTTGTTAAAATCAGCATTACTTGCTCCTATTAAACCATAAACAAAACACAACAACTGAGCAACAACATCAACATGTTATAAATTCTAAAAAAATACAACTTGTACCTGATGAAATCTTTGTAGAAACTTTCTTACCAACACGTTTCTGTTTTTTTCCTTCTAGATGGATTCCTGCAAAATACAAAACATATATAGTAAACACATACATAATATAAAAACATAACCATCATATTCTGTTTTTTTAATACCAGATATATTCCTACATACATAAACTAAAAAGAAAACAATCGTATATGTTAACACATAAACAACCTGAATCATTTATACTCATTGATTTAGCTTCTTCTGATTTCTCAGAATTGTTGCTGTGCTTGGCAGTTGAAATTCTCTTTGAAAACCTCTTGGACTGAATGTTCGACATTGAAGAAAAGAGAATATGTAATTGTGCAATACCTTTGTAAATAAGGGTGTATATATAGTGTGAGATTAGGTTAAACAATAAGGAAAGAGTTAAGATAACAATGAATCCATACCAAACTTATCATAATTTTATTTTAAGTAAAAATCAACACACAAACACAATCCTAAAACAATACAAATTTCTAAATTTTTTATTAAATTCGAAATTCATAAAGCTATTTATATATTATAGAATGCAACATAATTATCAAAATAACTTGTTGTCTAAGTGGTAAACACACAAGTTATTTATCAAAACAACCAAGGTTCAAACCTTGCAAGGGACTTTTTTAATAAACAATTTTCAAAACGAAATTCATAAACCTATTTATATATTATAGAATGCAACATAATTATCAAAATAACTTGTTGCCTAAGTGGTAAACAAACAAGTTATTTATAAAGATAAAATAAAAAGACAAATATTTGTAAAAAGAATAAATAGAGTTTTTTTTTTTTTTTTTTTTTTTTTTTTTTTAATTCTCCAAAAATTCCACAAGATCGGGTATGTTGGTGAATAAAACTTTTGTCAAAACAGTTTTTATAATTTTGAGTTTTGATATGTTTTCTTTAATGCACAAAAATCACACGGTTACCTCTTATGCTTATATTTAGTATACGTTAAAAACATGCAGACATGAGAATGGGAGTTTTTATCCCGGTGGTGATGATGGATCACACACGATGGTGGGTGAAGGACCCTCATATATGCATTCTCGAAGATTTGAGTGAACTTGCTCCCAGAAAACATTCTCCTTTAGATGCTCAATCATTGATTTAGCATAAAGGTCTTCATTTGTTACTCCTCCAGTCCCATCTCATATCAATTGTGAGTGCATTTATTCAGTATCACAACAGTTGCTTTTAGAAGCTAATGTTTTGGTTTGATGACTTTAATGTTGTTCCATTGCAGGGTCTTTCACAACCAAAGTCAGTGGCTTTTGCACCTGATAGCGCATTAGAAAAGACATGTATTCGCATAACACACACAAGGTTTACATCACTTGAGGTAAAGCCTCCAAACCTGGATTTACTTTCACAGAGGCAATTGTGAATCAAGGTATCGAGAATAAAGCTATCGAGATTAAAGATCCTCTGGTAATTACTCAATAGTTTCATAATAACTCAATAGTTTCAGACCGGATTAAACACTTAAGTTTCATAGCCGATTTAAACACATGTGTTTTGCAATAAAGCTTTAATATGCATTAAACTATTTAAGTGCAGAAAGGGTATACATGAGAAAAGGATGAGAATATGTTAAAATTTCATACTTTTGTTACACAGATACCAAGCATAGAATGCAATGATGATGTGAAGTTGCAGCATCATCGCTATATTATCAACTTATTACTTTCGTTTTTAAAGCAAATTCGTAAAGAGCAAGAGGAAGAGATACGGGTGGAAGCAGTTGCTCAAGGTAACTATTCAATGTTTCAAACTATAAGACCCTTTTAGAGACCTTTCTATCAAATTAAGGTTTAAGTTCGATTCACTTATGTTCTGTTTGAATGGCATTCTTATTAATCAAAATAACATTCTTTTCCTGTGTAGAGATAGAGAAGTCTTAAATAAAAATAGAGTGCCCTGGGGATACCGGTGAACGCATTTCTTGGTAATTTTCTTCTTATTAGCTCTATATGCTAACGTCATCCTTTTTCAATATCTTATTATATTTCCATACTTTTATTTGGACCAGTGAGCTGCACCAAAACATCAATTTTTGGGTTTCACCGATATTGTTCTAAATGCAAAAAGAATCAAAGTTCGTTATATGCTAAATTGGAGGCTATTGCTGATACGAAGTTCAAAGGTGAGTTTATTTCTCTTTAGCGGCCCTTTCGACGTCTTGACATATTATTAAGGGGTTTTTGGAAAGCATATTTCGGCAGCCATTTGGCATCCTAAACATTTCTTAATCCATAATTGTTTGTACTGATAGACCTCTGGCACATTTTGCACTTCGTTTCAAGATACTACATTGTCTTACTAGGATCTCTCTTATTTATTGAACTTATGGCATTTGATCTTTGTTATGTGAATTTGTGAGACTCTCCTTAGCAGGTGAACTAAGATTGCTTTGTAAACAGGATAAACGTAAGAGGATAGCTAGATTACCAGTTGGAATTTTTTACCCAGCAGGAACTGTCAGCCTGTAAACCCATTCTTACCCCATCATGGGTATGTTGTATATGTAAATTTATAGTATTAATTAACCATTTTATCTATCAGTTGTTAATTATTATTATGTGCAGGTGATATCAGCATTTATGCTTGTCACCATCGTTTTCGTACCAATTGGTCTTGCTTCCCTCTTTGCTTCTAACCATGTACTATCTCCCTTTCCTTTCTTAATTTGCTACCCTCACATATATGTATAGTTGCTCTTCTTATTTGTTTTCATATAAATAACCAGGTTGTTGAAATTGTTAATCGTTATGATGATCGTTGTGCCCCCTCCGGCTCCAAAGCTGACAAGGTCCGATTTATTCAATCTTCCACTGCTGACAAAACCTGCAATGCAACCCTCGCTGTAAGAAGATTTTTAATACTCATTCATTCCTTCCTTCCTTCCTTATGCTAAATTATACATACCCCTAACAAACATCATCGTTTAATTAGGTCCATAAAGACATGAAGCATCCTATCTATGTCTATTATCAGCTTGACAACTTTTATCAGAATCACCGCAGGTACCCGTTACACCTACTTTGATTCTCATGTAACACACGTTACACTTTGGGAAGGCAACCGCCGCTACTCAAATTTCTCAGACTGCTGCCTTCAGCTCACGGGTCAGATTACAATTACAAAAATCACTTGGAAACCATAAAGAAATTGCTCGTGCCTTGGCAGAATCAGATATACTTCAATTCATGTTAAAAATTAAAAATATACTTTAATTAGTTTATGCATAACATATTTAAAAATATACTTGGTTGGGTATTTACATGAATCAGATAGTAGTTACATACCTTTACTTCAATTCATGCTAAAAATTGTGAAGAACACACTTGGTTGGTATTTGTATAAATTAATAACAAAACTTGGATAAACCAAAACTTAAATTCACCTAATGTACCTTATGTGCTTCGATGGTTAAGGGATACATCTGATGTGTTAATTTGAAAGCACTTGCCAAAGAAATAAATATGAGGTCTAATAGCGTTACTTTAAGAGATAAAATGCCAAGGATTGGAGTTAGAGGCTCCTAAAAAAGATTCTATGCGTGAACTTCGTCAGTATGGGATGAGATTTATGGAGTATAATAGCTCTAATGCCCAGTATAGCTCAGCCCAAGCTCCTATGAGTCCTGGTAGGATATCGGATCTTGGCAGCATAGACATTTCATGGGAGGATAATTTGACAGAGGTATGGACTGACACTTTGTACCGTTACTGTTAAAACATCAAGTTGGACCATTAATATAACATGAATGTTATGCATTCAACTTTAGCATATGAATGCAGTATATTTTCTCACATTTTTTTGCCATTCACATTAAGCAGGTCTAATTTCTTCTATAGGGATTCCTTAACTGGAAGTGTTAGCATTTCTGCAAGACCAAGACCTGTAGCAGCACCAGTCGCAGCTTCCACTAATTCCAGCACTGTTGCTAGTGGTTCTAGCTCATTTGATGCTCCGAAGATTGGTCCCAGGAACCCGGATAAAGATGCACTGCTAAGTTTCATCAGTTCTGCAATGCCCTTCGGTTGATAAACTTTTATTTGAGTTTGAATTCTTTCCCATCCTAAATATGTATAATCAGCAATTGCCTCATAAAACATCAGTACCAACGAGTCCTGAGACTGTGGAAGGCATGTTGGGTAGCCTAGGTACACAAAAGTACTACATCCTATAATCACAAAACCACCATGAAAATGCAGTTCAAAACATATTTGTTGACTACATATTTAATATCTCGTCTTGAACCTTTCAGTACTGTGGGTTTGCACTGGTTAAAAACGTCAATGAAAATCGATCCATCATACTAACAGATGATAAAAGATTACTTTCAAAACCTCAATGAAGACATCGGAGAAATCAATGATCTATATTGTTCTGTAGAAAGTAGTTATGCAGCAGGAGGATGAGATAGATGAATGATGTAATAGAAAGTAGTTAAACAGACTCTACATAAGATTCGTGTGCTACAATCATGATTGCATCAAAATATGAAATTTGATTACTACAGTATCAGTTAGATGTAAACCTTCGACACATATGCAACTGATCATTAAATTTACCCATTTATTTGTAATTTTAAGGTTCACTAATTCCTTTATTTGTTCCACAAGAAACTTCCAGTACAAAAATATAGAGTACGCCCTGTCTGAGCTGATTCTAATTTGTTGTAAAGAGAATATTTAACCAAATATACAAACAAACTACTGAAAACTGTGAGCTATTGGTTGTAAAGATCAATAATCAACTAGAGGCCATAATAGGTTGCACAACCTGAGGTTCCACTCCAAGCATGTTTAATTCTTTCGCCATTTGGCCAGTTTCCACATGCTCCTATAATAGTATTGTGTATGCCCAAAATATTCCATTTAGACATGACCAGTTACCTAACAAGCAGTCAGCTATAGTCATCATCATCATCGTCATCTCCATACTCCATAAGACTAATTAAAGTATCTGAAAGGGTTTGGGATCATGAGTTACAATAAAATAAAGAAAAGTCTGCTTGATACTCTTAATGAGAATTTGAGGCATCCGAATGGTCAAATACAGGTACATTCTGTCTTCCAATTTTTTTCACTACTCTTTACAATCTCACTCACAATATTCTTCATGATGTTTTTATACAGAAGTTTATGCACCCCTTTGTTAAGAATAAATTAGAAAGCCATTTGATGCTTTACTGAAAAGTAGGTTCTCTGAATTTGAAGAGAAGACTTTGATGTCTGCCTGCAAGAAAAAGGAACATGGTGATTACACCTGGTATATGTTGTTTCTATTTTGTTACTTTCAGTGACAATCCGTACTTTCAGGTTATTTCTTCTGACTAATGAGAAATTTACAGTGAAAATGTCTTGAGCATATGGCCTAAATTAAGAAAATAGCGTAAAAATCTTCGAGGACCAAGAGATGTTGGTAATAGAGAAAAGCTTAAAAGGCCAAGAGTTGTTGGAGTCAATCATGGTCTTTGAATATACCATTGTTTTTGGAGTTAATTATGGTCTTTGAATATACCGAAGTTTTTTGTAACTGTAATGTTTCGGTATGTTATTTTATTATTACAGGAAATCAACAAAAATCTTCTCGAATCCGACATTATAATGATAAAGGAAGGAACCTCCATGCATGATGTTGGTTTTGTGACTTTTTTGTTATTGCGGGAATAGATGGCTAAATATTTGACGGTCATTAGTGAAAGAATATGTAGGAGATCAACACAGTGGAGCTGATGATGAATATGCCAATGCTACTAACCAAGTAAATATACTTCATTCGTTAGCTGTTTATGTACATGATCTTTTATTATGATATGTTCGTTTTCAAAATGCTAAAATAAAAAATTAAAAAAAAATTAAAAAAAAAAGGTTTGCCAGTTAGCAAAGGAAGTTCTACAGTTGGCATCACCACTCCCGATCAATGCTGTAAATGAAAGTTCTAGGCTTCTAGCGGTATATTAATTTTACGTACTTTTCTACTCCTTTTTATGTTATATGGTTCTTAGATTTTATATACTACTCATGTCTAATGTTATTCATTTATGCAGTAAGTGTTGCGTTGGGTGTAGCAGGTTACAGATACGCGTGGTGGAATGTATGGTCGATTTGAACTTTAAACTTTTGCAGACTTTAATTGCTCGCATTGTATGAGCTTTTTGTTAAATCTACAACAATGCAAGTTTTTGTTAAATTTATGTTGTATATGCAGGGTAATAGTAGAACATGGGATTTGGGCAATGATAAACTTGATCATTTGTCATCTTTGCGGCACCTATTGTGGCGTGTTGGATGTCAGGTCAGTTACCTTCTCTAAAGTAAATCCAAATATATATTTCATAATTATAATAATATATCGATTAATAAAAAATAATTGATGTTAGTTTTTTGAGATGCCAAGACACGATTCCACCAAAGCCTGGGATACATATAAATGAGCTGGTCATTTTTTATCTACATGCTGACCATGTAATAGGATTATTCGATTTGGCAAAAAGAATAAAAATGCATGGGGTGGTAAAAAGAATAACACAAATGAAACATAAGGATAATGTGTGCATTAACGATATAATGGAGTTTGTGGGGACTATGATTGCGTTTTGGAGATTATAGTTCTAATTATTGAAAAAAGCTTTGAAACGCTATAGTAAAATATGTCAATAATAATTATAAATCATGCCCGCTCATTGGGCGGGCTTCGACCACTAGTGTATATATATATATATATATATATATATATATATATATATATATATATATATATATATATATATATGTATGTGTGTGTGTGTGTGTGTGTGTGTGTGTGTGTGTGCGCATTTTCATCAAGTTGGACGAATCCTATACATTTTGCGTCATTTGCGGGTCAAATTTGTTGTTAGTACTACTTTGCATCGTTTTCACTTTAAAATCGCTTTTAAAACTAATTGAGATGCATATAAATAAATAGAGATGCATCTAAATCAAGTTGATGGATCTCAAATGTGTGGTTATAATTATTTATCATCATTCTCATTTTAAGTTTTTCTTCACTAAATAGTTACTCATATTATTGTATAATTATTATTGTATTCTTCTCACTAAATATATAAACCAAAGCCTTCAAATTACTGTGTAGGCTTCATTAAATGACATATCAGCAGGAAATAGTTAGCTACTGTTTTGAACTTTGAAAAGGTGATCTCCAGTCCACTACTTGCCATTTGAATGAAACTATCCACTTTCTCATTTCCTGCATCTCTCTCAAACTCCACCTTTTTCCTGCTCATTTGTTATTTTTTGGAAAATTGTTTCCCATCCAACAATTCTGGCTTCTTCTATCTAGAGCATGTCATGAGGTAACAAGGTAGTGACTTGACCAGCTCTTTTTCCCTTGTCGTTCTTTTCTTTTTAGTTGAAGTATTTTGCTTTGGTAACAAGGTAGCACATCATTGATTCTTTATACCTTTTTAGATCTGGAAATGGGCTCAGACCACCATTTTGTTTACATGACGTATATATAAAATTGTTTCCATATAAGAGGTAATAAGAAGAAATGCTCTACAACTACTCAATTTCACGAATATCAATATAAGTCGTTATAATGCTTGAAACTTCTCTAATTCTTGTTGAAAGTTTGGGTTCAATCCATAACTAAAATTTATATTTTCTGTTACCTTACTATGTTGGAAGTTTTCACCAATTCAGAGTAATTTATGTTCTAGGAAGTTGATGGTGTGTTTGAAGATGACCATATGGCTTCTTTTTTGAGTTCATCGATCAGTAAAGGTAAGTGTTTCTTTTTTTTGTTGGTGGCTGAAATATGTTAACCTACGATCTTTGTTAGTCGTTTTGGTTTTTAGTTTATCAATTATTGTTTGTTTTTTTTAGGTGCATACTCATTTTTGTGGGATAAGTGGTTCATGAATGTCACAAAAGATGTATTCGAACAACCTATAGCCCTGGTAGGAAGCTCATGTAAGTGTTTTGTCATTGACTGAATTATGGGATCCATTTGCGGATTTAAAATTTCTATAGAAACTAAAAAGTCAAAATGTTTGCTTCATCATCGAGTGTCTTATTTTAAATATTTTCTTTTGCAGGTGGTTATTCAATGTTTTCCACCCGAGTAAAAAAAGCTATGGTAGCCGCAAGTTATGGTAAACTTTTGAGTTTTCTATGGATTTGTTAATGATGATACAGTTGTTCTTGGAGACGATTCACTCGTTCTTTGTTGCTAACGTGCAACATATTAGTTGAAATTAAGGGCATTATATTAAACTAGAAGGGTACCCGCGCAATGCGGCGGCTGGTACCCGATGACTATAATATGATTGGAATAAATGAAATAAAGGTTAAAGTTGTAAAAATTTGAATTAAAATAAAATAAACCCACTAAAAATATAAAAACTAAAAACTCATAAAAATATATTAAAATGGATGTGATAAAATTTTAGAAAATATGGTGAAATTAGATTATAATATAAATAAGTAGATAAAAAGATATTTTAATTTGAAAATAAAGATGAATTTTAGTTGAGAAATGACACATGTCATTTTATAATTGGAGCTCTTTATCTTAATTTTTGGAGTTAGGATTGGAGTTTGTTAGAAGTTAGGCTTGGAGTTTGTTAAGAAGTGACACATGTCATCTCATGATTGGAGCTCCTTATCTTAATTTTAAGCCCTCTAAAATTAAAAGGCTTAATTTTTAAGCCTTCTAAAATTAGAAGGCTTAATTTTTAAGCCTTCTAATTTTAGAAGGCCTAAATGCATTATAAAGTAGTATAGTTGATGTTGACTTTTCAAAATGTGCATTAATAGTAGTTCAAGTTTTATAACTAAGGACATATTATTTTGAATTCGTAATGGGAAAAACATGTAAGGTATAGAAGAAAATGGGTTGGAATAAGATATTTAATAAAAATAGAATCAACTTATTTTACAAGAAGAGAAAAAAAAACCAGAATTAGTCAACAAAGCATAGGCAAAAGAAAATGAAAGGTGAAGGTAAGCCATACTGAAATATTTATTACTCAAGAAAAAAATAGTAACAAGGACGGGTTGATGGATACTTGCACAAGTTTCTATCTTGTCAAATTGATTTTTCCTTTATATTCATTTACTATTTATAGTTTATGCCGATACTTCTGCTAACAAAGTAACAAGTAACAACTTAACTTATGCAAAAGCATGAACATTATCTATAATACATAGGAACAAGACTTAGTTTACCCCAACCTTATTCATACACTTTCAAAATCTAAATTGTAGAAAATCAGAAACATGAAAATCATAAGTCACAACAATATAATATTCTCTGTTATAAAATCTTTTATATCTATATAATTTCATAGATATTGATGATCAGTTGTCGTGGAGTTATGTAAGCTTAAATTTCTTGTAAAATTATTTGATTATATGGTTTTCAAACCAGCCAAGATGAAAAGTATAAGCAATCTAATGGGTGGTATGGTGACCATCAAGTCAACTTTTAGCGGATGGAAAAAATGTCGCTAAAGTGTATAAAGGAAAAAGAAAATCATTCTAAAATGTATGTATTTGTTTGATATAGTGCATATGATAAATTAGGAAGGAAGCACGAATACAGATTATGTCACTGTGTCGGTGTAAGTAATCAAATATTTATTATTTAGTTTTCTCTGGTTTATAAGACTTAGTATGATGTTATTACATTGTGATGAAATAAACTCTAATATCTTGATTGTGTTATTACTAGCTGATTTTTTTAACTAAGCAAAAAGTCTATTAAATACAATCTTTGTTCTCGTAGACCTTAAAATAACCTATGATGCTTTAATTGTATGTTATTATTTACGTAGTAGACATTTAGCGCCGTGCACGGCGCGCATGCAACACTTCCTAGTTTTGGATATATACCATGAAATAAGGTTATTTTAACCATTGTTTGGTTCTTAGAGATCATCATCTTCTTTCTTCAAAGATCCATGAATACCACCACAAGCAGCCAAAGAAAAACTCCAGCTTACCAGTATCATATTAATAAATCAACTATGCAAACCATATAAAATGAAGAATAAGAGATTACATTCATATTTGTCTTTATATTTTAGCTAATGGTAAAGAAAATAGTCTTTACCTTGATAAAAGTAGCATGTTGGAATGATCTCTAAAGAAAAATGAAAGACGTCAATTTAATCTGATGTTGGTTGTGATAGTTAAGCTTTAGGAAATAAAAGAGAGAACCAGATGAATAATGGTGATGGCCTGATTGTAAGACGTAGTTGAATGGGAGGGCATGGAGTGGGTAGACAATATAACTGAATATATTAAGATAGAGGAGACCAAAAATTTGAAAGGTGCAATAGTGTCAAACTATATTCTATCCTATGTGTCATTTTTTGGAGGCTATGTTCTATCCTATGTGTCATTTTTTTGGAGGCTTTACAGAAAAAGAGGCCTTTTCTTATATAACTAGTAAAGTTTTTCGGCCGTGCTAGCACAATAGATATATCGACAATCGAACAACGACTAATGTTTTGATAACATAACTTAATGTTTATAAGTAATATGAAATACATGGAATCAAACACTTGGCAACTCAAGATATATAGAAAATGAGTATATAACTACAATCACAAAACTCAACATATATTATAACACAAATTTGCAACCGATAAGTCCATAAAAATAAATAAGTCATAACATAGTTCATGTCGATGCATTTCTTTCATTGTGGCTCACTAACCACGCCGTCTTTAATTTAAAGGTATGGGATACCGTCTTTCCGTGACGCCAAATCTCAACTTGCTATTATGTCACATTTTTCTTCAAAACAACATTATCATGCATGTAACCAGATCTCCATTTGACATCTTAAACTAAAAGAAGTTACTGCTTTTGGCTAATGCATATGCATATAAATACAATAGTACATTTAAAGACATATGACTATGTATTTACAATATTCAATAATAAATTATCTATAGTGGAAAACCACCTCTCCTCACACGCAAGAATATTTACTGATATCTTTTTAGAATGACAACTCAAATAAGAAAAAAATGAACAAGGAAAAATCCAAAAATTATTTTGTCGATTACTGCATGCAATATGCACACTCAAAAATCAAAGCTTTTTCTTGTTTGACTACTTAATCTCTATAACTTGTCATAGCCATGCTCATGAGTCATTTCATAGACCATAGCCATGCTCAGCTCATCATAGCTTTTACTTTTTAGTCATACTTTCACATGACTAAATATAATGTTATACTGTATACTTTTATTTACATTAGATATTTAGAGACTTTTAATATAGTCCTTACATTAAGAATTCCTCAAAAATTTTCCAAGAAGATGATATGTATATTCAAGGAAATAGTGAAATAAATCTACAAAAACATTATGTGAATTGTGTCCATTTTAATCACCATGCAAATTATAACATACGAAAATTTTTAAAGTTATGAAATCACGCTTTAAGATGATAAATTGCTCCATAAATAAGTAACTAACCCACCAGATGTAGTGCAGAAAAGAAACCAGCACACTTTCAGTGACCCTCAAATGTTTTACATCGTAAAACGTTGGAAGTTTTTTTTTCCATCAGCAACACGATGGTCGATCATTATCTATTCATCTCTTTGTTTCACTATTGATGAGAATGTAATTTTTATGCAATATTTGACCAAAGAATAATTACAGAGCACATGATTCCTCTATCACACCTTCATGTCAAGTTTATCAACCACATAAACATTTCGATATATACAATAGAAATAATCTAATTGTATAGTACACTACAAACTAACTTAAGTTTAACATCTTAAAAACTCATCACCAACATATAGAAACGTTAGTTACATGACATCATTTTCCTCCATCAATATTTTTATTGCTAAACCGGCTAGGTGACTTTAAAGCTTGACCATCAACAATACCTTCGAGAAACAAAATAAATTAAAATAGAGTTCATACAAGTTGTTCCAGCTCAAGACATTGTGACACTACAACTTCAATGTCACATCACCAGTTCACCACATATACACAAAGTATGAAGACTTAAAAGTATAAAAGCAACAGAAATAGGAAGACTAACCTTGAAAAAGTCATGAGATTTAGGGAAAACTTGAATGAAAGAGAAAATTATGAGGTTGATGGAAAACTTGAGTGAGAAAGAGTGAGGATATCAATTAAATGAAAGATGACTAAGAGCAAGTGGTATGGGCTTCTTCAACCTCGCCGAATCAGACGTGGCAACTCGCCACATTTTTTCGTTTCTCGCCATGATACCATTGTGGCTCGCCACAATGGTTTTCGCCATTCAAACGAAATGAAAAAGACAAAAACATTTTGCTCCTCGCCACTTCATGCCACCACACCAAGGGTCCATTTTGCTCCTTGCCACTTTGCATTTGTTTTAAAAACACTGATTATATGTTTTAAAAAAAAATAAAATGAGGGTGGGTGGGGCTCAAGTGAAGAGAAGTGAGTAAGTTGTGATTGGGGGGTATTTTTTTGTTAGTGTGTTGGAGTGATGTGGAGGTGATGTGGCACACGTGGGGCTCAGTGAGAGAAGTGGGAAGTCACCATATCCCATGCTCTAAATACACAAGAGTAAAAGAGTAAGTATTGGCTGCTGATGTGTCATCTTGTGAGGGTTCTACACTATTGATGTGACATTTTTAAAGGTTTCCGGTATAAGAGTGATCTTGTTTATATAATAGGTAGATAAGTAGAAATTCCATGAGAACCATACAAAGTGTGTTAAAAATTTGAAGTCAAGTTTGGTGGAAGGTAGGTATGACTTCCGTCCAGTTAGTGGTCCATTAATACATGCTAAACGCGTATCCGCATGTTACTGCGACGGGTACCCTGTAATTAAAATTTTCAGCAAGTCATACTTTTTGAGTCTAAGCTTTTCTTAACAATATTTTTATGAGAACTTTATATTGAAATTAACTTTACAACAGCCAAATATATATAGAAAGATATATTAAGTTTGATAAAAACATATGTTTAATAGACCACATCATTATTTTGAAAACCCGACATGACATCAAATCGGCCACTTAACGTGTTTACCATTTTTAAAAAATAGACCACATCATTATTTTATCTAAAAAGACATATATAAATGAATTATAGGCACATAATGATTGTGTAATTTTAACTTGTTATCATACACGTAGTATGTAGGATCGTTATTTTATGTTGATCATGTGATTCGGGAGGTCGGGGATTATGGAAGAACAAGTTAGTCATCTTTAGAGAGAGAAGAGTGAGAGGAAGTTTTATAGTGAGAGAAACACTATGTGTGTGTTTATTAGAATGAAACAACCAAACCTTCCCTTAGAGGAAGAGGTATTTATACAACATACTACCCGCCCTTATGGGGGGATCAGGCATACAGTGGGTAAAGACCCGTCCGTCCTCCACGGTATTACTTAAACTAACTAATAACTGATAAATAACAATATTTCTACGAGCTAATATATACTAGAATATAGTTGGGGTGACCGACTCACTTTCATTGAATAGGGTTGCAAGAACCACGGGTTCCCGTTGATTAGTATAAATACTGCCTGTGATCAGGTAGAATTCCTAAGAATCACCTTGACAGGGTTTCACCGCTTGATCTAGCGTTCTCTAAACCGGAGCATCCCAAAGTAGACAACACGAAGTGAGTGAATCAGAGAATTGATATTCACTTATTGATGAAAAATTGATTTAAAAAACAATCGTGTATTGCTTGAGAGAAATAATATTGCAATACAACGAAAGTTTTATGAGAATGATCAATTTTCAATCATAAATACCTTTTTATTTTGAAAAATTAATACACAGTCTATGTGCTAGAGAAAAGAATGTAGCTCACATCGAAGGGTTTTCAAAAGTATTCGTCAATCCATTTTCGGACTAAGGTGATTCAAAGTGAATCGCCCCTTGTTTCTATCCAGTTGTCACAAGTTTGATCTTTTTGAAAGATTATGTCACCCACCAAGATCTTGTTTGATGTTTGCTCTAGAAGGATTTCCATCTTCATTGTGAATATTTTACATATCACTCGGATGTTCTGGCAAATACCACAAGGATAATGCATAGGACTCTCAATATATTTTCTTACTTTCCACATTGTGTGAAACAACAAATCTTCATAAATTGTGCGTCCTAATGAGATTTAGTGAATGATCTCTTGGCTCTAGACTCAATAGTGCACTTTGGTTTCCTATTCGGAGACTAGAAAGAGAGTCTCCTTCTTCAATATCAACAATCTCTAAGAGAAAGTTGATAGATTATGTAGGTTCCCCGTGAGAATGAGACAAGTCCTTTTAGGAGAACTTGAGTGGCTTGGGAAGTTTAGTGCGGTGTGTCACTGGGTCCAAGACGTCTTGTCTTCAATACTGGCATTACCTTAGTAACCACCAGTAGCATATGTGTTGAAACGGTTCTACCCTAAGGTTGAATTATTAGTGTAGGATCGAATATATTATTGTGTTGATGATTCGGGTGGTCTTGGATGATCAAAATACATGTTTGCCATTAGAGAGAGAAAGTAGAGAGAGGGAGATTTCTTGGTAGAGACTTGGTTCACAAAAGTTGTAAGGTTACAAACATACCGTCCTCCTATCGGACTGTGGATCAGGCATACAGTGGGTAAAGACCCGTCCTTCCTCCACGGTGTTGCTCTAAACTAAACTACGCTACAAACTAACTAATTAACTACTGAATAACGTAAATAAAGAACAGTCTACGAGCTAAGATATGCTAGACCATAATTGGGGTGACCGACACTTTAACATGGAATTTCAATTCCTAACAATCTCCCCCTAAGGGAGGTCACCCCATGAAATACATTTAGCATCGTAGCATTCTATCTTTAATCTTCAGGCTTGAGCTGTAGACTTTAATTCTTCTACATCTGCATCTTTGTGCTTTAGCAGTGATTCTTCAAAGTCCGCATAGTTTTGTACTTTGAGTGGAGGTTGTAGGGCCTTAAATATATCAACCTTATCACAAACCCAACACGTTATGTAGAACCACGAACAACACAAACACACAAACATATGGTAAATAAAGAAGGAAAGATTAAGATGATGGTGACTTGAATATATGAAAGTGTATGTGAAGAGAGAAAGATGAACACAATATGTTGTATTGCTCCAAAGAAAACACACACACACACACACACACACTCAAGCACACCCCTCAAATGAGACTTTGAGGGGTTTATATAGTACGTTACATAAACGCCCTAATGGGCTTTGGCTTGGGCCTCGTGGACTTGGATTGGATAACACAAGATGAAAGGCTAGCTTAACATAACTATTAGCCATTTAGCCTAGCCCAATCCACGAGCCGTGACTATTTTAAACACGATATCTAACACACGTTACAAAGTTCCTAAACGTGAATGACCATCTCTTCTAATAAAACTATTAAGGCTAACAATCTCCCCCTAAGAGGTGGTCATTCAAATGATGCTCCACTTGATTAGGTCTTTACTTTTCTCGAGCTTGAACTTTGTGTGTAGATAAAGAATAGTCTTGATTCTTTGTTCCTTCATGCTTTGTGATCAATAATGTGGTGTCGCATTTGTCAACTTCGTTGGATTGGTGTCTCCACGTCTTTCTCCACCATGCTCACACTTCTATTTGACTTTTAATTACCAATGACGTAGTTCTCGAGTCTTTATACTTTGTAGATTCTTTGACAATGACGAAGAATCATCTTTAACTTTGTGTAGCCTTTGATTATGATGAGAACTTTCATGTGTTCTTGGTATGAGCATGTGTAGAATCTGCACGATCAATCCGCTCTGGTGCTTCCATAAGAAGAAAACATAAAACAGGTTAGAAATAAGCGGGTTCTGGCACTTACAAGTTTGAATTTCGAGGGTGTTAACAGCATAGTGTGAAAGCACGTCTCTAATTCTCACAAAGGCCGTTCCTGAACTGGAGTCCCACAAGTGAGATAACGCGATATACCGAAGTACATCTACAGTTCAGATGAGTCGCTGAGGGACACCGAAGCATCACCCCACGACTGTAGACCGTTTGAGACACAAAAGCGTAATCCACGGGGAGTTACAGAAGTGACCTGCTGTCAGGGCTGCCTGATGTTGACCCTGGCAGGAGTTTCCATTCAATCACTGAAGATCACAGATGTGAAACTTCTCATAAATGTTCTGACAAATTGCTAAGATCTGCGTAGGACTCTAGAATATATCACTTGTGTCCTTATAGATGAACAACAAGCGATGTCATGTCAAGTGTTCCTATGAGATCTTTTAATGAATCTCGTGGCTCTAGACTCGATTAATGCATTTTGGTTTTCTGAGCGGGAGACTAGGAGAGGTCTCCTTCTTCAATATCAACAATCTCTAAGAGAAAGTCGATAGATTATGCAGGGTTCCCAGTGAGAATGAAACAAATCCCTTTTAAGAGGAATTGAGTGGCTAGAAGGTTTAGTGCAGTGCGACGGTCCATGACGTCTTTGTCTTCAATGCTAGTGTCATCTTAGTGACAAACAGTAGCCGATGAATTGAACCGGTTTCTGCCCTAAGGTTGAATATGGAGGGCTATTTCTTTTCACCCTTTCTTTTACATTTCTTTTAATTCTTCAACCCCTTCTTTCTCCTTTCTCACATTACTCCTTTTTTCAATCATTCCTAACGACTTCTAATACTAACTATTTGTGATGTCCTTGGGTAGATCCCTCTGGCTCTGGTGGATCATAGGACGAATATTCCTATCCTTAGTCACCTTATAACTCCATGACTGTTCCATGTTGCCATAAAACCTTTTCTTGAAAATCTCTCAGAGTGTTTATGATTGAAAACATGTTTGAGACACTCGAAGAGTTTTATATTTTCAGAGCCACTCCCCCTTCACATGTGCTTATAAGTTTTGACAGAAATCTGCACATAGAAGATAGAGTCGCACTTTTGAATTGATCGGCTTATGATAGACAATTCTCCACGAGACACGGTTACGTTGCCTAGTTAAAGAGTTCCATTGTCAGTTTTTAGGTGACAACTAGCTCTAATAACTAACTTGAAGATGTAAACACTCCTTGAAGAGGAGGTTAGACCCATGTAAGTTCACGTCTATCACAAGTTTCTCGAGATGGTACATTTAATGACTTTGATTTCCCAATTCATTTGTTCCGTCTGAGTCGAGCTCATTTTGAGATTCAAACACCGATCATTAAATCTTTTTGATCACATTTTATCCGTCTCCCCCCTCAAAAATAGCATAATCGTGATATTTTGATATCCAGGATTAAAAATCATTTTTGAATCTTTTAGGGAGACAAACGGATATGATTTAAGCATGAATTTGGAACATTTTGTTTTATACTCCCCCTTTAATAAAGCATAATCAATTAAAGGGTTTAGAGGGAGTTATCTTGAGCACAAAATATTTTGAAAGATTTTGAAAAAATCTTTTTGAACAATCTTGAAAAGGTGCTCAAGATGATGATGATTTCTCACCAGTTTTAAATGTAGTGCACTGAAGCGTACACTTGATTTTTCTTTAAAAGCACGAGTTTTGATTTGAACAATAATCAAAAGTCATCATTTTTGTCCGGGTTTCGTACTGAAGTATACGAAAGCCATTTTTGAAGAAATTTTTAGAAACGACATGTTTTGGAAAACATTTAAATAACTCTCACTCAAGCATCTGTACATACCCGTATCATTGTTGAATGACATTTCTAGAAACGTACAGAATATCGATTATACGAGAGACATGTCGTGAGAAGAATATTTTTGGATTTTTGATTTTCTATTGTTTTTGAATTTTTTGAAAGTTTTATATTTTTATATTTTGTTTTTGTTGGTTTTTTAAATTTTGTATTTTGTTTTTCAAAAATATTTACAGCGAAGCTTTTTGGAAAAAATCATTTTCAAGAAGATTCGAGAAGACGATCTAACTCCTCAAGGGTTAGGCTTCGCATTCCAATTCGTCGAACTAAATCGTCAAACCTTCTTTTGGAAGGGCTTTAGTAAATAGATCGGCGAGTGATAATCAGTCTTCAGAAGAATAATTCAACAGTACCATTTTCGACGTCTTTGATGAGTGATAGCGGACACGGATGTGCTTAGTCTTTGAGTGATGAACAGGATTGCATGATATGGCTATGGCACTTTTCGAGTCACAATACATATGTATTTTATCGAAAGTAAAGCCATAATCTGTGAGTTGTGTTCTCATCCATAGAATTGAGCACAAACGCAGATAGAGACACATACTGGCTTCAGGGTTGAAAAGTGCAGTGCAATCTTGTTTCTTTGAAGACCAGCTTACTAACTTTTCACCAAAAATTTGTGCTCCTCCTGATGTACTTTTTGCGTAACTTGATCACTGCATGGTCCGCATCTGAAAAAGCAATTCGATCAAATCCGGATTCCTTCGGATACCAAAGTCCCATGTGAATGGATGTTTTCAGGTACCGAAAGATCCTTTTAACCTCTTTGAGGTGCAGTTCGGTAGGCTTTGCCTGAAACCGTGCTAATAAGCAAACAACAAAATGAATATCGGGTAGAATAGCAGTAAGGTACATGAGAGAACCAATCATGCTCCGATATTTCTTCGGATCAATAGGTTTCCCAAACAAATCGGCTCCAATTTTTGGTGAAGTTACCATTGGTGTTTCGACCGAATCACAATTATCCATACCATGATTTTTCAAAATCTCAGTCGTATATTTAGCTTGATTTATAAAACTTCCACGTGGGGATTGATGTATTTGTAAACCAAGAAAGAATTTTAGTTCCCCCATCATGGACATTTCAAATTTGCTTTTCATGAGATTTTCAAAATATTTTGAAAGATTCAGATTAGTGGACCCAAAGATGATGTCGTCCACATAAATCTGAACAATAAAAATGTCGTTTTTGCATTTTTGTGTAAAAAAGGTAGGATCAACTGTTCCTTTGGTGAAATTGTTTTGGATAAGGAAAGAGGACAGTTCGTCATACCGCGCTCTCGGAGCTTGTTTCAATCCATAGATTGCCTTTTTGAGTTTGTAGACGTAGTCGGATGTCCAAGTCAATAAGCCTTTGGCTGACTCACGTACACCTCTTCTTTCAGAGTTCCATTCAAGAACGCGGTCTTAATGTCCATCTGATAAATCGTGATGTTTTTGTGAGCTGCATAGGCTAAGAATATCCTGACTGTTTTAAGTCTAGCTACCGGCGCGAATGACTCTTTAAAGTCTATCCGTTCCTCTTGTCTGTATCCTTTGGCCACAAGACGAGCTTTGTTGCGAATGACAGTTATTTCTTCATCCCGTTTGTTCTTCCATAACCATTTAAGATCAATGACGCGAACGTCAATGGGTCTTGGAACCATTTCCCAAGATTCATGTAGACGGTATTGGAGAAGTTCCTCCTGCATTGCTTCTATCCATGCGGGATCTGCCATTGCCTCCCGAATGTTTTTCGGTTCAATATTGCTAATTGAGCAAAGGTAAATGCACAAGTCACAATCGGTGGCAGGTTGGCGTCTCATCTGAATTGGCCTTGAAGGTTCACCAATAACTTGTTCAATTGGGTGGTTTTGTCCACTTAGAGTAGAAGGCTACCGTTGGTTATACGTATGCGGTTAGATGTTCTCGTAAGCTTGAAGAAGATTCAGTGATTCGTAGCAAAAGGTTTTCAAATAAGTCTTCATCTAACGTTGCATCATTCTGGTTTTGGTTTTGCTCATCAACTGCTGGTAGAACGGGTGCAAGATCCGGAGTAGATGTAGATGATGTTGATGGAGTTGGTGCATTGGTTTCGACCGTTGTAGATGCATCTTCTGTTGGTGGTGGTGGAAGATTATGAGCGGGTGCAGCGGAATGATGGTTTGATGCATTTGTCGAAGTTCCACCATAGTATTCATCGAACATTAACTCAAAGAAATTTTCCCATTCTTGTTCTCTAGGATTGTCAAACGAAGTTGATTGAGCTCTTTGAGGTACGAGTCCCGAACTGATGTGTCCAGAAGTCTGCTGGTTTAGTGCGGGTTCTAGAGCGAGTCTCTCAAAAGCCATATGTGAAAGTTCATCAAATTTCACATTCATCGTCTCCGTGATCCTCCTAGTTCTTCTGTTAAACACCCTGAATGCCCTCGAGTTATCTGAATATCCAATGAAGATTCCAATATCACCTTTTGCTTTCAATTTTCCAAGATCTTCTCTGCATTGTAGGATAGCACAAAGCGCAAACACGTGAAAGTAGAGATATCAGGTTTTTGTTGTTCACAAGCTCATACGGGGTTTTATTGAATCTAGGATGGATTAGGGATCGGTTCTGAGTGAAACAAGCAGTGGCAACAACATCAGCCCATAGAAATAACGGTGCACTGGAATAGATTAGCATTGTGCGAGCAGCTTCCACAAGAGTTCGTTTTCTTCTTTCAACTACCCCATTCTGCTGTGGAGTTCTAACAACTGATGTCTGATGTGTGATTCCAACATCTTCAAAATAAGATCGTAACTCCTGATTAGTGAATTCAGTGTCGTTTCTTCGTCTTACCCTTCACCTGAGTTTGAAGAAGTACTTGAATACGTTTCAAAAAGGTGATGATGATGCCTGGTGCTTCGTCTTTTAATCTCAGAAACCTAACCCATGTATATTTCGAATAATCATCGACGATAACAAGAATATACTTTTTCCCATTAATGCTTTCCACTCTCATTGGGCCACATAAGTCCATGTGCAACATATGCAACTTTGCTTCCGAACTAGGTACGGTTTTGGGTGTATATGATGCTCTTTTTGCTCTTCCTTGTTGCATGATGGACATAAGTGATCCTTGGTGTATTTGAACTTTGGAAGTCCATTGACGATGTTGTCTTTGGCAAGATTGTTGATGGTGTCGAAATTGATATGGGATAACCTTCTATGCACAACCAGGGTGTGTTCCAGATGCTCGTGTCATAAGACATATTGGTGATGAAGAGGCCATTTGATTGATGTTGATAGCATACAAGTTTGTATCACGATTACCAGTTAAGAGATTAGTGCCATCCAATTTCTAACGAGCAAGCGTTTTTCCTAAAACAACCTCTTATCAATAAGTGCATCTCACATACTGCCCTCGATTGAAAACAAATTGTGTCCCAACCCTTCAACATAGTAAAACCGAAAGTGATCAAATAACTTCCAAAAGGTGAGATTCCATAACCCATGATAGCTGCTACATGATCATTTCCAAAAGTGCGGTTCCCATGATTTCAGACGAAATTGATCAGCAGCTTCAGATTCCCCGTCATGTGCTTGGAGCAACCCGAGTCGACGATCCAAAGACAAATTTCGATAACCTGCCAGTAACAGAAAAAGAATATTTTGGAAACCGTTGTGATTTTGGTTCCTTTGGGTTAGAGGTAAAATCCTGATCACACACAAAGAGGTTTGCTACAGGGAGTTCTGGTTTATCACTCATTTTACCATTCTGGAGTGTGAAAGTTCTACCTGTGGGTTTCCAAATATCATCCCTAAAGTAAACACTATGGTTCTTGTCAGTAGTGAAAAGCCTAAGTTTTGCAACTAGTCTTCTACTTGTTTAGCGTAAGATCTTTTTGGAACGTTCTTCTTAACAGCTTATCATTCAATTCTTAGAAACACAATCATCTTGAACATTAATTAAAGATTTCTTGCAAGTTAAACAAAGAAATTCAACACATGCATTAGACTTAGCAAGTTTCATAGGTTCAGTACATTCAGATGAAATGTCTTTCTTATTCAAAAGCGGTAAATTCCTAGGTTGTTCTTCTACTTTCTTTCTTTTATTCAAGCTACTACTCTTAGAGGCAGTCGAGACTATATTGTTCCTTGTATTGCTCTTAGGCTTTAGTCTTCTGCTCCTAGAGGTGCTTTCTAGTCCTGTAGAAGGTAAGGCACACGCATTAGGATTCACATTTGAATGAAGGGAGGTGGTGTCCGCTTTCTAGTCTCTTTAGAGTGCTTTTCTAAACTTATGTCGTTTGTTCCATATTGTTTAGATGTGGAGGCAGACGCATTAGTGGTACTCATCTTAAAAAGGCCAGGTGCTAAAATTTTTGGTTTCTCGATAACCGCTTTTCCTTTATCAACATTTTGTTTAGGTAAGGCAGGTGGAGTGACTGGTTTGATGAAACATTTTTCTCATTGACTTTTGGAGGAGGCATAGAAACAGACGTTTGGTTTGAAAATGGTTAGGAACATTTGCTCTCTCCTAAGCAATGGTTTTGTAATCACAGTTATTGCCTTTCCTTTTTGACTTTCCAGCTGAGCCTAAAATCTCATTTTTCGCTTTCATGTCATTGTAGGCACACTCATACGAAGTTTGTCATATTGCATTCCTCAGTTTTTCGATCAAGTTGTTTAAAATATGAGACATTTTCTTTTTCAAGTTTTTCAAGAGCTTTTTCATATTTTGAAACAATTTGATCGGGTCTCAGACTGGAGTCTTTCATGATCTTCAACAGAATATGTTTGCAAAATGATGGACATAATATTAGTAGTCAGAACATCTTCGAAGAGAGAATCATTTAAATTTTCCAAAACTTTGATGTGTTCAACACTTTCATTAGCTTGCTTTACCAGGGATTTATGGTCCTTGACAAAGTCAGCTGTTTCTTTCAAAAATGCTTGTTCAAAATGAATTACCCTTGAGTTGATGTAATTCAGCTGAGGGGCAATTTGAGTTCAAAAAACTTTTCTTCATTATCAAAACTATTGAACAGATGTTTGTTGTAATATTGGTTTTAGTTTTAACAGTCTCTTGAAGATCTGTAATTCTAGTTTTCACATTTTCTAAAATACTTCGCGCATCACTTGTGTTAAAAGGATTGTTTGAAAACATTTGTTCAATGTCAGAAAGATTTGGAGACAACAACTGGTTTTGAAACTGATTTTGAAACTGGTGTTGACACTTTGTTTGAAACACTTTTTGTGGAAAACGTTGATTGTTTTTATGAGAAAACAAAGATACCATTAATTTTGTTCCATTTGTTATAATCAATTGGTTTGATTTCCGGATGTTTTTGTTTCATTTTGATCTACTCTCCTCAGATAGTTCCAACGTTTCAAGAGAATCGTGAAAATTGGGTTCATGCAAAGGTTTTCCATTGTTCAACACATTCTGTTTTTTCTGAGCTTTCTTGAGGAAACAAGGAGGTGTGTTGCCAAGAGCCATTTTATGCACAGTATGAAAAATCGGATTTACTTGATTAGAAAGCATCTTGTTTGTTTTAGCGGAATGACCCTTTGTAAGAAGCAAATATACCAATTTTTTGATAGTTTCATTTTTATCCAGATTTCATCAAGGAGAGAATATCTCTCGTTTTTAAAATCAGCAATCAACTGTTTCTTCTCTTTTTCAAGATCAAAATAGTGCTTTTGTTTAGAAAGTTGGTCATTTAGTTCAGAAATTTCCTTGTTTAAAGATTTTATTTTCAAGTTCAAATTCACATCAAGTGTGTCATACTTGATTTTCAATTGTTTTTCTCTTAAAACAGAATCTCGATAACCAATTTCTAATTCTGATACTTTGTGTATGAAATTCAAATGCTCTTGCATTCTCTTTGTAACTCTCAAGCTCAGCGGTCAATTTAGCATTCGCTGCATTAACTTCGGATTGACCGTTCTAACTTTCTCAATTTCAATGCCACAGTTATTGATTAATGTTTCAAAATAAGCACGTGTTTCCTCATCAGTCTCAGTATTGTTGTGCCACACGCCTCCACTAGGATTCACATCTGGAGTTTCGAGTTAGTATTGCTACAATCGGATTGTCCAGGTATGTATCATAAGTAGGTGCTGGCGTCAAGAATGTTGTTGTCATGAGTAAACACATCAAATATGACATTGTTATAACATGGATCAATGATTGGTAACTCAGATACTGCGTTGGCGTCATAGACAGGAGGTGCGTCAGAGTCAGTGTCGTACTTAGTCTCTGAGATTTGCCATGAAGATGCAGTTTGCATTTCTCGAGGCTTCCAAATCATCCATAATAGCCATAAAGTCATGTTCCTCAGCACTCAACTGAAGGCCTGCGTTTTCCTTATGTACCAACAAGATAGCTTTTGAAGATACGCAAGATCCTTCTTTTTCCCTTAGTAGGACAATTCCTTGCCATGTGACCCCCCTCCTTGACAGTTGTAACACTTAACTGATTACCCTGATTCACATTTCCATAATTCCAACGAGGGAGCGCTGAACATTCCCATTCTGATTACCCATGCTCTATTCCAACATTCTATCCCATCTGATTTCCACATTCTGACCCAATGATTACCCTCATACGGAACCCTGATTACCATGCGAATCCAGAGTAGCATATCCTTGATGATTCCCAATAACTCAACCATTTGTCCTTGATTACCCATATTCAAACCCGGCTGTGCAATTTGCCTGTTGCGAGTGTTTGATGAAATCCTTTGATTGTTATTAGTTGGTGCGGAATAGCGACTTCTGAATGCTTTACCCAAGAAAGAAAATGCCTGTAACAAAGCAACTTCTTGTTCAGTTTCCGGATCAGTGATTCCTTGTTCCTGGTATTGTGGATACTGTTGTTGTTGTTGAATGACTTGTTGTTCTGGTGGATAGAATTGTTGTTGAGGGAAGACAGCTTGTGGTTGTGGAATGTATTGCTGCAAGTTGTTGGAAGATGATGAAGCTTGTTGTTGTGTATCCTGAGGGTTGAGTCTTTGCAATTAGTGCCATGGATCATGATTCTAGCCA
>OU343225.1:231129512-231366942 GCA_910596185.1 Chrysanthemum makinoi | reverse complement strand
TTGACAATATTCGTCATTGGACGAGTGAGATATAAAACAAAGTGTGTATAAGATGCATTCATGTAAAATTCTTGACGGAAGTCCCTTGATCTAGGGGTCAAGATGAACCTTAAAAATAAATATTAGTATAATAGAAGCTTTGTCTTAAGACAAATATGTCATATACACCCAAGTGTATAGACGATGCAATATGAGTGCTTAAAGGATATTCCTCCTTGTTCAAGGGTGTCAAGAAGCACCTAAAATAAGAAAAATAATTGATGCAAACTTCATCCTTAGATGAGTAAGTTATATACAATCGAGTGTATATGATAATGAACCTACAACGAAGAACATTAGTGAAATATATTCATCTTTTTCAGCAAAGAAAATAGATGTATATATGTGATAAATGATATAATCAAAGGTCTCATGAAGTGTAGTTCCTAATTAGAACAATCACAAGAAAAATGAGATATAATATGATAAAAAAGACGTACAAAATAGTCCTAGAAAAAATATATGAAGTCTCCCACCGGGGTGCCATAGTGGTGCTAGTGTTGGTGTAGGTTATAGTAGGATTATGTGGTGATGTAGATGACTCGAGATTTACAAAGTAAGTTTCGCTAATCCATGGTGGTGGTGATTAGTGAAAGTGGTAATGGAAGGTGGTGGTGATTAGGTAGGAAGCTATTAAGGAGTTAGAAACTCATATGTATAGCAAATTAAAAAATATGACTCATGCAATCCTTTTGTTTGACCAAAGCTAAGAGAAATATGAATGGACATTGCATTTCAATGATGCATAAGGGTTATGATTTGAATGATTTATTGATGCTAACAACCTATTGTTTTGAGCAAGTTCTCATATGCTTCAACCCAAGAGTAATCAATAATGCGTTCTATCTAAGAGTACTAATCTACGTAGCAATAAAGGGAATTATGCAAAATGAGCATACAAAAGTTAAAACCAATTGAGATAACAAATAATTTGTTATCAACCCACAAAACAAATTTGTTAGTGACAAAAGATGTTAACATGATAGAAATCAAATGATAACATGTTATATAAGCAAGAACAACACATTGCACTTAAGTAGACAAGAAATCACCATACAAGATAGCATCAAGACAATCATATTATGCAAGAATACAACTTTATTCAAGACATTTCATTTTGAGATTGTTTTGTCGTTAGACTTAGACGTATAAGCATACTTGGCTTATAAATTAACACAACAATCTATGTGATTAATTTGTAAGATACAAAGGCTTCTAAAAGTTTGTCATACCAAAAGCGCTTTGACATTTTATATGTGCACACGTAGCAAACAAATTATGTGACAAGAAGCAAAAGAAACAAGATGAAAGAGTCATGCAAGTCATGTTTAAGACATAACAATTTGGAGCATGTATCATTTAGATCGTACTACACATAGATATAATGAATGCCAACTAATAGCTTTCAAACACAAATATATCATATCAAAATTATCACATATCAAAATGACATATTATGAGTTCATAAGCAACATGTTAATCATGCTAAGGATAATTCAAAAGTAAGTATCATGCAAATAAAGTTTATGTTTTAAACGTTTAGTAGCATGAAACAAGGATACAAGCATTATAAAAACCGTACTAAGGTTTACACATTTGACTAGTTATCAAACACTAAGATAATGTCAAATCAATTTATCGTATCAAACAAGAACATGTAATCAACACATGTAAGTGCAATGCAAGTGGTTTTACTAAGGTTTATACATTTGACTAGTTATCAAACACTAAGATAATGTCAAATCAACTTATCGTATCAAACAAGAACATGTAATCAACACATGTAAGTGCAATGCAAGTGGTTTTAAAAGAAAAGTCATATATACTACTTGTTTGATTAGTATTCCTAAGGCGAGGCAAACTATCAATGTTTTAACACTTACTTTAGGCAAGTATAGGAATACAGATTTTCAAGTTGGAGAATGAATATGAGACTATTACTAGCGGTGCTCAATTAAGGCTAAACACGACCATTTTAACGGGTGATTCCACATACCCAACTTCTCTCCAGGAAGCAATTCAACCGTTAGGTCAAATTGAGTTTCTAGTGCAATAGGTTCTCAGTAGTCATTCTCATGTTAGAAAGATGGGAACTCCTACTTTTGCATATTAAAGTGCATAAAAGATGATAGTTTACCAATACTTAGCTTAATGTGACTTAACTAATATGCAATATAACTAAAGTGATGAAGACGTCATGTTATACACATGAATTTTAACAATGGTGTGTTTGATAAACAATGTGTTTTAATCTTGTGTTAAGAATCTAAGGTTTGTTCAAATTACAAAGCTAATTGTATGATCTAATGGATGACATCTTTTATGTTGAAGTGTATACTTTAAAAGTGATTTGATTATCTAAGACTAGGGAATGGAATATGTTAAATTAAGAATGTTCTCAAGAAAGTTCTTGGAACTTTATTGACAAGAATCTAAAAAAGGTTACTAACTTCAATAGATCATGTGTATGTTCTAGAGATGTGTAGTTTCAACCTTGGATGTGCACAAGGTTTGAGCAAGGTTAGGTTATGATGTACGCTTGAAAGGAAATGAATACAAATAGTATCTTTCAACAAATGAGATTATCGCATGGGATAAAGTTATCATGCTTATGAAAATAAGTATGACAAGATGAATTGGATATGCTAGTTCATAGAACTTTGGATGTTGTTTCAAGATCATTTAACCAATGAGGTGTAATGAAATCTCTTGTAACATAACCATATATGTCGCAAGGAGAGAATGATGCATAGGATATACAATATCCTTTTAATAAGATGAATACTTAACGCATGATTTCTTAGGCATAATGTTTTCAAAACATCATGTTTTCCTAAATGAAGATATGAAGCCAAAGTGTTTGAATTGGATAGTCCTATCTAAATAAACTTGGTCTCAAGATTATATTCACTAGATGATGACAAGAGGAATTCACTCGAGTTTCTTATGTATACTCCTCAAGAGTCATTGTTGCTTGGGGTGTATGATGTTGCCTTTGAGATTGCATTTTAACATATGTTGTTAAAATGTTGATTTGAGGTTTAACGAAATTTATCGTGAAGTTTAATGACAAATTATTACTAATACTTTGATAATTTGTGAAGGTAGTACTACTTATACCTAGTGGAAATTGACAACAATTACCAAGAGCACCATGCTTATTTGATAGTTGAGGTTCTAGCCATAATGAATTATCTAAGTCCTTATATGTGGGAAGGAATGTTTGAGTTTGTTCAAACGTGCATTTGATTCAGTACAAGTGTTGGACACAAGGGCTTTTTGAGCAATACACTTAACAAATTCAAATGATGGTAAGGATGGTGGATTGGTTGATCTAGTGGTAGGTTTCTAGTGTGTCTAACTAAGGATGTGGTGATGTAGGGGTTTGTTGTGCTATGTGAATACTTAGGTTGATTGTCCATAGATGTTGAACATAAAAAGTATGGATACTAATTATTATGGTTCATTGGTTGCTACAACTAGTGGGTGAAGTGCTTGAAGCTTTGGTTATGTCTATGAAGCTTAGGGGTTGAGGTATAGGTTCACCTTCAAAGGGCACGTTTGATTTAAAGGATGCTCTTGGAAGTTCATGAGCAATACGCTTAATGGTGCCAAAAGATGGAAGAGGGATAGTAGGTGTCAAAGAGGGATAAGTGGCACAGTGTGTTGTTTGTTTTGGATAAGTGTTTCAACATGTGTTGTTAAAATACTTGGGTGTTGATTTTTCGGATATGACTTTTAATGACTACAATCGTAAGTCGCATATACTTGAATATTTCGGATGAAATACTTAAGTTGTCAATCCTAATTTGTTGAGATTATAAAGCTTAGATTGAACTCAAGGATAACAAGACTTGATAGTATGTCTTTAACATACATGTGAGTTATGACTCTATGTAAATACTTATCGTCTTGAAGGATGACACATTATTTTCATGTTTAACCAAGTGAGGCAATACATGTAGATACAAAACAATATCTATAGTCATATGATAGACTTGTGTATGATATCTTTGCAAGTAATGAGTCCAGATTTGTTAGTCTTGGTAAGTCATCTAAGTCATCTGCAAACGGGTGAGGAGATGTTGGTGGTGTTTGCACAAAGTATAAGTTTTGGAGACTTTGGTAGTGAAGGTGTTTTGGATGATGGTGGGTGATTTTGGTGGTGGAGTGGGAGTACTTAAGTTTAGAAAGTTCACATCTTGAATGGGTGATGAGATATTGAGAGGTAATGAGTCTGAGGATGAAGAGTTCAAGTTAATGAAGCAACAAGATCGAATGCTAATCCTAGTGGTTTTTCTTAAGTGAATTATTTGAGGTTGAGGATTTAGTCATTTTGACTTTGCTTTGAGAAATGCTAAGCTTAAGGAAAAGTAACAGTGAAGGTGTGAAAATGATCATCCTGAATGTGTCGATTTATGGAACTAAGGATTCATGCACTTGATGTTAATACATACAAAGATAGTAGTTTCTAATGAGATGGAAGTGTCTAAGATCATGTCAAACATCCTAAGTTAATTCATTGAGGATGTGTTGAGTGAGGTATGAAAGATATGCATTAACAACTATCCTAGAAACAAAATTTGGTAAAATTAGATTTAGTAAAATTAAACAACTTACATGTAGAATCCACGACACCAATTTTTTGCACAGGCGGAACACTTAATTTGGTCCGCTTGGCCGCTGTAAGAACGGCGGTACCAAATGCATAACAGACGGTACCAAATTTTTGGTGCCGTTAATCGTGGACCAGAAAACTTCACAGACCCATTTTTTAGGTGTCGGGGAGATTTCCGAAACCTGAATTTTTGCTTAAAACATGTGACATAAATCATTTCTAGTTAGGAAAAGTCAATAACACATATATAAACATAGTGGAGCATAGACTTTGACCAGGGCTACGATTTTCACATATAAGTGAAAATGGGTAAAATTTGATAACACCCGTGTGTTATCCCCTGCATGAACCGGTTAGCATACATCAATGTTTTAAGTTAGTTTATCATCCTACGAAGTGAAAACATATAAATTACATCATACAACATTGTTTTGGTCCTTGTACCAAACACTCTCTTAAAACCTTCATTTTTCAAAGTACTTGACTAATTTACTTAGTACTTATTGCTAAGTGAGTTATGACATTTCATAAGTTATGCGAGATGTTAGTATAACCTATGCAAATGAAGTGATCTAATTCTACAAGCGATGGTAAAACAATTTTCCAACTTAGTGCACAAAATCTATCAAATAACCTATTGTGCATAAACAAGAAATCGTCAAACAAACGAATAAATAACATGGCAAGATTGACACTTATATTATGCAAACAAACAAGTGTAAACAACAATTTGAAAAGTAAGCAAGCAACATATATGCAAACAACATAAACAAGTGGTCATTTAGCATAGCATAACAAGAAAGACACTTTTCGTCATTTTGCGTTTAAATATGACGATGTATACCAAGCTTGATTAGTTTCCTTTAAACATATTACCAAATTATTTAGTTTCAAAGGAAGTTGTATCAAAGTTCTAAGAATACCAACTTAAATTGCTTGATTCAAAATTTTGAGTTTTTATGTTAAAGCGAAACTCAATATTTTAGACATACTGTAGTATTTGGTATATTTCACTTATTTAAAATTAGACTCAGGCTATGAGAGTATTTTTAATTGAAAGTAGACTCAATTCCCTTTAAAATGATAGGTGGCTCGACTCGTGCGGACTTACGGTTAATTAGTTATGATTTTTTGAAGTTGCCCAAAAAAACTGCATATTGTACACACGGATTCCACGGAACCAAATAAAGGGATCCGCCCTTTATAAGATTTGGTGCCGTGGTCCTCTGAGACAGATTCACCAAAACTAGTATTTGACATAGAGAAAACGTGTGTGACTTACTAGATTTCATAGTAAACATATAATACACATATTTAACAACATATCTACTTGTGTAACTTATCTTAAACATTTACGGAGGTGATTTTTCAACTAAATTTATAGTTATCCCAAACACTCCTTTAAAATCATATTTCTTCGTAAATTTTCTATAAGCACAAAATACAATACTTACTAGTTCTTTCAACAAACTTTTTATTTTATTTTTCAAGAAAACCTTCAAGCTTGTATACAAAGTTACATTTAACAACAAAATTTCTAAGTATAACAAGGAAAACATTTTTCATATTATTTTTCACTTCAATGGTAATTTGATACATGGATCGTACTCTATTTTAAAAACTATTTGTTTTGAAAATACGAGTTACGTGGCTCTGATACCAATTGTGGAAACGTAGAGGGGGTGAATCGTTACCGTTAAAAAACTTTCGATCTTTAGTATCAAATCGCTTATGAAGCTTGTTATAATATGAAAGTACCAATTATTGTTTGTGACTAATATAAAGTATGGTAAACCAAGTTGTCACACAATCATGAACATCAAACCACATCACAAACAATAGTATAGTGCAAGTATAAAAGTAAAGAGATAAAGAAAGGAAAGTGCAAACCGAACACGAGGATTTATAGTGGTTCGGTCATGGATACCCAACTCGAGAGTTACTTCACTAAATCAACAAGCTCCCTTCTCGGCGGAGAAAACCTTACAATCGTCGCTTACACTTTTTCCGGTACAAAGCTAAATACCGGGTTCTAGTTCGAGGTAGAACCAACCTAACGTCGCCTATACAATATTTCCGACACTAAGCTAGATGTCGAGTTCTTTTACAAGGGTACAACCACTCCCAATATGTTTTATGGCCCAACATAATAAACCTTGTGTTTTATGGCACAAACACATAAACCATCTAATCTAGTTTGGTGAAAGTGTGGTTATGATGCAATGATGTTTACACTAATGATCCATGACACAAATGTCTAATGGATATGAATAACTACTTCTAAATGAACTTCCATTGATAGGAAGCCTTCATGATGAAGATCACAAGTTCCCTAAACTTCTTGTGATAGATCTTCAACTTGTGGTAAGTGGGGATGGCTAAATCTCCAAACTTTCCTTGGTTGATCAAAGAGTATGCTTACAACAAAGATGAATGTTAGAAGCATTATGATCATGATCATTAGGGTGTTTAATGTATGTTATTACATTGTTAATGATGGATCTAAATGTATGCAAGAAGGTGGAGAAGATGTGATTTGAAGTGGTGAAGAAATGAGAAAACAATGGGCTTCTATTTATAGGCAAAAGTGCTCAGGAGCGTCCACGGACCAAGGATCCCTTTAAAGGGTTCCGTCCTTTATACAAATTGGTACGTGGGTGCCGCCATAAAATCTAAAAAAAAATCTTTCTTCAAATCTTTCCAAGATATTACCAAATCTTACTAAGATCACATTTGATATATTGTGTGTCAATCTAACCAAAATATTCAAGTGATCTTCCAAGGATTTCAAAGATGATGCATGACATGATGTAACATGTATTTCCATTTTTAGATTAAAAAGTTTATCAAGGTAAACTTGTAAAATGTATTATGTAACTAGTTAATAAAATGTCTAGTTACCTTTGTAAAGAGTGCTTGTCAAAATAAAATATATTTTGTCAAGTGTAAGTAAACGTTAGTATTTGTATGAAATACTTGTGAATGCAAAATGTAAAATGAGGTTCGAAATAGAATGGTTAACCTATTAAAATACTTAGTGACTCTAAACGTATTTTAAACATTCTAAATGATTTGTTAATGGGTTTGATCATAATGCCACATAACAAACATGTACGAACCTGTGTTGTAACATACGAGGACTTGAGACATCGAGAGGTGTTGAATGTATGTTGAGACAAAGTGTGATTACAAGTAACTTGTACATTTTACGTTATGTATTACAAGTTACATGTTTGTCATTAATCAAAACAAACGAGACTGTATAGATTAAATATCGTAATATTTGTACTAACACAGTTGCTTATTACTAATTACAATATGTAAATTTATAGGCAATTCCAGCTAAATTCCTTAATACTCATCCAATGCATATGTATGATCGAGCCCTTATTATACACCGAGAATATCGTCAGGAGATGAAACTGCGCATGCAACCTCACAATGAAAATCCTGAAAGAAACAATCATGTTAATGTGCACGGGAAGTGGAAGCAACTTGCCGCAAGATGTAGATTTTCTTACACAAAGATTATTCGCTTCAAGTATATATCCAATGGTGAAGATTTGGATGTTGAAGATGGCCAGAACACACTATTTGCTAAAAATTAACATCTACCTGTTTAAATGTTGCTCCTTATGGTTAAATATGTTTAAAACAAACTACTTTATTTGGTATTTTGTGTTTTGTACTTAAGACATATGTTTGGTAATTATCATTAGGTATGTTAAATTAAGTTATGTGCAATATTAATTATGTAGTATTTACTTTCGTTTCTTTTAATATGTGTGCAAAACTTACTATATGAATTATTAACTATACTTATTTTGTAATTACTTTTTCTAAAAGATATTTCATAGTTTCACTATATTTTATTTCATTTGCCATGATTTTAAAAAACATCACATACATATAGCCAAATGCGGTGTTTGTTTCTTCAAGTTACATATGTACTGAATTTTACATTAACATTAAAAATACTAAATTAATAATATATAAAGAATGTCAACGGTTTAAAAATTGGATTATTGAATATTTATCTAACATTCAACTAATAAGAGTAAAATTGAGAAATCAAAAAAATAACACATAAAAAAAAGAAAAAAAAATGCATGGGAGTATGTATGCAAAGTCTTCTAACTATTTCCAAAATAAACATTTGGAATAATATGATTATTTTATGTTTCCTACAATTTTTTTTTTTTTTATATTAGTAATAAGTATACAATGTTCAATATATATTATTTATGTTATTAATATATTCCTAAACACATTAAAACACATTAAAGGATACACACATAAACATAGCCACTCTTTGAATTAGATGCTCCAACGCTCCAATTTCTATCTTGAATCACACAAGGTAAATGCTCCACCGAATTCGTATTTTACATTACATTACATTGTTACTTTGTATCTTATATGAAATTGTAGATGTTTACTGTTTTTAAAAAGTTACATAAATTTAAATCCAAGATTTTTTAAGTAGAAAATCAAAGATCAGAAGTTATTTTTCATGTTTATATACGTATATGTTTACACTTATGAAGTTGCATGTTGCTTAATACTTGGTTTTATAAAAAAGCCCAAATATGATTTAGGGTTAAGATTATGTTAGATGATTAATAGATATGTTAATAGCCTTTTAAAACACAGTTAGTACTGTTTGTATAATCCAAAATATAACCAACATTCTTACTTCTTAGTTACCTATAATTATATGTAGGATAATGCCTATGAAATTTATTCTTCGGATTAATCGGCAAGGATTCCCTGCAAAACAGGTTCTTATAAAAAACAATTTATGATATAACTTAAATATAATGTGTCTGTTTAAGCCTTTAAAAACATGTTTTCTGTTTCTATGCAGTATCTTCCAGATGTGTTTACTGAAAATTGTTACATTGGGAAAAATCATGTTTACTTGACAAGTAGAGAGAGAGTCAGGGTTAAAGTTGAAATAGTCAAAGTAGGTGGTAACAAATATGAATTGGCCGGTTACAGATGGTCACAATTCTGTTTTGTATTCATACCAACTTATGCTGAGACATTACACTTTGTGCAAGAAGGGGACGATTCCTATTATGTACGATGCAAATGGATATGAAACAGGTGGTTATGAGGCAATAGTTGGACGGCCTAGCAGGTATTTGAGTAGGATTCTCCCTCAACATAACATGGTTCAGGTATTTACCCTTGCTACGTACAATTTGTTTTTGGATTTTGTATAATTAAACTTAATTATTAAAATTATACAAATATTCAGATACTTCCAGTCGATTTCCTACCGGGTTTAAAGAAAAAGGACCACATCAAAATTTGTGTTAACAAACGTAGGTACAATGTTGTTGTCAGACGTAAAAAACATAAGGGAAACAAAGGTTGTTATCAATATGTTATGTCTAATGTGGGTTGGAAAAATATAGTTGAAAGATTCAATCTTAGAGTAGGGGAGTATGTAGTCTTGATGAGGGAGAGGAACAACTACTTACGTTTACATGCCTTTAATATGGTTGGCCGTCCAATAATTGATTGTCATTTTCTTGGAGCAACAAAACTGAGAAAACACCAACCCAACCTTGATTTTTGGTTTGATTTTTGGGAACAGGGTATGACATGTTAAACCTTTTAATAGTTTAAAGACTAAATGTAATGATATATCAAATATGTTTTAAGTGTTTTTTTGTGGTATGTCATTAAAGCTGATGATAAAATGAGGCATCAATGTTTTTGGGATCAACCATGGGACCACTTTTGTGAAAAACTCATTTTTTAATGTGGGCTATGAAGATACCATAAGGACGACAACGACTTGTAATAGTTATATTTGATTTTTATGGTTATGATGTAAGCCCTTAATAAACATATTATTCTAATTATTACACTTAAATGCGTGTATACTATGATATCCTTGACAAACATCCAATGCATACTTACAAAAGTGTTTCATAGACCAAACACATAGTCATATATAATCATGCGTATAAAATGGGTACTTCACTAGAAAATCCCAATCCGAACAAACATGTCATCCATGCCACGGAAGAAATTTGCTCAAGTTTGCAAATTCAAGAAGGACAAAATGCTAAGGTTCAAGTATTATTCAATCCGGAGGAGTTGAATGGTCCTGACACAGGTTATTGCCTTTGTTTCATGTATGTTAGAAAATGATTTTGTGGAATACTTTTTTTAACTTTTTGGACACAACGTATTGTTTTACTCTTTTGTAATTTGAACATGAAACAACTGTTAAAAGGTTTTACCTTGGTCATATGTATTGTTTTACTAAAACTATGGTTCTGTTTTGTAAAATTTCTATCGTAAGATGTATATTTTTTAATGAATGGTTTGATTATCAACAATTACTTAGTATTATGCATATGAATTTGTTATTAAATGTAAATGGATTCCCTGTGTTTCATAACATATTTAAACTAATCATTGCATGGTTGCATATATATTAAAAATTCAGAAGAACTATAAACATTTAAAAAATGTAACGTAATACTTGTCCAATACTAAATGAGTAAATGTAAACAAACGCAAATGTTTTAACTTAATACCAAATTCAAATTGATCCTGTAATAACCTAAATAATAATATGTTTGCCAAAATCATAAACTAAAACAATTGATTGTTTATCAATAAAAATTAAATAGATAGGTAAAAGAAGATGCAGTGCATGCTCTATGCATCATTGTCTTCTATATCATTTGTTTGCATCTTTTTATTTGGTTGGACATCTTCCTCATCAACACAATCATTCTCTGCTAACTCTTCTATTCCACGATTTCTTTTTTTCAAAACAGCAACTGGATCATTCATACTATCAACAACTTCTTCACCTCCAACACCACTTCCATTACTTGCAGATTTAGAGGGCTAGGTACAGTGGCTGGTGGCTCAAGCCATTGTGCTCGGCGCGAGCCTATGGCACGACATACCACACCAGTGTTGGGCTGGTAGCTTCTGGCGCCGTGGCTACCAGCTCACGCCAAGCGATTTTCCCTTTTTTTTAGTGGGTTTGTTTCTTTTTTGTTTGTGTTTGTGTGTTGTGTTTGTGATGTGTTGTTTTTTTTTCTTTTTGTGTTTTGCAGTTTGGTACAGGGAAGAAGACTTCTTGTGTTTGGAAGGAAAAGTAATACTACTAGTAGGTTTAGTATTTTTTAAATTGGGCCAGGTTTAATGGGATATTGGGCCGAGGAATAACAAGTTGGGTGTTGGGAATATCTCAATATCACACTACATAATTTTTGGTTAACTGTTTTTTTTAGCATTTTATTTAAGTAATTTTGTATAATTCACTTATTTTAAATAAATAAAAAAGAAAAAAAATTTATATATATGTGGGGTTTAAGAGTGCATGACGGCACCAGAAAATTGGTGTTATGCCAGGGAGGGGTGTTTTGGTGCCATAGGCAAAACTGGTGCCATGAGAAAAAGGTGTTGAGGTGGCACCACTTTTTTCTCACGGCACCACCTATGGCATCACACGATACCTAGCCCTCTTAGGACTGTGTACTTCAGCATTCTGCAATGTACAACAATTACAAAGTTAATTTAACTTATTTTTAAAAAATAAACAATTGTAAACTGCATTTAATAATAAAATGTATGATACCTCTTCCATATCATTTGATGGTTTTGTATTTATATTCTCAGCAACTTTAAACTGATTTTCTGCATTCTTTCCCACGTCTTCTAACTCACTTAAATCATATGTACCATCTTCAAAATCAACATGAGGAGTATCTAAATCTTTTTCGCCAATATCTGATTCATCTATATCATGTTCATTATCATCTGAGACATTATCTGAATTCAAAACATCATCTTCTTTTTCAAAATCATCTTCTTCATTTTCAGAATCATCTTCACCATTGCCAAACTCAGCTACATTATCATCTAAACCACCTTCATTATTGTATAACACATCATCGGCATTGTCTGAAAAATCTTCGATATTGTATTCCTCATCTTCTACATCTTGTCATGTGTTACAAACCCAATTTTAATTTAATAACTATTGTATACAATATAAGATTATATTAAAAAATGGACAATTATAAAGTAATTTAAAATGCTAATATAAATACCTCTTCATCTAGGAAACCATTTTTGAAATACATGATTGTGTCAACATCATCGGTAACCTTTTCAATTCGATAGATATGGCTGTTGTTGCTGTGGTTAAATTCAGAATACTTAATTTTAAATAGATATTGTTTCCCGATAATCTGGTTTAGATCATCTGGGAAGTATTCTTCAGGGTCCATGCCTTGTTTCTCCATAATTTGCCACGCTGACAAATTAGTCATCTTGTGTACATTGTTATAAAAAATAACCACCTGTGCGGTTCCACTTTCATCAACAATACGAACAATGATCTTAAACCTTAGACCAACAAATAATAAAGTTTTAGAATTTCAATAATTAATCATAATTTTATATATTCAAATAATAATTAAAACACAATGTTTTTAATACCTCGATGCAACAGCATATGTTTCACCGTGTTTCTTACAGAACCACACTTGCTTCTTGTTTCGACCATTCATTCCACCTTTTGAAGAAACTGTTGTTACTCTTGTGTTACAAGCTTTACACGCTGTATAAGCCCAACCATTTTCATATAGGATGCTATGCACAGTAGCATAAACAGCACAACATGTATCCTGGATTTTGCATAGTTTTTTATTTATCATATTCAAATACTATATTATGACATATGTATTATGCTTTTTCATAATTAAATAAATGCAACAAAACACTCTCTTCTTACCGGTTCAATGCTTCAGATCATACCAACAAACCTCTTTACACAACCATGCATAAATTCTGCAGGTGTAACAACAGCTTTTTCTTGATTGTGCAACTGGATCTTGAATTCATTTGCATTATATCCTTCTTGCGATTCGTATCTTGTATGATTTAAAATTATGTTACATACACATTTAAAGTAAAATACGTATTAATTAAACAACAAATATAGTATAATTATTATAAAAACCTTTTGTGAAATAACAATAGCGGCGGAATCTTCACTGTTAATGAAAATCCACTTCCAAATAACGCATTATGCACAGCTGGTTTATCTGATTTTGTACAAACAACACAAAAAAAACAAAAACAATTTATATTAACAAAAGGCATCCTATTTTAGTGTCTTCCAAATTATTAAAAAATATATGGCTAAAAACTTACTGTCCCAATACTTGACTTTCCCAAGTATCAAAAGGATGTCTAAATGGCCAACTTCTCTAGCCTGTTTTCATAGTCGTTCCACATTAACGCCCAATTATCCCAAAAAGTGCACTAAAAGCCTGTAGGATCTGTATAGTATGATATAAATAAATACATTTACATTGTAAAATTGTAAAGAATATAACTATCATATTAAAGTTTTTATGTACTCAGCATCTTCAATAACAATTGTTCTGCGGATTTTTAGACCACCATGGTTGTTCACACCTACGATTTTCCCAATAGCAACAACTGTTCCAACCACATCTGTTGAATAACATAGGTTAATGTTTTTGTATTTACAATATTAAGTAGGAATTAATATTATAAGTAGGTGTCAATGAAATCCATACCAACACAATCATGATCATGGTACTCATTCACTGGGTTTAATATACGGGAAAATGACTCATATATAAAGCCAATGACATTATCATTTATTTGTTCAACACGCGTAACATTAGTCCCTTTGAAAAAAGATATTTTCCATCTGTTTGGTAACAATGGTAACCTTCCACCATTTTCCGCCACACCAAAGTTAGATATTATGTAGCATTGCCCTTCTTGAAGGAGAGGCTCAAATTTAAACATGAATTATTTTTTGATGTAAATCTGGATTCGGTTGTCCTGGATATACATTGTTAAAAATTAGTGGTCATTTATATTAATTTCATTAAATACAAAATAAATCAAAAAAAAAATACTTACCTCTTGATCTTGGAAAACACAGTCCAAACTATATGGATCATGTTCTTCATTTAGTTTGTGAGAATGCCAAATAGAAATACATCTTCCTTTGATTGCCATGTTTGTAGCCATAGGATTAACGTTTCTTATTGGAGTATGATTAGTTCCTTGAGTCTTTCATCGGATATTTTTAAACATTATAAATCTAGCAAACACATTTCAACAACAATGTAAATTAAACTAAAATATAAGAATATACCTGTTGAAGCACTTCCAATGGAGGAAGTATGCATTGCATTACCTTTTTTAGAATAAGATTGACCTGTTATGCAACAATAATATCATAAAAACTTCTTTACTACCTGCAGCTTGTGCTTCAATTATAGTCTCATTGTTTTGTGTCTTCTCGTTAAAATCAGCATTACTTGTTCCTATTAAACTAAAATATAAGAATATACCTGCTGAAGCACTTCCATTGGAGGAAGCATGCATTCCATTTCCTTTTTTATAATGAGGTTTACCTGTTACAAATTATTGTTATTTATCAAATGCATTTACAAAATAACTTATATTCATAAATCATTAAAACACAAACCATCAGACGAATTTTCAAACGACGTAGTATGTACAGAATAAGCTTCTTTTTGTTTGTTGTCGCCTGACACACTATTCTTAAACCCGGACTTAGGTGTCCCTGAATAGTCTCCTTGATAACAAAATTTGGAATTTCTTGACTTCAAATAGGCTGCACTTCTAGGATCTTTTTTGGGTTTCTGATGTATTCCATTCTTTTACAGTCAACAACATTGTAATCAACTGAGCCTTTTTTACCAACTGATAAATATATACCATATATAAGTAACAAATCATTCAGAATAAAATATATGTTTCAATTTAAAAAACTATTATACCTTTTTCTGATCTTCCACAATCAACAATGTTAGATATAGACCTATTAGCAGGTGTGTCACTTTGAGAGCTATCATAAGCTGCCTGAGACTTTAAAGATGATACTTGCTTCCCAAAATTTTTGGTTAACGCAGGTTTAACTACAACAAATAACTCTAAATAAAATACGTATACTATAAAATTTAATGAACACTGCACAATATAATTACTCAAATCAGCTTTACCCTTTGATGCCATTGAAACAGTCTGCACATGAGTTCCAGATCTTTTCCCGGGAGTGTCACTTTCAAATAACGACATATCGATAACACTGTTATCACCTAATGGTGCCACAACTGTTCAAAACAGGTACCAAAATTGTATTAGGTTTTCAATTCAATTTTAACTACAACAAAAATATCTACACTATAGTACATTAAGATTAACTACCTGTAGAAGAATCTCTAATTGTGCTTGTCTCAATTCTTTTCTTAATCTTATCTGTGTTATCATGTATGGTCTATGTAAACATGCGTATACAGAATGTAATATTTGGAACACATAAAACACATAAACGTGGAACACATCATCTAACTCATAACCAAATCAATTTTACAGATATAAACAAACAATTATTCTGCTAAAATAAACACCAATATAAACAAAAACAAACCAACTAAATTAAAAAAAAAAAAAAAAAAACCTTCAAATATGATAATCACTTCTTTATTACCTGCAGCTTGTGGATCAACTGTAGTGTCATTCTTTTGTGTCTTCTTGTTAAAATCACAATTACTTGTTCCTGTAAAATCATCAATAAAAACAAAAAAAAATAAGCAACAACCTCAACATCTTATACATTCAAAAAACATACAACCTGTAACGAATAAAACAACATCAACATCTTATACATTAAAAAAACATACAACCTGTAATGAATAAAATAAAAAAAAACAAAAAACCTTCATGCAACATGCAACAATAATATCATAAAAACTTCTTTACTACCTGCAGCTTCTGTATCAATTATAGTCTCGTTGTTTTGTGTCTTCTTGTTAAAATCAGCATTACTTGCTCTTAATAAACCATAAACAAAACACAACAACTGAGCAACAACATCAACATGTTATAAATTCTAAAAAAATACAACTTGTACCTGATGAAATCTTTGTAGAAACTTTCTTAACAACACGTTTCTGTTTTTTTCCTTGTAGATGGATTCCTGCAAAATACAAAACATATATAGTAAACACATACATAATATAAAAACATAACCATCATATTCTGTTTTTTTAATACCAGATACATTCCTACATACATAAACTAAAAAGAAAACAATTGTATATGTTAACACATAAACAACCTGAATCATTTATACTCATTGATTTAGCTTCTTCTGATTTCTCAGAATTGTTGCTGTGCTTGGCAGTTGAAATTCTCTTTGAAAACCTCTTGGACTGAATGTTCGACATTGAAGAAAAGAGAATATGTAATTGTGCAATACCTTTGTAAATAAGGGTGTATATATAGTGTGAGATTAGGTTAAACAATAAGGAAAGAGTTAAGATAACAATGAATCCATACCAAACTTATCATAATTTTATTTTAAGTAAAAATCAACACACAAACACAATCCTAAAACAATACAAATTTCTAAATTTTTTATTAAATTCGAAATTCATAAAGCTATTTATATATTATAGAATGCAACATATTTATCAAAATAACTTGTTGTCTAAGTGGTAAACACACAAGTTATTTATCAAAACAACCAAGGTTCAAACCTTGCAAGGGACTTTTTTAATAAACAATTTTCAAAACGAAATTCATAAACCTATTTATATATTATAGAATGCAACATAATTATCAAAATAACTTGTTGCCTAAGTGGTAAACAAACAAGTTATTTATAAAGATAAAATAAAAAGACAAATATTTGTAAAAAGAATAAATAGAGTTTTTTTTTTTTTTTTTTTTTTAATTCTCCAAAAATTCCACAAGATCGGGTATGTTGGTGAATAAAACTTTTGTCAAAACAGTTTTTATAATTTTGAGTTTTGATATGTTTTCTTTAATGCACAAAAATCACACGGTTACCTCTTATGCTTATATTTAGTATACGTTAAAAACATGCAGACATGAGAATGGGAGTTTTTATCCCGGTGGTGATGATGGATCACACACGATGGTGGGTGAAGGACCCTCATATATGCATTCTCGAAGATTTGAGTGAACTTGCTCCCAGAAAACATTCTCCTTTAGATGCTCAATCATTGATTTAGCATAAAGGTCTTCATTTGTTACTCCTCCAGTCCCATCTCATATCAATTGTGAGTGCATTTATTCAGTATCACAACAGTTGCTTTTAGAAGCTAATGTTTTGGTTTGATGACTTTAATGTTGTTCCATTGCAGGGTCTTTCACAACCAAAGTCAGTGGCTTTTGCACCTGATAGCGCATTAGAAAAGACATGTATTCGCATAACACACACAGACCCAAGGTTTACATCACTTGAGGTAAAGCCTCCAACCTGGATTTACTTTCACAGAGGCAATTGTGAATCAAGGTATCGAGAATAAAGCTATCGAGAATAAAGATCCTCTGGTAATTACTCAATAGTTTCATAATAACTCAATAGTTTCAGACCGGATTAAACACTTAAGTTTCATAGCCGATTTAAACACATGTGTTATGCAATTAAGGCTTTAATATGCATTAAACTATTTAAGTGCAGAACAGGCACTTTGTATACATGAGAAAAGGATGAGAATATGTTAAAATTTCATACTTTTGTTACACAGATACCAAGCATAGAATGCAATGATGATGTGAAGTTGCAGCATCATCGCTATATTATCAACTTATTACTTTCGTTTTTAAAGCAAATTCGTAAAGAGCAAGAGGAAGAGATACGGGTGGAAGCAGTTGCTCAAGGTAACTATTCAATGTTTCAAACTATAAGACCCTTTTAGAGACCTTTCTATCAAATTAAGGTTTAAGTTCGATTCACTTATGTTCTGTTTGAATGGCATTCTTATTAATCAAAATAACATTCTTTTCCTGTGTAGAGATAGAGAAGTCTTAAATAAAAATAGAGTGCCCTGGGGATACCGGTGAACGCATTTCTTGGTAATTTTCTTCTTATTAGCTCTATATGCTAACGTCATCCTTTTTCAATATCTTATTATATTTCCATACTTTTATTTGGACCAATGACTGCTGCAAAACATCAATTTTTGGGTTTCACCGATATTGTTCTAAATGCAAAAAGAATCAAAGTTCGTTATATGCTAAATTGGAGGCTATTGCTGATACGAAGTTCAAAGGTGAGTTTATTTCTCTTTAGCGGCCCTTTCGACGTCTTGACATATTATTAAGGGGTTTTTGGAAAGCATATTTCGGCAGCCATTTGGCATCCTAAACATTTCTTAATCCATAATTGTTTGTACTGATAGACCTCTGGCACATTTTGCACTTCGTTTCAAGATACTACATTGTCTTACTAGGATCTCTCTTATTTATTGAACTTATGGCATTTGATCTTTGTTATGTGAATTTGTGAGACTCTCCTTAGCAGGTGAACTAAGATTGCTTTGTAAACAGGATAAACGTAAGAGGATAGCTAGATTACCAGTTGGAATTTTTTACCCAGCAGGAACTGTCAGCCTGTAAACCCATTCTTACCCCATCATGGGTATGTTGTATATGTAAATTTATAGTATTAATTAACCATTTTATCTATTAGTTGTTAATTATTATTATGTGCAGGTGATATCAGCATTTATGCTTGTCACCATCGTTTTCGTACCAATTGGTCTTGCTTCCCTCTTTGCTTCTAACCATGTACTATCTCCCTTTCCTTTCTTAATTTGCTACCCTCACATATATGTATAGTTGCTCTTCTTATTTGTTTTCATATAAATAACCAGGTTGTTGAAATTGTTAATCGTTATGATGATCGTTGTGCCCCCTCCGGCTCCAAAGCTGACAAGGTCCGATTTATTCAATCTTCCACTGCTGACAAAACCTGCAATGCAACCCTTGCTGTAAGAAGATTTTTAATACTCATTCATTCCTTCCTTCCTTCCTTATGCTAAATTATACATACCCCTAACAAACATCATCGTTTAATTAGGTCCATAAAGACATGAAGCATCCTATCTATGTCTATTATCAGCTTGACAACTTTTATCAAATCACCTGCGGTACCCGTTACACCTACTTTGATTCTCATGTAACACACGTTACACTTTGGGAAGGCAACCGCCGCTACTCAAATTTCTCAGACTGCTGCCTTCAGCTCACGGGTCAGATTACAATTACAAAAATCACTTGGAAACCATAAAGAAATTGCTCGTGCCTTGGCAGAATCAGATATACTTCAATTCATGTTAAAAATTAAAAATATACTTTAATTAGTTTATGCATAACATATTTAAAAATATACTTGGTTGGGTATTTACATGAATCAGATAGTAGTTACATACCTTTACTTCAATTCATGCTAAAAATTGTGAAGAACACACTTGGTTGGGTATTTGTTATAAATTAATAACAAAACTTGGATAAACCAAAACTTAAATTCACCTAATGTACCTTATGTGCTTCGATGGTTAAGGGATACATCTGATGTGTTAATTTGAAAGCACTTGCCAAAGAAATAAATATGAGGTCTAATAGCGTTACTTTAAGAGATAAAATGCCAAGGATTGGAGTTAGAGGCTCCTAAAAAAGATTCTATGCGTGAACTTCGTCAGTATGGGATGAGATTTATGGAGTATAATAGCTCTAATGCCCAGTATAGCTCAGCCCAAGCTCCTATGAGTCCTGGTAGGATATCGGATCTTGGCAGCATAGACATTTCATGGGAGGATAATTTGACAGAGGTATGGACTGACACTTTGTACCGTTACTGTTAAAACATCAAGTTGGACCATTAATATAACATGAATGTTATGCATTCAACTTTAGCATATGAATGCAGTATATTTTCTCACATTTTTTTGCCATTCACATTAAACAGGTCTAATTTCTTCTATAGGGATTCCTTAACTGGAAGTGTTAGCATTTCTGCAAGACCAAGACCTGTAGCAGCACCAGTCGCAGCTTCCACTAATTCCAGCACTGTTGCTGGTGGTTCTAGATCATTTGATGCTCCGAAGATTGGTCCCAGGAACCGGATAAAGATGCCTTGCTAAGTTTCATCGGGATTCTGCAATGCCCTTCGGTTGATAAACTTTTATTTGAGTTTGAATTCTTTCCCATCCTAAATATGTATAATCAGCAATTGCCTCATAAAACATCGGTACCAACGAGTCACGAGGACTGTGGAAGGCATGTTGGGTAGCCTAGGTACACAAAAGTACTACATCCTATAATCACAAAACCACCATGAAAATGCAGTTCAAAACATATTTGTTGACTACATATTTAATATCTCGTCTTGAACCTTTCGATCTTGTGGGTTTGCACTTGGTTAAAACGTCATGAAAATCGATCCATCATACTAACAGATGATAAAAGATTACTTTCAAAACCTCAATGAAGACATCGGAGAAATCAATGATCTATATTGTTCTGTAGAAAGTAGTTATGCAGCAGGAGGATGAGATAGATGAATGATGTAATAGAAAGTAGTTAAACAGACTCTACATAAGATTCGTGTGCTACAATCATGATTGCATCAAAATATGAAATTTGATTACTACATACGGTTAGATGTAAACCTTCGACACATATGCAACTGATCATTAAATTTACCCATTTATTTGTAATTTTAAGGTTCACTAATTCCTTTATTTGTTCCACAAGAAACTTCCAGTACAAAAATATAGAGTATGCCCTGTCCGAGCTGATTCTAATTTGTTGTAAAGAGAATATTTAACCAAATATACAAACAAACTGAAAACTCCGTGAGCTATTGGTTGTAAAGATCAATAATCAACCGAGAGGCCATAATAGGTTGCACAACTGAGGTTCCACTCCAAGCATGTTTAATTCTTTAAGCCATTTGGCAGTTCCACATGCTCCTATAATAGTATTGTGTATGCCCAAAATATTCCATTTAGACATGACCAGTTACCTAACAAGCAGTCAGCTATAGTCATCATCATCATCATCATCTCCATACTCCATAAGACTAATTAAAGTATCTGAAAGGGTTTGGGATCATGAGTTACAATAAAATAAAGAAAAGTCTGCTTGATACTCTTAATGAGAATTTGAGGCATCCGAATGGTCAAATACAGGTACATTCTGTCTTCCAATTTTTTTCACTACTCTTTACAATCTCACTCACAATATTCTTCATGATTTTTTTATACAGAAGTTTATGCACCCCTTTGTTAAGAATAAATTAGAAAGCCATTTGATGCTTTACTGAAAAGTAGGTTCTCTGAATTTGAAGAGAAGACTTTGATGTCTGCCTGCAAGAAAAAGGAACATGGTGATTACACCTGGTATATGTTGTTTCTATTTTGTTACTTTCATTGCTACATTTGGTTATTTCTTCTGACTAATGAGAAATTTACAGTGAAAATGTCTTGAGCATATGGCCTAAATTAAGAAAATAGCGTAAAAATCTTCGAGGACCAAGAGATGTTGGTAATAGAGAAAAGCTTAAAAGGCCAAGAGTTGTTGGAGTCAATCATGGTCTTTGAATATACCATTGTTTTTGGAGTTAATTATGGTCTTTGAATATACCGAAGTTTTTTGTAACTGTAATGTTTCGGTATGGTATTTTATTATTACAGGAAATCAACAAAAATCTTCTCGAATCCGACATTATAATGATAAAGGAAGGAACCTCCATGCATGATGTTGGTTTTGTGACTTTTTTGTTATTGCGGGAATAGATGGCTAAATATTTGACGGTCATTAGTGAAAGAATATGTAGGAGATCAACACAGTGGAGCTGATGATGAATATGCCAATGCTACTAACCAAGTAAATATACTTCATTCGTTAGCTGTTTATGTACATGATCTTTTATTATGATATGTTCGTTTTCAAAATGCTAAAATAAAAAATTAAAAAAAATTAAAAAAAAAAGGTTTGCCAGTTAGCAAAGGAAGTTCTACAGTTGGCATCACCACTCCCGATCAATGCTGTAAATGAAAGTTCTAGGCTTCTAGCGGTATATTAATTTTACGTACTTTTCTACTCCTTTTTATGTTATATGGTTCTTAGATTTTATATACTACTCATGTCTAATGTTATTCATTTATGCAGTAAGTGTTGCGTTGGGTGTAGCAGGTTACAGATACGCGTGGTGGAATGTATGGTCGATTTGAACTTTAAACTTTTGCAGACTTTAATTGCTCGCATTGTATGAGCTTTTTGTTAAATCTACAACAATGCAAGTTTTTGTTAAATTTATGTTGTATATGCAGGGTAATAGTAGAACATGGGATTTGGGCAATGATAAACTTGATCATTTGTCATCTTTGCGGCACCTATTGTGGCGTGTTGGATGTCAGGTCAGTTACCTTCTCTAAAGTAAATCCAAATATATATTTCATAATTATAATAATATATCGATTAATAAAAAATAATTGATGTTAGTTTTTTGAGATGCCAAGACACGATTCCACCAAAGCCTGGGATACATATAAATGAGCTGGTCATTTTTTATCTACATGCTGACCATGTAATAGGATTATTCGATTTGGCAAAAAGAATAAAAATGCATGGGGTGGTAAAAAGAATAACACAAATGAAACATAAGGATAATGTGTGCATTAACGATATAATGGAGTTTGTGGGGACTATGATTGCGTTTTGGAGATTATAGTTCTAATTATTGAAAAAAGCTTTGAAACGCTATAGTAAAATATGTCAATAATAATTATAAATCATGCCCGCTCATTGGGCGGGCTTCGACCACTAGTGTATATATATATATATATATATATATATATATATATATATATATATATATATATATATATATATATATGTATATGTGTGTGTGTGTGTGTGTGTGTGTGTGTGTGTATGTGTGTGTGTGTGTGTGTGTGTGTGTGCGCATTTTCATCAAGTTGGACGAATCCTATACATTTTGCGTCATTTGCGGGTCAAATTTGTTGTTAGTACTACTTTGCATCGTTTTCACTTTAAAATCGCTTTTAAAACTAATTGAGATGCATATAAATAAATAGAGATGCATCTAAATCAAGTTGATGGATCTCAAATGTGTGGTTATAATTATTTATCATCATTCTCATTTTAAGTTTTCTTCTCACTAAATAGTTACTCATATTATTGTATAATTATTATTGTATTCTTCTCACTAAATATATAAACCAAAGCCTTCAAATGACTGTGTAGGCTTCATTAAATGACATATCAGCAGGAAATAGTTAGCTACTGTTTTGAACTTTGAAAAGGTGATCTCCAGTCCACTACTTGCCATTTGAATGAAACTATCCACTTTCTCATTTCCTGCATCTCTCTCAAACTCCACCTTTTTCCTGCTCATTTGTTATTTTTTGGAAAATTGTTTCCCATCCAACAATTCTGGCTTCTTCTATCTAGAGCATGTCATGAGGTAACAAGGTAGTGACTTGACCAGCTCTTTTTCCCTTGTCGTTCTTTTCTTTTTAGTTGAAGTATTTTGCTTTGGTAACAAGGTAGCACATCATTGATTCTTTATACCTTTTTAGATCTGGAAATGGGCTCAGACCACCATTTTGTTTACATGACGTATATATAAAATTGTTTCCATATAAGAGGTAATAAGAAGAAATGCTCTACAACTACTCAATTTCACGAATATCAATATAAGTCGTTATAATGCTTGAAACTTCTCTAATTCTTGTTGAAAGTTTGGGTTCAATCCATAACTAAAATTTATATTTTCTGTTACCTTACTTACTGTTGGAAGTTTTCACCAATTCAGAGTAATTTATGTTCTAGGAAGTTGATGGTGTGTTTGAAGATGACCATATGGCTTCTTTTTTGAGTTCATCGATCAGTAAAGGTAAGTGTTTCTTTTTTTTGTTGGTGGCTGAAATATGTTAACCTACGATCTTTGTTAGTCGTTTTGGTTTTTAGTTTATCAATTATTGTTTGTTTTTTTTAGGTGCATACTCATTTTTGTGGGATAAGTGGTTCATGAATGTCACAAAAGATGTATTCGAACAACCTATAGCCCTGGTAGGAAGCTCATGTAAGTGTTTTGTCATTGACTGAATTATGGGATCCATTTGCGGATTTAAAATTTCTATAGAAACTAAAAAGTCAAAATGTTTGCTTCATCATCGAGTGTCTTATTTTAAATATTTTCTTTTGCAGGTGGTTATTCAATGTTTTCCACCCGAGTAAAAAAAGCTATGGTAGCCGCAAGTTATGGTAAACTTTTGAGTTTTCTATGGATTTGTTAATGATGATACAGTTGTTCTTGGAGACGATTCACTCGTTCTTTGTTGCTAACGTGCAACATATTAGTTGAAATTAAGGGCATTATATTAAACTAGAAGGGTACCCGCGCAATGCGGCGGCTGGTACCCGATGACTATAATATGATTGGAATAAATGAAATAAAGGTTAAAGTTGTAAAAATTTGAATTAAAATAAAATAAACCCACTAAAAATATAAAAACTAAAAACTCATAAAAATATATTAAAATGGATGTGATAAAATTTTAGAAAATATGGTGAAATTAGATTATAATATAAATAAGTAGATAAAAAGATATTTTAATTTGAAAATAAAGATGAATTTTTAGTTGAGAAATGACACATGTCATTTTATAATTGGAGCTCTTTATCTTAATTTTTGGAGTTAGGATTGGAGTTTGTTAGAAGTTAGGCTTGGAGTTTGTTAAGAAGTGACACATGTCATCTCATGATTGGAGCTCCTTATCTTAATTTTAAGCCCTCTAAAATTAAAAGGCTTAATTTTTAAGCCTTCTAAAATTAGAAGGCTTAATTTTTAAGCCTTCTAATTTTAGAAGGCCTAAATGCATTATAAAGTAGTATAGATGATGTTGACTTTTCAAAATGTGCATTAATAGTAGTTCAAGTTTTATAACTAAGGACATATTATTTTGAATTCGTAATAGGAAAAACATGTAAGGTATAGAAGAAAATGGGTTGGAATAAGATATTTAATAAAAATAGAATCAACTTATTTTACAAGAAGAGAAAAAAAAACCAGAATTAGTCAACAAAGCATAGGCAAAAGAAAATGAAAGGTGAAGGTAAGCCATACTGAAATATTTATTACTCAAGAAAAAAATAGTAACAAGGACGGGTTGATGGAAACTTGCACAAGTTTCTATCTTGTCAAATTGATTTTTCCTTTATATTCATTTACTATTTATAGTTTATGACGATACTTTCTTGCTAACAAGTAACAACTTAACTTATGCAAAAGCATGAACATTATCTATAATACATAGGAACAAAGTTTACCCCAACCTTATTCATACACTTTCAAAATCTGAATTGTAGAAAATCAGAAACATGAAAATCATAAGTCACAACAATATAATATTCTTTGTTATAAAATCTTTTATATCTATATAATTTCATAGATATTGATGATCAGTTGTCGTGGAGTTATGTAAGCTTAAATTTCTTGTAAAATTATTTGATTATAGGGTTTTCAAACCAGCCAAGATGAAAAGTATAAGCAATCTAATGGGTGGTATGGTGACCATCAAGTCAACTTTTTGCGGATGGAAAAAATGTCAAGTTAGCTAAAGAGTATAAAGGAAAAAGAAAACCATTCTAACATGTATGTATTTGTTTGATATAGTGCATATGATAAATTAGGAAGGAAGCACAAATACAGATTATGTCACTGTGTCAGTGTAAGTAATCAAATATACAATATTATTTATTATTTAGTTTTCTCTGGTTTATAAGACTTAGTATGATGTTATTACATTGTGATGAAATAAACTCTAATATCTTGATTGTGTTATTACTAGCTGATTTTTTTAACTAAGCAAAAAGTCTATTAAATACAATCTTTGTTCTCGTAGACCTTAAAATAACCTATGATGCTTTAATTGTATGTTATTATTTACGTAGTAGACATTTAGCGCCGTGCACGGCGCGCATGCAACACTTCCTAGTTTTGGATATATACCATGAAATAAGGTTATTTTAACCATTGTTTGGTTCTTAGAGATCATCATCTTCTTTCTTCAAAGATCCATGAATACCACCACAAGCAGCCAAAGAAAAACTCCACTTACCAAGATCATATTAATAAATCAACTATGCAAACCATATAAAATGAAGAATAAGAGATTACATTCATATTTGTCTTTATATTTTAGCTAATGGTAAAGAAAATAGTCTTTACCTTGATAAAAGTAGCATGTTGGAATGATCTCTAAAGAAAAATGAAAGACGTCAATTTAATCTGATGTTGGTTGTGATAGTTAAGCTTTAGGAAATAAAAGAGAGAACCAGATGAATAATGGTGATGGCCTGATTGTAAGACGTAGTTGAATGGGAGGGCATGGAGTGGGTAGACAATATAACTGAATATATTAAGATAGAGGAGACCAAAAATTTGAAAGGTGCAATAGTGTCAAACTATATTCTATCCTATGTGTCATTTTTTGGAGGCTATGTTCTATCCTATGTGTCATTTTTTTGGAGGCTTTACAGGAAAAAGAGGACCTTTTCTTATATAACTAGTAAAGTTTTTCGGCCGTGCTAGCACAATAGATATATCGACAATCGAACAACGACTAATGTTTTGATAACATAACTTAATGTTTATAAGTAATATGAAATACATGGAATCAAACACTTGGCAACTCAAGATATATAGAAAATGAGTATATAACTACAATCACAAAACTCAACATATATTATAACACAAATTTGCAACCGATAAGTCCATAAAAATAAATAAGTCATAACATAGTTCATGTCGATGCATTTCTTTCATTGTGGCTCACTAACCACGCCGTCTTTAATTTAAAGGTATGGGATACCGTCTTTCCGTGACGCCAAATCTCAACTTGCTATTATGTCACAGTTTTCTTCAAAACAACATTATCATGCATGTAACCAGATCTCCATTTGACATCTTAAACTAAATAAGTTACTGCTTTTGGCTAATGCATATGCATATAAATACAATAGTACATTTAAAGACATATGACTATGTATTTACAATATTCAATAATAAATTATCTATAGTGGAAAACCACCTCTCCTCACACGCAAGAAATATGTTACTGATATCTTTTTTAGAATGACAAACTCAAATAAAGAAAAAAAATGAACAAGGAAAAATCCAAAAATTATTTTGTACGATTTACTGCATGCAATATGCACACTCAAAAATCAAAGCTTTTTCTTGTTTGACTACTTAATCTCTATAACTTGTCATAGCCATGCTCATGAGTCATTTCATAGACCATAGCCATGCTCAGCTCATCATAGCTTTTACTTTTTAGTCATACTTTCACATGACTAAATATAATGTTATACTGTATACTTTTATTTACATTAGATATTTAGAGACTTTTAATATAGTCCTTACATTAAGAATTCCTCAAAAATTTTCCAAGAAGATGATATGTATATTCAAGGAAATAGTGAAATAAATCTACAAAAACATTATGTGAATTGTGTCCATTTTAATCACCATGCAAATTATAACATACGAAAATTTTTAAAGTTATGAAATCACGCTTTAAGATGATAAATTGCTCCATAAATAAGTAACTAACCCACCAGATGTAGTGCAGAAAAGAAACCAGCACACTTTCAGTGACCCTCCAAATGTATTCACATCGTAAAACGTTGGAAGTTTTTTTTTCCATCAGCAACACGATGGTCGATCATTATCTATTCATCTCTTTGTTTCACTATTGATGAGAATGTAATTTTTATGCAATATTTGACCAAAGAATAATTACAGAGCACATGATTCCTCTATCACACCTTCATGTCAAGTTTATCAACCACATAAACATTTCGATATATACAATAGAAATAATCTAATTGTATAGTACACTACAAACTAACTTAAGTTTAACATCTTAAAAACTCATCACCAACATATAGAAACGTTAGTTACATGACATCATTTTCCTCCATCAATATTTTTATTGCTAAACCGGCTAGGTGACTTTAAAGCTTGACCATCAACAATACCTTCGAGAAACAAAATAAATTAAAATAGAGTTCATACAAGTTGTTCCAGCTCAAGACATTGTGACACTACAACTTCAATGTCACATCACCAGTTCACCACATATACACAAAGTATGAAGACTTAAAAGTATAAAACCAACAGAAATAGGAAGACTAACCTTGAAAAAGTCATGAGATTTAGGGAAAACTTGAATGAAAGAGAAAATTATGAGGTTGATGGAAAACTTGAGTGAGAAAGAGTGAGGATATCAATTAAATGAAAGATGACTAAGAGCAAGTGGTATGGGCTTCTTCACAACTCGCCGAATCAGACGTGGCAACTCGCCACATTTTTTCGTTTCTCGCCATGATACCATTGTGGCTCGCCACAATGGTTTTCGCCATTCAAACGAAATGAAAAAGACAAAAACATTTTGCTCCTCGCCACTTCATGCCACCACACCAAGGGTCCATTTTGCTCCTTGCCACTTTGCATTTGTTTTAAAAACACTGATTATATGTTTTTAAAAAAATAAAATGAGGGTGGGTGGGGCCCAAGTGAAGAGAAGTGAGTAAGTTGTGATTGGGGGGTATTTTTTTGTTAGTGTGTTGGAGTGATGTGGAGGTGATGTGGCACACGTGGGGCCCAAGTGAAGAGAAGTGGGGAAGTCACCATACCCCATGCTCTAAATACACAAGAGTAAAAGAGTAAGTATTGGCTGCTGATGTGTCATCTTGTGAGGGTTCTACACTATTGATGTGACATTTTTTAAAGGTTCTACAGTTATAAGAGTGATCTTATTTATATAATAGGTAGATAAGTAGAAATTCCATGAGAACCATACAAAGTGTGTTAAAAAATTTGAAGTCCAAGTTTGGTGGAAGGTAGGTATGACTTCCGCCTTCACAGTTAGTGGTCCATTAATACATGCTAAACGAGTATCCGCATGTTACTGCGATGGGTACCCTGTAATTAAAATTTTTAGCAAGTCATACTTTTTGAGTCTAAGCTTTTCTTAACAATATTTTTATGAGAACTTTATATTGAAATTAACTTTACACAACAGCCAACTATTATATAGAAAAATAGATTAAGTTTGATAAAAACGTATGTTATAATAGATCACATCATTATTTGAAAATCTGACATATCAAATCGCTCACTTAACGTGTTCACCATTTTTAAAAATAGACCACATCATTATTTTATCTAAAAAAACACATATAAATGAATTATGGGCACATAATCATTGTTGTTAATTTTAACTTGTTATCATACACGTAGTATGTAGGATCGTTATTTTATGTTGATCATGTGATTCGGGAGGTCGGGGATTATGGAAGAACAAGTTAGTCATCTTTAGAGAGAGAAAGAGTGGAGAAGGAAGTTTTATAGTGAGAGAAACACTATGTGTGTGTTTATTAGAATGAAAACAACCAACCCTTCCCTTAGAGGGAAGAGGTATTTATACAACATACTACCCCGCCCCTTATGGGCTGTGGATCAGGCATACAGTGGGTAAAGACCCGTCCGTCCTCCACGGTATTACTTAAACTAACTAATAACTGATAAATAACAATATTTCTACGAGCTAATATATACTAGAATATAGTTGGGGTGACCGACTCACTTTCATTGAATAGGGTTGCAAGAACCACGGTTCCCCGTTGATTAGTATAAATACTGCCTGTGATCAGGTAGAATTCCTAAGAATCTCCTTGACAGGGTTTCACAGCTTGATCTAGCCGTTCTTAAACCGGAGCATCCCAAAGTAGACAACACGAAGTGAGTGAATCAGAGAATTGATATTCACTTATTGATGAAAAATTGATTTGAAAAACAATCGCGTATTGCTTAAGAGAAAGAGTTTTGCAATACGACGAAGGTTTTATGAGAATGATCAATTTTCAATCATAAATACCTTTTTATTTTGAAAAATTAATACACAGTCTATGTGCTAGAGAAAAGAATGTAGCTCACACCGAAAGGTTTTTCAAAAGTATTCGTCAATCCATTTTCTGGACTAAGGTTGATTCAAAAGTGAATCGCCCCCTTGTTTCTATCCAGTTGTCACAAGTTTGATCTTTTTGAAAGATTATGTCACCCACCAAGATCTTGTTTGATGTTTGCTCTAGAAGGATTTCCATCTTCATCGTGAATATTTTTACATATCACTCGGATGTTCTGGCAAATACCACAAGGATAATGCATAGGACTCTCAATATATTTTCTTACTTTCCACATTGTGTGAAACAGCAAATCTTCATAAATTGTGCGTCCTAATGAGATTTAGTGAATGATCTCTTGGCTCTAGACTCAATAGTGCACTTTGGTTTCCTATTCGGAGACTAGAAAGAGAGTCTCCTTCTTCAATATCAACAATCTCTAAGAGAAAGTTGATAGATTATGTAGGTTCCCCGTGAGAATGAGACAAGTCCTTTTAGGAGAACTTGAGTGGCTTGGGAAGTTTAGTGCGGTGTGTCACTGGGTCCAAGACGTCTTGTCTTCAATACTGGCATTACCTTAGTAACCACCAGTAGCATATGTGTTGAACCCGGTTTCTACCCTAAGGTTGAATTATTAGTGTAGGATCGAATATATTATTGTGTTGATGATTCGGGTGGTCTTGGATGATCAAAATACATGTTTGCCATTAGAGAGAGAAAGTAGAGAGAGGGAGATTTCTTGGTAGAGACTTGGTTCACAAAAGTTGTAAGGTTAGATTAAGAAAAGCTCCACCCCTTCCATGGATGGAAGGGGTATTTATACTTACAAACAAAACGTCCTCCTATCGGACTGTGGATCAGGCATACAGTGGGTAAAGACCCGTCCTTCCTCCACGGTGTTGCTCTAAACTAAACTACGCTACAAACTAACTAATTAACTACTACATAACGTAAATAAAGACACGTCTACGAGCTAAGATGTGCTAGACCATAATTGGGGTGACCGACACTTTAACATGGAATTTCCAATTCCTAACAATCTCCCCCTAAGGGAGGTCACCCCATGAAATACATTTAGCATCATAGCATTCTATCTTTAATCTTCAGTCTTGAGCTCGTAGACTTTAATTCTTCTACATCTGCATCTTTGTGCTTTAGCAGTGATTCTTCAAAGTCCGCATAGTTTTGTACTTTGAGTGGAGGTTGTAGGGCCTTAAATATATCAACCTTATCACAAACCCAACACGTTATGCTTAGAACACGAACAACACAAACACAAACATATGCGTAAATAAAGAAGGAAAGATTAAGATGATGGTGACTTGAATATATGAAACCGTGTATGTGAAGAGAGAAAGATGAACACAATATGTTGTATTGCTCCAAAGAAAACACACACACACACACACACTCAAGCACACCCCTCAAATGAGACTTTGAGGGGTTTATATAGTACATTACATAAACGCCCTAATGGGCTTTGGCTTGGGCCTCGTGGACTTGGATTGGATAACACAAGATGAAAGGCTAGCTTAACATAACTATTAGCCATTTAGCTTAGCCCAATCCACGAGCCCGTTGACTATTTTAACACGATATCTAACACACGTTACAAAGTTCCTAAACGTGAATGACCATCACTTCTAATAAAACTATTAAGGCTAACAATCTCCCCCTAAGAGGTGGTCATTCAAATGATGCTCCACTTGATTAGGTCTTTACTTTTCTCGAGCTTGAACTTTGTGTGTAGATAAAGAATAGTCTTGATTCTTTGTTCCTTCATGCTTTGTGATCAATTAATGTGGTTGTCTGCCATTGTCAACTTCGTTGGATAGGTGTCTCCACGTCTTTCTCCACCATGCTCACACTTCTATTTGACTTTTAATTACCAATGACGTAGTTCTCGAGTCTGTATACTTTGTAGATTCTTTGACAATGACGAAGAATCATCTTTAACTTTGTGTAGCCTTTGATTATGATGAGAACTTTCATGTGTTCTTGGTATGAGCATGTGTAGAATCTGCACGATCAATCCGCTCTGGTGCTTCCATAAGAAGAAAACATAAAACAGGTTAGAAATAAGCGGGTTCTGGCACTTACAAGTTTGAATTTCGAGGGTGTTAATAGCATAGTGTGAAAGCACGTCTCTAATTCTCACAAAGGCCGTTCTTGAACCGGAGTCCCACAAGTGAGATAACGCGATATACCGAAGTACATCTACAGTTCGATGAGTCTGAGGTACACCGAAGCATCACCCCACGCATGTAGACCGTTTGAGACACACTAAGCGTAATCCACGGGGAGTTACAGAAGTGACTGCTGCCGTGGTCGCTGATGTTGACCCCTGGCAGGAGTTTACATTCAATCACTGAAGATCACAGATGTGAAACTTCTCATAAATGTTCTGACAGATTGCTAAGATCTGCGTAGGACTCTAAAATATATCACTTGTGTCCTTATAGATGAACAACAAGCGATGTCATGTCAAGTGTTCCTATGAGATCTTTTAATGAATCTCGTGGCTCTAGACTCAATTAGTGCATTTTGGGTTTCCTGAGCGGAGACTAGGGAGAGGGTCTCCTTCTTCAATATCAACAATCTCTAAGAGAAAGTCGATAGATTATGCAGGGTTCCCAGTGAGAATGAAACAAATCCCTTTTAAGAGGAATTGAGTGGCTAGAAGGTTTAGTGCAGTGCGTCACTGGGTCCATGACGTCTTTGTCTTCAATGCTAGTGTCATCTTAGTGACAAGCAGTAGCAGATGAATTGAACCCGGTTTCTGCCCTAAGGTTGAATATGGAGGGCTATTTCTTTTCACCCTTTCTTTTACATTTCTTTTTAATTCTTCAACCCCTTCTTTCTCCTTTCTCACATTACTCCTTTTTTCAATCATTCCTAACGACTTCTAATACTAACTATTTGTGATGTCCTTGGGTAGATCCCTCCGGCTCTGGTGGATCATAGGACGAATTTCCTATCCTTAGTCACCTTATAACTCCATGACTGTCCCATGTTGCCATAAAACCTTTTCTTGAAAATCTCTCAGAGTGTTTATGATTGAAAACATGTTTGAGACACTCGAAGAGTTTTATATTTTCAGAGCCACTCCCCCTTCACATGTGCTTATAAGTTTTGACAGAAATCTGCACATAGAAGATAGAGTTCGCACTTTTTGAATTGATCGGCTTATGATAGACAATTCTCCACGAGACACGGTTACGTTGCCTAGTTAAAGAGTTCCATTGTCAGTTTTTAGGTGAAAACTAGCTCTAATAACTAACTTGAAGATGTAAACACTCCTTGAAGAGGAGGTTAGACCCATGTAAGTTCACGTCTATCACAAGTTTCTCGAGATGGTACATTTACTGACTTTGATTCCCGTCAATTCATTTGTTCCGTCTGAGTCGAGCTCATTTTGAGATTCAAACACCGACCATTAAACATTTTTGATCACATTTTAATCACGTCTCCCCCCCCTCAAAAATAGCATAATCGTGATATTTTTGATATCCACGGATTAAAAATCATTTTTTGAATCTTTTAGGGAGACAAACGGATATGATTTAAGCATGAATTTGGAACATTTTGTTTTATACTCCCCCTTTAATAAAGCATAATCAATTAAAGGGTTTTAGAGGGAGTTTTCTTGAGCACAAAATATTTTGAAAGATTTTGAAAAATCTTTTTGAACAATCTTGAAAAGGTGCTCAAGATGATGATGATTTCTCACCGTTTTAAATGTAGTGCAGCGTACACTTGATTTTTCTATAAAAGCACGAGTTTTGATTTGAACAATAATCAAAAGTCATCATTTTTGTCCGGGTTTCGTACTGAAGTATACGAAAGCCATTTTTGAAGAAATTTTTAGAAACGACATGTTTTGGAAAACATTTAAATAACTCTCACTCAAGCATCTGTACATACCCGTATCATTGTTGAATGACATTTCTAGAAACGTCCAGAATATCGATTATACGAGAGACATGTCGTGAGAAGAATATTTTTGGATTTTTGATTTTCTATTGTTTTTGAATTTTTTGAAAGTTTTATATTTTTATATTTTGTTTTTGTTGGTTTTTTAAATTTTGTATTTTGTTTTTCAAAAATATTTACAAATAAGCTTTTGGAAAAAATCATTTTCAAGAAGATTCGAGAAGACGATCTAACTCCTCAAGGGTTAGGCTTCGCATTCCAATTCGTCGAACTAAATCGTCAAACCTTTCTTTTGGAAGGGCTTTAGTAAATAGATCGGCGAGTTGATAATCAGTCTTCACGAAGAATAATTCAACAGTACCATTTTCGACGTACTCTTTGATGAAGTGATAGCGGACACGGATGTGCTTAGTCTTTGAGTGATGAACAGGATTGCATGATATGGCTATGGCACTTTTCGAGTCACAATACATATGTATTTTATCGAAAGTAAAGCCATAATCTGTGAGTTGTGTTCTCATCCATAGAACTTGAGCACAACACGCAGATAGAGACACATACTCAGCTTCGGTGGTTGAAAGTGCAGTGCAATCTTGTTTCTTTGAAGACCAGCTTACTAACTTTTCACCCAAAATTGTGCTCCTCGATGTACTTTTTGTCTTTGTAACTTGATCACCTGCATGGTCCGCATCTGAAAAAGCAATTAGATCAAATCCGGATTCCTTCGGATACCAAAGTCCCATGTGAATGGATGTTTTCAGGTACCGAAAGATCCTTTTAACCTCTTTGAGGTGCAGTTCGGTAGGCTTTGCCTGAAACCGTGCTAATAAGCAAACAACAAAATGAATATCGGGTCGACTAGCAGTAAGGTACATGAGAGAACCAATCATGCTCCGATATTTCTTCGGATCAATAGGTTTCCCAAACAAATCGGCTCCAATTTTTGGTGAAGTTACCATTGGTGTTCCGACCGAATCACAATTATCCATACCATGATTTTTCAAAATCTCAGTCGTATATTTAGCTTGATTCATAAAAATTCCACGTGGGGATTGATGTATTTGTAAACCAAGAAAGAATTTTAGTTCCCCCATCATGGACATTTCAAATTTGCTTTTCATGAGATTTTCAAAATGTTTTGAAAGATTCGGATTAGTGGACCCAAAGATGATGTCGTCCACATAAATCGGAACAATCAAAATGTCGTTTTGCGTTTTTGTGTAAACAAGGTAGGATCAACTGTTCCTTTGGTGAAATTGTTTTGGATAAGGAAAGAGGACAGTTCGTCATACCACGCTCTCGAGCTTGTTTCAATCCATAGATTGCCTTTTTGAGTTTGTAGACGTAGTCTGGATGTTCCAAGTCAATTAAGCCTTCTGGCTGACTCACGTACACTTCTTCTTTCAGAGTTCCATTCAAGAACGCGATCTTAATGTCCATCTGATAAACCGTGATGTTTTTGTGAGCTGCATAGGCTAAGAATATCCTGACTGCTTCAAGTCTAGCTACCGGCGCGAATGACTCTTCAAAGTCTATCCCTTCCTCTTGTCTGTATCCTTTGGCCACAAGACGAGCTTTGTTGCGAATGACAGTCATTTCTTCATCCCGTTTGTTCTTCCATAACCATTTAAGATCAATGACGCGAACGTCAATGGGTCTTGGAACCATTTCCCAAGATTCATGTAGACGGTATTGGAGAAGTTCCTCCTGCATTGCTTCTATCCATGCGGGATCTGCCATTGCCTCCCGAATGTTTTTCGGTTCAATATTGCTAATTGAGCAAAGGTAAATGCACAAGTCACAATCGGTGGCAAGTTGGCGTCTCATCTGAATTGGCCTTGAAGGTTCACCAATAACTTGTTCAATTGGGTGGTCTTTTGTCCACTTCAGAGTAGAAGGATACCGTTGGTTATACGTATGCGAGTTAGATGGTTCTCGTAAGCTTGAAGAAGATTCAGCTGATTCCGTAGCAAACGGGTTTTCAAATAAGTCTTCATCTAACGTTGCATCATTCTGGTTTTGGTTTTGCTCATCAACTGCTGGTAGAACGGGTGCAAGACCTGGAGTAGATGTAGATGATGTTGATGGAGTTGGTGCATTGGTTTCGACCGTTGTAGATGCATCTTCTGTTGGTGGTGGTGGAAGATTATGAGCGGGTGCAGCGGAATGATGGTTTGATGCATTTGTCGAAGTTCCACCATAGTATTCATCGAACATTAACTCAAAGAAATTTTCCCATTCTTGTTCTCTAGGATTGTCAAACGAAGTTGATTGAGCTCTTTGAGGTACGAGTCCTGAACTGATGTGTCCAGAAGTCTGCTGGTTTAGTGCGGGTTCTAGAGCGAGTCTCTCAAAAGCCATATGTGAAAGTTCATCAAATTTCACATTCATCGTCTCCGTGATCCTCCTAGTTCTTCTGTTAAACACCCTGAATGCCCTCGAGTTATCTGAATATCCAATGAAGATTCCAATATCACCTTTTGCTTTCAGTTTTCCAAGATCTTCTCTGTCATTCGTAGGATAGCACAAAGCGCCAAACACGTGAAAGTAAGAGATATCAGGTTTTCTGTTGTTCACAAGCTCATACGGGGTTTTATTGAATCTAGGATGGATTAGGGATCGGTTCTGAGTGAAACAAGCAGTGGCAACAACATCAGCCCATAGAAATAACGGTGCACTGGAATAGATTAGCATTGTGCGAGCAGCTTCCACAAGAGTTCGTTTTCTTCTTTCAACTACCCCATTCTGCTGTGGAGTTCTAACAACTGATGTCTGATGTGTGATTCCAACATCTTCAAAATAAGATCGTAACTCCTGATTAGTGAATTCAGTGTCGTTGTCTGTTCTTACTACCCTTACTGGAGTTTGAAGAAGTACTTGAATACGTTTCAAAAAGGTGATGATGATGCCTGGTGCTTCGTCTTTTAATCTCAGAAACCTAACCCATGTATATTTCGAATAATCATCGACGATAACAAGAATATACTTTTTCCCATTAATGCTTTCAACTCTCATTGGGCCACATAAGTCCATGTGCAACATATGCAACTTTGCTTCCGAACTAGGTACGGTTTTGGGTTTATATGATGCTCTTTTGCTCTTTCCTTGTTCGCATGATGGACATAAGTGATCCTTGGTGTATTTGAACTTTGGAAGTCCATTGACGATGTTGTCTTTGGCAAGATTGTTGATGGTGTCGAAATTGAGATGAGATAACCTTCTATGCCACAACCAGGACTGTGTTCCAGATGCTCGTGTCATAAGACATATTGGTGATGAAGAGGCCATTTGATTGATGTTGATAGCATACAAGTTTGTATCACGATTACCAGTTAAGAGATTAGTGCCATCCAAGTTTCTAACGAAGCAAGCATTTTTCCTAAAAGCAACCTCTAAATGTGCATCACATAACTGCCCGACTGAAAACAAATTGTGTCCCAACCCTTCAACATAGTAAACCCGAGTGATCAAATAACTTCCAAAAGGTAGATCTCCATAACCCATGATAGCTGCTACATGATCATTTCCAAAACGTGCGGTTCCCATGAATTTCCAGACGAAATTGATCAGCAGCTTCAGATTCCCGGTCATGTGCTTGGAGCAACCCGAGTCGACGATCCAAAGACAAATTTCGATAACTGCGAATGTAAAAAGAATATTTTGGAAACCGTTGTGATTTTGGTTCCTTTGGGTTAGAGGTAAAATCATGATCACACTCAAAGAGGTTTGCTACAGGGAGTTCTGGTTTATCACTCATTTTACCATTCTGGAGTGTGAAAGTTCTACCTGTGGGTTTCCAAATATCATCCCTAAAGTAAACACTATGGTTCTTGTCAGTAGTGAAAAGCCTAAGTTTTGCAACTAGTCTTCCTACTTGTTTAGCGTAAGATCTTTTTGGAACGTTCTTCTTAACAGGCTTATCATTCACATTCTTAGAAACACAATCATCTTGAACATTAATTAAAGATTTCTTGCAAGTTAAACAAAGAAATTCAACACATGCATTAGACTTAGCAAGTTTCATAGGTTCAGTACATTCAGATGAAATGTCTTTCTTATTCAAAAGCGGTAAATTCCTAGGGTGTTCTTCTACTTTCTTCTCTTTATTCAAGCTACTACTCTTAGAGGCAGTCGAGACTATATTGTTCCTTGTATTGCTCTTAGGCTTTAGTCTGCTGCTCCTAGAGGTGCTTTCTAGTCCTGTAGAAGGTAAGGCACACGCATTAGGATTCACATTTTTATGAAGGGAGGTGGTGTCAGCTTTCCTAGTCTCTTTAGAGTGCTTTTCTAAACTTATGTCGTTTGTTCCATATGTTTTAGATGTGGAGGCAGACGCATTAGTGGTACTCATCTTAAAAAGGCCAGGTGCTAAAACTTTTGGTTTCTCGATAACCGCTTTTCCTTTATCAACATTTTGTTTAGGTAAGGCAGGGGGAGTGACTCGTTTTGATGAAACATTTTTCTCATTGACTTTTGGAGGAGGCATAGAAACAGACATTTTTGGTTTGGAAACTGGTTAGGGAACATTTGCTCTCTCCTAAGTCAATGGTTTTGTAATCACAGTATCCATTGCCTTTCCTTTTTGACTTTCCAGCTGAGCCCTCAAAATATCATTTTTCGCTTTCATGTCATTGTAGGCACGCTCATACGACAGTTTGTCATATTTGCATTCCTCAGTTTTTCGATCAAGTTGTTTAAAATATGAGACATTTTCTTTTTCAAGTTTTTCAAGAGCCTTTTCATATTTTGAAACAATTTCGGAGGTCTCAGAATGGAGTCTTTCATGATCTTCAACAGAATATGTTTGCAAAATGATGGACATAATATTAGTAGTCGAACATCTTCAAGAGAGAATCATTCATATTTTCCAAAACTTTGATGTGTTCAACACTTTCATTAGCTTGCTTTACCAGGGATTTATGGTCCTTGACAAAGTCACTTGTTTCTTTCAAAAATGCTTGTTCAAAATGAATTACCCTTGAGTTGATGTTATTCAGGTGAGGGGCAATTTGAGTTTCAAAAAACTTTTTCTGTTCATTATCAAAACTATTGAACCAGATGTTTGTTGTAATATTGGTTTTAGTTTTAACAGTCTCTTGAAGATCTGTAATTCTAGTTTTCACATTTTCTAAAATACTTCGCGCATCACTTGTGTTAAAAGGATTGTTTGAAGACATTTGTTCAATGTTCGAAAGAGATTTGGAGACAACAACTGGTTTTGAAATTGATTTTGAAACTGGTGTTGACACTTTGTTTGAAACACTTGGTTTGGTGGAAAACGTTGATTGTTCTTTATGAGAAACAAACGAAATACCATTAATTTTGTTCCATTTGTTATAATCAATTGGTTTGATTTCCGGATGTTTTTGTTTCATTTTTGATCTACTCTCCTCAGATAGTTCCAACGTTTCAAGAGAATCGTGAACAATTATGGGTTCATGCAAAGGTTTTCCATTGTTCAACACATTCTGTTTTTTCTGAGCTTTCTTGAGGAAACAAGGAGGTGTGTTGCCAAGAGCCATTTTATGCACAGTATGAAAAATCGGATTTACTTGATTAGAAAGCATCTTGTTTGTTTTAGCGGAATGACCCGTTGTAAGAAGCAAATTATCCAATTTTTTGATAGTTTCATTTTTATCCAGAATTTCATCAAGAAGAGAATCTTCTCGTTTTGAAAAATCAGCAATCAACTGTTTCTTCTCTTTTTCAAGATCAGAAAATAGTGCTTTTTGTTTAGAAAGTTGGTCATTTAGTTCAGAAATTTCCTTGTTTAAAGATTTTATTTTCAAGTTCAAATTCACATCAAGTGTGTCATACTTGATTTTCAATTGTTTTTCTCTTAAAAAAGAATCTCGATAACCAATTTCTAATTCTGATACTTTGTTTGTATGAAATTCAAATGCTCTTGCATTCTCTTTGTAACTCTCAAGCTCAGCGGTCAATTTAGCATTCGCTGCCTTAACTTCGCGATTGACCGTTCTAACTTTCCCAATTTCAATGCCACAGTTATTGATTAATGATTCAAAGTAAGCACGTGTTTTCTCATCAGTCTCAGTATTTTGTGCCACACAGCCTCCACTAGGATTCACATCTGGAGTTTCAGAGTTAGTATTGCTACAACTCGGATTGTCCAGGTATGTATCATAAGTAGGTGCTGGCGTCACAGAATGTTGTTCGTCATGAGTAAACACATCAAATATGACATTGTTATAACATGGATCAATGATTGGTACCTCAGATACTGCGTTGGCGTCATAGACATGAGGTGCGTCAGAGTCAGTGTCGTACTTAGTCTCCTGAGGATTTGCCATGAAGATGCAGTTTGCATTTCCTCGAGGTCTTCCAAATCATCCATAATAGCCATAAAGTCATGTTCCTCAGCACTCAACTGAAGGCCTGCGTTTTCCTTTTGTACCAACAAGATAGCTTTCTGAAGATACGCAAGATCCTTCTTTTTCGGCTTAGTAGGACAATTCCTTGCCATGTGACCCACTCCTTGACAGTTGTAACACTTAACACGATTACCCGATTCACATTTCCATAATTCCCAACGACTGGAGCTGCAACATTCCCATTCAGATTACCCACTGCTCTATTCCCAACATTCTATCCCATCTGATTTCCAACATTCTGACCCAACTGATTACCCTCATACGGAACCGCCTGATTACCCATGCGAAATCCAGTAGCATATCCTTGATGATTCCCAATAACTCCAACCATTTGTCCTTGATTACCCATATTCAAACCGGCGTGCAATTTGCCTTTGCGAGTGTTTGATGAAATCCTTTGATTGTTATTAGTTGGTGCGGAATAGCGACTTCTGAATGCTTTACCCAAGAAAGAAAATGCCTGTAACAAAGCAGCTTCTTGTTCAGTTTCAGGATCGTGATTCCTTGTTCCTGGTATTGTGGATACTGTTGTTGTTGTTGAATGACTTGTTGTTCTGGTGGATAGAATTGTTGTTGAGGGAAGACAGCTTGTGGTTGTGGAATGTATTGCTGCAAGTTGTTGTTGGTGGAAGATGATGAAGCTTGTTGTTGTGTATTCACTGAGGGTTGAGTCTTTGCAATTAGTGCCAATGGATCATGATTCTTAGCCAATCTTTCTTTCCTGACTTCATTCACTTCAGCTTGGTTTTGTTTCAGAAAATCGTTTAGTTGATCAAAGTTCACCTGATGTAGGTCATTTGTTTGGTTGACAATATTGACATATCGTCCCCATTCTTCTGGAAGATTGTTCAGGAACTTGATATTTTGCACGATAGTTCTGGGTGCTAACTTGTTTCTGATAAGCTCATTCATCAAAGTACAAAACCTTCCATAGTAGGATTCAATGGATTCTCTTGGAGTTGAAGTGAACTTTTCCCATTCAGTTAGCAGCTTGTTCTCCATGTCTTGTTGACCAATTTCGGTTCCATGACAAAGCCGTCTAACACGTTCCCACATATCGAAAGCAGTTTCACAACTGTCTACAACAGCAAAGATGTCTCTTGGTAAACCCAGTTGGACAATATGATGAATTGCCATGTCATCTGCATCGACTTGTTTCGATCCTCTTGAGTATTCGATTCTTTTTGAAGACGATAAGATGGTGGGACGGGAGGTGTTGCATCAGGATTTCCAGGGATTTGGACTTGTCGAGGCTTGAAGGGTCCATTCGTAATGGATTGAATCATGAGTTTTCCATTAGGTTTGGTCTTGATGTAACGAAGCATACGACTTGTCCATTGAAGATAACCACCTTTTTCCAACATAGGAGGACGGTTTTCGGCACCGGCTGCATGAATGTCTTGTTGAGTTGCCATTGATGAAGGTATGTTATGATAAAGTTGATGTAGGATCGATTCAACGATAAAGGAGTTGTGTTTAAAAAGATATTGCCGTTTGAAGTTTTTCTGAAAGTCGTACTCGTGAACTTGGTTCGTAGGCGTAAAACATTTTCTCCCAAAATTTGAAATTCACTATAAAAATCAATTCTAAGGTCGTATGAAAAATTTGAGTTATGACAATTTTGACGCCAAATTTGACCGAAAAATTTGAATTTGGGTCCAAAAATTTGAATTTTTGACTAAAATTTTCCAAGTTATACCAAAATTTGAATTTCGCGTAAAAATTGAACTTTTAGTCTCCTCAAAAAAATTTTTTTTTTTTTTGAAGAGCTTAGGCGTAGACCGGAGAAGTTACGAGTAGGATGCTTAGGCGTAGAGATTGCGCTTAGGCGTAGAGAGAACTTACGCGTAATACCCAACTTACGCATAACAATAGAGTTATGCGTAGACTAAAAACTTAAACGTAGAATCCTTATGCGTAAGACAAGCTTAGGCGTAAGAAAATACTTATGCGTAAGAAATTATACGCGTAAGATTTAGCTTATGCGTAAATCTAGGGTTTGCCCAAAAATCCTCTACACTATCACAGTGTAAAAGATATCCAAAAGTCGAAGTGTTCCACAAACTTATCCAAGTGAGGGAAGCACTGAGTAACCGTTGAAGCTCAAAGAATCTGCACCAAAAGCTTATGCGTAAAACCTTATGCGTAGAAAAAGGGTTTTGACTTTTCTTACGCGTAAGAATAGGGTTTTGACCTACGCGTAAAAATTTCCAGTGATTCAAACGATTTCTGATGAACAAACAGCTTCCAAAACACTCAAATACCAAGAAAATTTTGACCTTTATCACCCAAAATGCCTTTTATGCTTATGCGTAGAAATGAACAACGAACCAAACACGAGTTAAAAATGAAGAAAAACACGTAAAGCTTCGAACTTTTTGCAAAAAACAGAAACTTTAACACCAAATAAACCTTAAACCACAAGAATCTTGAATTTTTAAGTGTAAAAATCAAAGCTTTAAGCGAGGCAAAGATGTATAACGTGAGCTTTACGCGTACGGTACCAAACCTTCAAAATAAACACAAACACTCCTAAACCATTGTTAGGCGATTGATACCAATTGTAGGACCTTAGATATATCAACCTTATCACAAACCCAACACGTTATGCGTAGAACACGAACAACACAAACACAAACATATGCGTAAATAAAGAAGGAAAGATTAAGGTGATGGTGACTTGATATGTAAACCGTGTATGTTAAGAAAGATGAAAACAATAAGTTGTATATTCCAAAGAAAACATACACACACACACACACACACACTCAAGCACACCCCTCAAATGAGACTTTGAGGGGTTTATATAGTGCAAGAGACTTGATGCCCTAAAAGGCTTTCCATGGGATCGTTTGGGCTTGGGTTGGATTACATCATACATAAGGCTAGCTTAACATAACTTCTAACCAATTAGCTTAGCCCAAGTCCACGAGCCCGTTGACTATTCTATCACGATATCTAACACACGTTACAAAGTTCCTAAACGTGAATGACCATCACGTCTAATAAAACTATTAAGGCTAACAAGCATTTTAACATTTTCTTGAAGTTCTTGTTTTTGCTTAGCAGTTTTAGAAAGCTTTTCTTGTAAGGTGTTTAACTCTTGTTTTAATACTTCTTCTCTAAAATTACTTTTTCGAATAATTGTACACATTTGGTCATCCATTTCCTGCTCACGGGTGGTTAACTCAAACTTAGCACGTTGTTCATAAATAGCAACTTGTTCTTTATAGGCATTCAGTTCAGAGATAATAGAATCATCAGGGGCACATGTAGTGTATTCATCAAAAGCATAATCATCATTGACTGCAAAAGATGCATTACTTGGTACAACCTCACTTTCACTTTGCTTCACATATTGATCATATGGGACAATATTGCTATTACCCTCATCATCAATATCTGATTCATAAGTTTCAAGAGATTGTACTTTATTATGCATCTTTTGCTCATCAACATCATCATATAGTTTTAGTACCTCTGAGATGATTGAATCTTTGGATGGACTAGCTTGTTGTGATGATGAGACCTTAGGAGAGACCATTGGAGAAATGCTAGCCATGAAAATTGTTTTGCATAATAGGTTCATCATCGGCGTCGAGTCGTATGCATCACGTCGGCGACTTGAAAGGTATTCGATGATTGTGACCTATTTCTGAATTGGTGCTCATCCACATTTGCATCATATGTCTTGGCATTGCCCTCAGCAAGAAACAATAACTCCTCTTCATCCAAAGCTGCACCATTATCATGAGCTTGCACGAGCAACATCTTGTCTCTGAAGTATTCGCATTCGTGGGCGTTTTGGAGATGTGCAGTTCCTAGCAATGTGTCCCTCACCACCACAGTTGTAGCATTTGAGTGGCTTTGCTTGTCCTTGATTTGGATTCCTTCCACGATTCTGATTTGCTACATATCCTCTACCAACTCCACCTCTTCCCTGTTCATCCTGCCTTTCTTGAACTGGTTGCACCACAACCTTCCCATCTCTAACTGTAGCTTGATTGTGTGGATTGGATCTTTGTTCGAGGTTATTGTTGGTGTGGGGGAGAGAGTTCATGTTTTGACTCACCATGAGAGACAGTTGATTGATGAAGTTTTCCATGAGTGTGTTTGAGTCGGGAGGCTTATATCTTTGGATCGGGATGAGCTTGTAATGACCATTACCCATGGGTATGACTTGAGATGCTTTGGTGGTAATACCAACATTGGTGTAGAAAGTAGTAGAATCATTTGGTGTGCTTGTTTCTCCCTGATTGGTTTTGAACTGATCCAGAATCCTTTTTTCAAACATAGCATGCCTCTCATTCTGAAGAAGGAAGGCATACAATTGCTCATAGTTTGTATTCTTTAGTCCTTTGGTTAGCTTCACAGAGGTGACAAATTTGTGCCACTCGGGATTCATGTTATTTACAAACTTTGAATTCAGCTGAATGTTTGGCATAGTCATTCTGATATTCCTCATATCATTTACAAGCTTGTGGAATCTCACGTAGTACTCATAGACACTCTCATCTGGTTTCATCTTGAAGTGCTCAAACTCATCATACAACTGTGATTCTCTGTCTTCCTTGGTTAATTCAGAACCTGAGAGAAGCATCTTGACATTATCCCAAACTGCCTTGGCTTTAGTGTTGTGATTGATAAGCTTGTAGATATCTTTTGGAAGACCCTGAAGTATAATGTTAGAAGCCCCGATATCAGACATCAAATCTCTTTTTCTTCTTATCATTGAGCTCATCATACATCTTTGGTCTGTCTAATCCATAGATCATTGTTCCATCTGCGGCTGTATCAATTAAGTCTCTTGTAGTCTCAACCTGATAAGGTCCTTCATCAATGGATTTGAGAATGTTGACCCCATTTTCCTTTCCAAGGCAGTACAATCGGATACGTTGAGCCCATGAGTCATAATCGATTCGCTAAGCATAGGTGGGCGAGTATCGATCCGGCTTGAGCGTCCTCAGCTGAAGAAAGCGTTTTTAGGTACGATGTTTGACATGATTACAGGTTCTACGGGATTTTACTATTCCTTGATTAAACCGGGAAATTGATTCTTTCACGAGATTTTACTAAACCAAAAGAACAACCGTAAAAATGTAGCACGAAGAAGTGACAAGTCTCAATAGACAAGTAGCTAAACAGTCAACTCGCTTTGGTATCAACTCACTAAGCAGACAACTCGCTTAAAGAAACAAGTCTCTTAAAGAACCAACTCGCTTAATAGCCAAGTCGCATATAGAGACAACACGCTTAATAGCCAAGTCGCAAACAGAGACAACTCGCTTAACCACCAAGTCTCTTAAACTAACTCGCTAGCTGTACAACTCGCTTAATAGCCAAGTCGCTTTAGAACTCAAGTCGCTTAAAGAAACAACTCGCTTAGAAACCAAGTCGCATAAAGAGTCAACTCGCTAAATAGCCAAGTCGCATATACCAACTCGCTTCCAATAACAAAGCAACTCGCTTCGAAGAAACAAAACACCGAGACTCAACTCGCTTCGTACAACTTTCACAAACAACCACTTTATCAATCAAAAACAACCAAACCACAATGATTTAAGCCTTCCAATTCAAAACCTAAACACATATGATGATCCTAAACACAAAAGTACACACAAAATTCAAACTTTAACACTAGAATTTGTCCAAATGATTCAAACTCTCCTAAACACTTAAAACCCCAAAAACCTTATGAAATCCACCAAAACAAAGAGCATGAAAGATGAGTGATCAAACCTTGGCTCTTGATACCAATTGTAGGATATAGGATTTCACAAACACACTAAACCATAATCAAATGGGGCGTTCAATATGTTTAGAGAGAGAAAGTTCTAGAGAGAGAAAGGGAAGAGAGTTGGGAACTATGTGAAATAAAGAAAAATGGTATTGAAGCTCCAACCCTCTACCTTGGGAGGTAGAGGGTATTTATAGTGTCTTACAAATAAACGCCACCTACGGGCTGTGGATCAGGCATACAGTGGGTAAAGACCCGTCCGTCCTCCACGGTGTTACTTAACAAACTACTTACTAACATATTATGACTACGACTACGAGCTTTCTATCGAATACATATACTTGAGGTGACCGACTTTTTAACGACTGAATTTTCTAATTCCTAACAGCTTCTCCCACGAAGTTTATAAGAATGAATCCATTGAACCCATAACGACTCTTTATATGTCAAAATACTCTAAATATGCGTAGTCATGAGAGCAATGTTAAAATCATCTAATCTACGAATACTACCTCCTTCTTGCTTATGCTTACAAGCAGACTCCCAAGCAACTTTGGCCTTACCCCTTTTCATTTCTCCTTGACACAAAAGGAACCCCCTTATAAGCTGCTCTAATTCATGAATAATACGGGTAGGAAGATAAAAAACAGAAGCCCAATATAAATGCATCGAAGATAACACAGACCTGACCAACTGAAGCCTACCCGCGAGAGATAAAACTTATTACGCCAATCATTCACACGGCCTTCCAACTTTTCCGCAAGAACCTTACAATCCCTATAAAGTAGTCTAGATGATATAAGAGGGACCCCAAGATACCTGACAGGGAGAGAACCTTCTGCAAATGGCATAGAGTAAAGAATAACAGCTTTCATAGCATTAGGGACATTACAAAAGAAAGCTGTACTTTTAGGGATACTCGGAACAAGATCGACACATTCTCAAAATCCTCCAAAGCAAGCATTATGACATTAACAGACTCTAGATGGCCTCTAGAAAACAAGAAGAGGTCATCTGCAAAACAAAGGTTAATAATTCTCTGTTGTTCACACAAATGCTGAAACTGAAATTCCACTGCATTAGAAACCTTTTTCTGCAAAATAAGAGTTAGCACCTCCATAACCAACGTAAACAAGTAGGGAGATAATGGGTCACCTTGCCTAAGACCCCGCTTACCTTTAAACCAGCCATGAAGATCCCCATTAACACATATAGAATAAGATGTAGATGAGACAGTCAACCATTTTGGAGTGAAACCAAACCCATTCAGAATAGCCTTAAGAAACGCCCAATCAACCGTGTCATATGCCTTATGAATATCAACTTTAAACGCACACCTAGGCGGACCTCTCCCTCTATGATAATTCCGCATAAGCTCTTGTGTAAGTAAAATATTATCTGATATACGACGGCCAGGAACAAATGTTGATTGATTAATACTAACCAACACACCAAGGACCTCTTTAATACGATTAGCAATAATTTTACTAATGCATTTATAAAGGACATTACAACAAGAAATATGCCTATAATCATTAATCTTAGAAGGGGTAGACACTTTAGGGATCAAGGATCTAATGGTATGATTGTTTTCCTTAAGAAGCTTACCATTAATGAAGAAATCCCGAATAGCACACATAATCTCAGCACCCACAATATCCCACGCTTTCTTGAAGAAAGCTGCAGTGTAACCATCAGGACCAGGAGCTTTATCATCTCCCATTGAAAACAAAGCTTCCCTAATATCAGCATCCGTAACAGGACGTACCATCGAATCAGCCAAATGGTGTGGAAGAACATTAGAGAATATATCATAATCATCAAAATAACTACAATCCCCTTCAATACCAAGAAACTGTTCATAATGAGCAACAAAAGCACCTGCAACCTGATTACCTTCGTACAAGACATTGTTCGAGTCTCGAACCAATTCGATTCGATTACGAGAACACTTAATTTTAACAATATTATGAAAATAAGCCGTATTAGAGTCACCTACATGAAGCCACTGAACTTTAGATTTCTGCTTTAAAAACCGTTCTTCATCCAATGTAGCCTCCTTATATGCAAGAAGATAGTGAGCATGCTCATTCCGAATGGCTGAATTAGATGGATCCTTATCAATGGCCTTTTGGACCTCATCTAACTCCTTACGAATCCTATCCACCGGCTCATGAAGATTACCTTGATTGTGCAAAAGCTTACGAAAAGGGGATTTCAGCCCCTTCAAACGTTTAACAACACGATACATAGCACAACCATGAACATTAAGATTCCACCCCGCAGTAACCGTATCAAGAAACCCATCTTTATGAACCAAAAAATTAGAGAACTTGAAAGGTTTTGGTTTAAGCTTTGTTACCTGAGGGATACGAAGAACACATGGAGAATGATCTGAGATACGATATGGTTGGAAGATAGCAAAAGAACCTGGAAAAGAATCAGAAAACTGCAGATTACCCATGACCCTATCAATTTTCTTCAGTGTACCATATGAGCCTTTTGGTTTTTGATTCCAAGTAAAGTAAAGACCGATGCTATTAACATCTTCAACCTCCATCCGCTGAACACAATCTTTAAATTCGCGCATAGCAATGTCAGGGGTATAACTACCATATGAATGATCTTCCAAGTTAAGTGCAGCATTAAAATCACCCAACAAGACCTAAGGCCTACTACGCATAAAACCAGCATGGCACACAAGGTTGGTCCAAAGTGCACGACGATTCCTATAATAGTTATCTGCATACACAAAAGAACAAAAAAATGTTTTCTTTGTCCGCACGAATATTAACATGTACATGCATAACTTGGTTAGTTTGAGACATAATCATAACATCAACAATGTCATCATTCCAACCAAGAATAATACGGGACCCCTTATCACAGAGACTACCATTTGACGTCCACTTCCATCGATGACACACATTACGACATGTATCATACACAACAGAAGCATCCATATGAGATTCCAAAACCGCACGCTAACTAAGATTATTTTCATTGACAACCTGTCTAACCTCTTTTTGTTTAAGGGAATGGTTCAAACCCCTTATATTCCAAGAGGCGATACTAAACATCAGGAACATTCAGAACAGGAGTGCTTGCCCCCGGTTTATCAAACAAATTACCTGATTCATCAAATACATTTTCTACCTCATCATCATCAGCCAAATCTTTATTCTCATCAACATCATCAACAGTAGCCAAAGAACCAAACGGGTTAGATGTAGTCACATTAGCAGCCAAAATTGGGTTACTTACCTTAGGTGTAGGATAGCTATTACTATGAGTAAAATTACGAGCAGGTTGGCTATCCTTATTAACCTCAGCAGTTAAGACAGTAAGCGTAGAGTTATTATGTGAAGTATAAGAACCTATCGGGTTATGGGATTGACTCGCACTAGTACTAGCTGTTCCTTGAGAAGGTTTGCTAGTAGAAGGAGTATTGACAGCCTTGGGCCTATACTGCATATTTTTACCAACTGGAACCCCATTATATAAATTACCACTTTTATCGTCCTTAGCATTTTTCTTAGCTTTACCCTTTTTCCCAACTAGCTGAAACCCGTCATTCTTTTCCTCCACAACCGGTGCAGTCACAACTTTCTTAGGACAAGTATCAACAGAATAGCCAAAAATCAAACAAACATCACATCTAGGAGGTTTCCATTCATATTCCACCCTAATAGTTTCAGAAGAAAATCTAAGTCTATCCATATAGGGGACCCCAACAATAATAGATTCCTTAAGGGGAGCATGAGAGTCAATTTCAATTAAACAACGAGCAAAACTACTCCTACCTCAAGAATACATACACATAGAGCTAGTATAGGAATCGAGCATAATAGGCTTACCAATATGTGTAGCAATAGTACTAATACCATCCTTAGAGAATACATGTCTTTGGAACATCATGAAGCTTAACCCATACCGGGATACGGGTTAATTCCTATTTCGTCAAACTAGTACTCATGGTCCACTTTTTAAGAATAATAGGGTTGTTTTTTATCATCCAAGGACCACCTTCTAAAACAGCCTCCAAGACAACTTGAGAATCAAACTTAAATAAAAAGAAGCCTTTTTCATTCATCATAATACGTTTTAGACCATACTTAGCCCAGTTGTTACGAACAATGTACTTGACCACTGGAAATACAATACGCTTACCAATGAAATATCCATACAAGGTGTTATCAAATTTAGTGCTAATAGTTTCAACCACCGTACGAGGAATAGATACGTCAACACCACTAAAAATATTATCAACTATAATAGCACGAAAGTTAGATTTACCTTTGGAAGGAGCAGTCTGAGTACCCATATTAGAACCAGGATGTGATCCACTCGTAACTCCTACATAAGAAGAGGATTGCTTAATTACAAATGTTTGAACAATCGGGCTCTCCTTATTAGCAGAAGCATGTGTCACTATACCCTTGAACTTACCAGCTTGACTAGCCACACTAATCCCATCTCCTTTAGGCAAATTCGACTCATTATTCACATTACTCGACGCATGAAAATCAAGACTTGGATCATGGCTTCCTGAAGGAATTGTAGAGTTCGAGACAGCCTCCCCAACCTCATTGACATTCATATTCTGAATACCCACATGGTCACTACTTTTTGCAACCCCAATTGCTTCCACAAGCGTTGGAAAATCAGATTTGATATATTGATTACCCTCATCGCTCCAAAATAATGATTCATGATCAATATGTTTCACTTGTGGTTTATCAAAAAAACCTACATCTCCCTCAAGAGGACCTGATGAACGTGAAACAGCTCCAACATCTTGAGAACAACCAGCAGAAGAAGAGACATCAGCAGCCATATTCGAATAATTACCAACGTTAGGTTCAGCAGCTAAGTTAGGGTTTTTCAAAACCCTCATAGCCATCTTTGGCTTTAACGCACCTTCAGGAACATCATCATTACCTTTCAAACGTTGCATACGGGCATCCAATGCTTCCAAATCAACATTAACACCACCACGATTATCCATAATAAGCAAACAGAATAGTATCGATACCCTAAAAAATGAAACCAACTAACCTAGATTCGAAACCCTAAATAAAACGACTAAACAAGAAAACACGAAGCACCACGTCTAACTTCAGCAACGAGGACCTTAGAAGATCTAAGGCATGATTTATAACACAAATTAACTAACCAAATCCCATGATGAAAGTCGCATATGATAACAGTAGCAAAAACAGATTTTGCGAAACCCTAAAGTAATAGCCATAAAAAATAAACCCTAAGAATCAGTTCAATCGCAAGAATCTGTAATAATCAAGCAACACACGAGTATAATTGATTAACTAGAACAGATTAGAACAATAGAACATGATTGTAGAGCAGATTGTATATCATAATTTAGGGAAGAAAGGGAATCGCAAAAAGCACCAGAAAAATCGTTTTTAGGGTTCAAGTAATGTACCTACAACGATTTAAGAGTTGCGACTTGCTTCTGTGGTTTATGTGTTGCGATTTGGTATTGCGATTTGATTCTTCTTGCAGGTTGCGGTTTGCCACCAAGGAACTGCGATTTAGCTTTGCGTTTTATGGGTTGTGTTTTACTTTAGAAAACTCTGCGTTTTGATCAAAGTTGCGATTTGAGGATTGCGTTTTGGAGACGTTGCGGTTTGCCCAAGTATGCGATTTGTGGTCATTACGTTGCATTTTGAGACTGTGATTTGAGGTTGCATTTTGGTCTTCTCTGTGGTTTGTGGTCATTGCGTTTTGAGACTGCGATTTGAGGTTGCATTTTGCCTTCTAAAGACCATTTTTCAAGTTTTACTAAATGTTGTCTTTGCCAAAATTCTGTCTCATGGTTTATCTTTGATTTTGTAAAATCCCGCGAAAGATTCTATTTCTCGGTTGATTTGTAATATCCCGTGTAAAGCTCACATCATGTCTATAGTTTCTGATGGCATTCAACCTGTCGGGTCCGATACCCGGCCTCCTATGCTAGATAGGACGGATTATGACTCATGGGCACAACGAATTCGATTATATTGTTTGGGTAAGGAAAATGGCATCAACATTCTTCGATCTATTGATGAATGACCATTTCAGTTGGGCACTACCAGAGACACAATATCTACTGCTGATGATGGAACTGTTACTCTTGGAATGGACAGACCACATACTTACAATGATCTCAATGAGAAGGAAAAGAAGCGTTATGACGCAGATATAAGAGCTTCCAACATTGTGCTTCAAGGGCTTCCCAAGGACATCTACAAACTTATTAACCATAATACTGCAGCCAAAGCAGTGTGGGATAATGTTAAAATGCTTCTTGCTGGATTTGAATTGACTAAAGAAGATCGAGAATCATAGTTGTATGATGATTTTGAATACTTCCAGATGATATCGGATGAGAATATCACTGAATACTATGTTAGATTTCACAAACTCGTTAATGACATGAGAATCATCAAGATAACAATGCCAAACATTCAACTCAATTCCAAGTTTGTGAATAACATGACACCCAAGTGGGATAGGTTTGTAACAGCAGTGAAGATTAACAAAGGTTTGAGAAACACGAACTATGAATAGTTGTTTGCATACCTACAACAACATCAAAAGCATGCTGCCTATGATCGTTTGATTATGGAAAGTTCAATCCAACAACAATAAATGATCAACTTGCACTTGTTTCAAATGTTCAGCCTATCAACAAATCATCACAAACTAAAGGTTATCAGTACCCATCCTCTTCATAGAATCAGACACTTCTGCCTGATTCAGGATATACTCTAACCAATAAGATGATTGAAAATCTCTCTAACCAAGTTCCCTTGCTTGCTCAACAATTCAGAGCAGCCCTACCTCAAACCAACAACCAACTTCGAACTTCATCAAATCCACACAATCAAGCAACTGTGGAGGATGGAAGGGTTGTGGTTCAAAATTTTCAAGGGAGACAGAACATGAACCAAAGAAATGTTCCTAGGGGAAATGGTGCGGCTGGTGTTGGTGGTGCACAAAATAGAGGTGAGAATGCTATGCCAGGACAAGAAAATAAAATAAAGTGCTACAACTGTGGTGGTGTAAGACACATTTCAAGAAACTGAACTCAGCCAAAGCGTCCACAGAACTTAGATTACTTCAAGGATGTGATGTTGTTGATGCAAGCTCAAGAGAATGGTGTTGTGTTGGATGAAGAAGAGCTATTGTTTTTAGCTGGACAAGGGGCAAATACTTTTGATGCTGATGTTGATGACCAACCAGTCTATGATATGGCCTAGAATGATCCCAATATCTTTCAAGTCAATGATTGTGATGCCTTAGACTCAGATGTTGATGATGAACCCACTGCTCAAACCATATTCATGTTAACTATATATCCAATGGTCTCCTCACCTTAACCAGTTGGTCCCTGCAATGCATCAGTTATCTCTGAGGTACTCAAACTGTATGATATGGCTGATGAACAAAATATTCCCAACAAAGTACAACAGACAGAAGTTGTTGAGTCAGATACTGCCAATATGGGAAATGGCAATGTTATCCTATATGAGCAGTACGTGAAACACAACGAAGGTCAGGTTGTACCTAGTAGTGCATCTTATATTCTAAATGATGATTACATCTTTGCATGAGTACACTGCATTCATCCCTGATGCATTGACTTCTACGCTTAATATATATAAGGAACAAGTTGCCATATATGAACAACAGGAATTTAACTGACTGAAAGTGAGCAGAAAATGGATAGTCAAATGTGTATACTGATCACTGAACGTAATTTAAGGGAAGAAACATTAAAAAGAGAGTTACATTCTATACAAATGAAACTTAATCAAACTGTTAAGCAAAAACAAGAAATACAAGATAATGTAACAATGCTTAAACATAATTTCAAAGAAAAGGAAACAAAACTCTTGAATGATTTTTCTAGACTTAAAACATTAAAGAATAAAATTGAAAACAAGTTGTACGCACAAGACCAATCCATGCAAACTGCTCACATGATGTTAAATCATAAGAAATTGGGTGATGAACATAGTAAGAAATCCATAGATGACCCAAATCCAGCATACCTTAGGAACGCTAAAGCTAAAGTGGCCCAACTTGCCTTATGTTAGGTCACCATAATATGAACACAAGTATGTTTAGATGAAGATTAGAATGAGAGAGAGGTGAGACAGTTTGAACTTTCACACATACAAGGATAATAAACGATTATGTATAAATGAGAAAGAACCAACACCCTCCTAAGAGGGTTTACAATGTATTTATAGGAAAGGGAGCTAGGGCAACACTTCTAGTCCATTCCCTTTTCCTTATGGGCCTTTGCATAGGCTTATGGGCTTACTACATAAGCCTAGCATTAATTACAATCATATAAGCCTATTAAGTAACCTATCACATATTATGACCGACACTTGAAATAATAGTTACACGTAATCCAAATAATCTCCCCTTAAGGGTTGGTCATTAATGTAAGTGTGATTGCTTGACGTCTTTCTAGCATTCTTCTTTCTTGTGAGTAGAGATGTTTTGATTTCTTTGACTTTATCAGCTTGACGTCATTGTTTACTTTGTTCATTGTTCTTTGTGGTTGGGGTGATCATAAGTTGTTGTCCGCCATTCGTCAACTTCTTTGGTTAGGTGTCTCCATGTCTTTCTCCACCATGCTCACACTTCTCATGACTTTGAATTCCAAAATGTGATGTAGTTCTCGAGTCTTTCAGCTTTGTAGATTCTTTGACATTGATGAAGAATCATCTTTACTTTTGTGTTTCCTTTGAATATGAGAGAACTTCGTGTATGACGTTGTTGGTATGAGCATGGGGAGTTGGTGCGGTCTTTCCTCCAAGGAACAATCATCAGTACCTGCATGAATATGTTAGTGAAAAATACCAATCGATCATTTTGGACTTTTCTTAATGAATTGACCACTACGATTGTTTCTTGATGAATGTCTTGATTCCATTCACATTGGTCGAGCGAATCAGCCGTCCTAATCCGGTTGAGGGACAGTTGGCAGTACATTGAATAAATTCAAGTAATGACCTACATCTTCAGGACTCGATTCTTGAAAGGAATCTCCTTAGCGGGATTTTTAGCACTTACAAGTTCGAATATCGAGGGTGTTAACAACATAGTGTAAAAACACATCTCTAATTCGTACAACGGCTATTCCTGAACTGAAGGCCCTCAAGTAGGCTAACACGATATACCGAAGTATATCTACAGTTCAGGTGAGTCGCTGAGATACACGAAGCATCACCTCACGACTGTAGACCGTTTGAGACACACTAAGCGTAACCCACAAGGAGTTACCGAAGTGACCTGTTGTCAGGACTGATTGATGTTGACCCTGGCAGGAGTTTCCATTCAATCACTGAGGATCGCAATTGTGAATCCCCTCATAAATGTTCTCGGCAGATTGCTAGGATCTGCGTAGGACTTTAGAATGTGTCACTTGTGTCCTTATTGTTTGAAAAACAAGTGATGAAAGATCAAGTGTTCCTAAGAGATCTTTTAATGAATCTCGTGGCTCTAGACTCGATTAGTGCGCTTTGGTTTTCCTGAGTGGAGACTAGGGAGAGGGTCTCCTTCTTCAATACCAACGATATCTAAGAGAAAGTCGATAGATTATGTAGGGTTCCCTGTGAGAATGAAACAAGCTCTTTTGAGAGGACTTGAGTGGCTTAGAAGGTTTAGTGCATTGCGTCATTGGGTCCATGACGACTTTGTCTTCAATACCGGTGTCATCTTGTGACAACCAGTAGTATATGAGTTGTACCCGGTGCCTGCCCTAAGTTGAATCATATGGAGGTCTATTTCTTTTCACCCTTTTCTTTAACTTTTCTTTTTAATTCTTCAACTCCTTCTTTCTCCGGACTTATATTTATTAACTATTGGTGATGTCTTTGGGTAGATCTCTTCGGCTTTGACGGATCATAGGACGTTTATTCCTAAACTTAGTCACCTTATAACTCCATGACTATCCTATGTTGCCATAAAACCATTCACTTGAAAATCTTTCAAAGTGTTTATGAATAGAAACATGTTTTGAAACACTTTGAGAGTTTTGTATTTTCAGAAATACTCCCCCTTCACATGTGCTTATGAGTTTTGACTTAAATCTGCACAGTAAGGGTAGAGCACGCACTTTTGAATTGATCGACTCTTGACAGACAATTTCCCGCGAGACACGGTTACGTTGTATAGTTAAAGAGATCCATTGTCAGCTTTTAGATGACAACTAGCTCTAATAACTACCTTGAAGATGTGAACAAACCTTGAAAAGGTTGTCAAACCCGTCAAAGTTCATGTTTACCAAGAGTTTCTCGAATTGGTACGATCTACTAAGACAAGTCCCGAAGACAAGTCTTTTCGATATCTGACATTTCAAAGCTCTTCAATTCATGGGTTAAGTCTTAGCTCATAGAGATTCCATTTACAATCCAACATATTTTGACCACATATATTTTTCTCCACCTCAAAAATAGCATATTGATGTTATTTTTGATGAAATGTTGGTTTAAAATATGACCATTCTGAGTTTTACGGGAAGATTTCCACAAATAAATTTTGTCTAATCAAATTAAGTTTGCAAATACTCCCCCTCAACAAGTAATATTACCTTTTGAGGTTTTGAAATACGAGAGGGAATACTTGTTCTTTTGAGCAAAATTATGAAAATACTGAAATTTTGATTAATTTTACTCAAAAGTAAGAAGCTTTCGCTCCTTTTATAAGGATTGTGGCACTGAAGCGTACCACAGGGTCCTTTCTTGACAAGTACGGGTTGTACATTGTTACTTGAGTACAAACCAAAGTATATATATAAATCAATCAAACAAACAAAATCACATTTAAGAATATTCAAGAGTACCAAATTATTGCACAACACCAACTCCTTTATGGACGTTGGAACGTCAAAATAGGAAAGCTTGTTCTTCCTCCAACGTAGCTCTCCAGCTTCCTCATCTGATCCCGGTGAATCAACCTTTCATCAATCCTCTTGATAAACCGACGAACATCCTTTTGATCCTTTTAATTCCATATTTTCTTTTTGCTTTTACCCAACACAGTATCCTTTAACCGATAAGCCAATCCATCACGAACCATCTTCAGAGTGTCATCACAGAACTTGTAAATTTCATCGAATGCCATAAAGCAATTACGGTGATTCTCACTGCGGTAGACGAATCCGAATTTTGGTTTGTGGAAGAGTTTGTACTGTGGTTCTTGGTTGACTTCATTAAAGTGTAGAAGTGGTGCGGTGAGGTTGAGTTGTTTCTGATAGCTTTCTACCCCGAGCTGGAGATCTTGAACACGTTTTTGGATAATTCTGCTTCGGATGAATACTAGGAGTGCAGTGATGTACTTAATTTGAATATCTGTTGGAAACTGATGCATCCTTCCTTGTACCTTGAGGAGATACATATCTTCAATGTCATTGAGAGACAATTCAGGAAAGTCAGCTTCGGAGAACTCATACTCCTTTTCATCTTGTCTTTTAACAACTATCTTGGTCAAGAAGGAGTAATCCCACTTGGTAACCGTTTTGACAGACATGATAGAAACTCTCCTTTGATCATGCTTCACATTCTTGTTTGACTTTCCGACTATGTTGCTCCTGTAGAAGAGCCTTCCCCTTTCTGGCCAGTGATGAATTCCAAACAGAGCATCTTTGTCGTACTCCACTACTTTGTCGACAAACAAGTTGGTGGCATCTTCTTCGATAGCTTTGTTGGTGGAGAATAAGTGTCACACCCCCAAAATACCTGTTTTGCAGCGGAATGAAATACCGGGGATGGCTGCCATAGCATCACGATTCTGATTATATTGAACGACCTAAAGTGTTGTTTTGAAAATACATCGTTTGATTAAGTAAAATAATCAGAGTTTACAAAACATAGGTCCCAAAAGATTTCCAAAGTACCAAAATGAGTTTGTTACAATCAAATGATAGTTAAGTGCATAAAATATATGTGAGACTCGTCAGCACAATGACTCCATGCAAGCCATGATGATATGCTAATACCTGAGATAAAACATGCTTAAAACAGTCAACACAAAGGTTGAGTGAAATCCATAGGTTTAATTAAATCGTTTGAACACAATATTCGTAGTGTGAGTTACGTTGTTTCACACTCATCGTTGAAAACAAAACAACATTTATTTCACTAAGTTCATGACCACCAAAGCGTAAACCTCTTACCAATAGAAATTGGTAAAATCGTTTCATCGCAGCCCTAGTAGGTAAACTTGCCAATTTACCTTATTGATTCAAATATAGTGCGTTCGATTTCCCCTAACTGGGTCAATAAGAACGGGAGTGTTAATTCCAATAGGCATATTCACAATATTCGCGCTCACTCGCAAGTGACTAATGGTGCATGATGTAGGGACTTCAAACATGGCAATAGAACACTTAGTGACAATAAAGCATTTGGATATAACATACAGTTCAAAGCATTTGTGTTCGATTAAAAATATAGCATGTATCTCCCCCAAGATTTGTAAAACCATTAAGTAATAGAAAGTGGGGCTATGAACTCACCTGATGCAATGTTTATGATGACAAGAGTGGATACACTGAAATGAGGTGCAATCTCTATCTGCAACCTAATATGAATGATATGTTCTAATGTAAGTCATGGAACAATATTGTGCATGCAAACTCATATGATATCCATACCACTTATACATTTGAAAATAAAGTTTATCGTCAAAATATATGTTTATGACATCTCGTCAAGTTATAAAATACTTTACGCGTATTTATGTTGAAACAATATACTACGATAATCGTTTAGTGATAAATTAAGAAATTATAGTTTTTCGTCGTAAAATAATATACTTTTACAAGTAGTGAAAATGGATAAATAGCCTCGTAAAGCTAGTCGTAACTTGGTGAATATTGAATGTTAGAAAAAAAAACTCAACGGTTTTGGAATGCTCGTAACGATATCTAAAAGTCTTAGCATTTAACTTTTGATCATAGAAGTCTCGATCATAGAGAAAAATATAGATGAAGTAAGGTAGTCAAGTTAAAAATATAGTTTATGAGTAGTTTTCGGAAAAGTTTGAAAGATCGTAAATTACACGTTACAACTTCATTTGACGAACGGTTGAACATTTTAGAAACTAGAATAGGCGAACTCACTTTTACTTGTAGACATCGTTTTCTCAAAAATATTCTATCGATATGAAAAATGGCTCCAAACATGGTCACTTGCGATAACCATTTTGGACTAATAAAAATATGCTAGTGTTATTACTTGTATAAAATAGTTACGATAGCCATATTTAAAATGTGTGTAACTTAGTCGTTATAAGTCCGTTTTCTACGTTTTATATATCCTTAGTTTTGTGTTAATGTATACTAACATATTTTTGATAAGTCGACTCATTTAGATAATGCTTAAAACTTATTTTTGCCCTTAAATAAACCTTGACAGCTTGTATATTTTTAGAAAATTAGTTTTCGTCGTTAAACTTGAAAATAGCGTAACTTCTTCGTTATAAATCCGTTTTAACCCGTTCAAGAGACCACGGTTTCATTTTAAAGTCTATTTTATGAAAGTATAAACCAAAATAATCCATGACCTGTCAAAATTTCCAGATTTTACAAAAATGAACAGCCCTTAATTATATGTTGTCGAAAATGATTTTTATAGTGTAATACTTGTTCTAAACCCTTCCAATCAACACCAAAAATATTCTAAACCTACCATACACCTTCTTAGGGTGTCATGAGTTCCTAAACTTCACCAATGATGATAGGTTTCATAAAAACACTAGTAGGATAGTTTAAACTAATAATAAGTAATAAAAACAAGTAAAAAGTGGTATGGATCATAGTATACTTGCATGTTTTTCTTACTAGATCATAAAAATACATCAAGTAAGAGTTTATAAAAGTAGGAAAAATTAGTTGAAGCTTACTTGAGTGATTGAAGAGTTTTTGAGCAAAGTATACTTAATAATCTTGAGGTTTTTATTTCAAAACCCTAACTAGATTACTTCTAAAACTTGTTTAACACTTGAAGCTTGAAAAATCAGTGGTTTCTTCTTCTTCTTCCAAATTTGGCCGAACCACAAGGTGAGATGGGGAGGGTTTGCTAATTTTTTCACTTACAAAAATAATATCATCTATGTTTTATTTTGTATAATATGCAAGTGAATTAAGAAATATCTAGTTCTTAATGGCACCATTGTAAATTATTGGTCAAATTAACGTATCAAAGTGGTGACATGGAGGGGGGAGGTCGGCAAGGCAAGAAAAAAAGAAGACTTTGGTCTTGATTTGATATAAAATGTATATAATTATTTAGATATTTAGGTAATTAAGTTCAAATATTAAGTTATTAATTATAGAGGTAGTTAGAAATCGATTTTAACGGAACAAAATAAAATATATCGAAGTCATAAAAATTATAAAAATGCATTTCTCGCAAGTATTGAGTGAATAAATAATTATCGTATAGAAATTTCGTAAACCGTCATGAATATATATATATATATATATATATATATATATATATATATATATATATATATATATAACAATATATATACAAAATAAATCCAAATCATCGGGTAAACTAATAATATAATTTTTATAGCTTTAAAATGAGAATAAAAATATATCAGGACAATTGTTGGAAGTGTCGGATCAAATATTCAAAATAAATGATCGTGCGATAGCGTTATTTAATAAATAAATATACGTTAATGAAATATGCAAACCCATGCATAAACTAATATGGAAATGATGTTACTGATGATATGTAGACTAACTCTAGTCTATATGAAATGTTTTCAATGATGTTCCATGAATACCCAACTTAACCCTTACGGTTACGCGAATTTGATACTCGTAAACCTAGTTTACGAAAAATGATGAATAGTGAATCATGAATAGTTATTTTTCCCCGGGAATGAATAGTGTTTCGTGAATAGTAAAATTTTAAAATAGCCTCTCAATGTCGCAAACTGACTTCAAAAACGATGAATAGTAATCGGTGAATAGTAAATTTCCCGAGATGAATAGTTAAATTTTCAAAGTTTGATAAATGACCTGAAATTATGATTTGTCACATTCACCCACCCAAAAAGGAATTCAGTCCCTGAATTCAGTTCGTGTTAGTCTCTCAGGTTTAGGGTTTGTGAGGAATAACGAGGAGAAAGGACATGAAGAAGTGTCGTTACGGCTATCTATGATTAGAAGTGTGTAAAACATCGCGATAGAGAAAATATTGGAAGAATCTCCTATGAGTATCACTTTGAGTTTTAGGAATATGTGAAAATTTTGTCTGCACTAAGATTTATAAATAACTGCTCCCAACATAACATGATCCCTCCAGAATTAGACATAGTTAGCTAGGCTATGTATAATTAAGGAACGATAATGTGACATTCGGTTTAGTTGTTATAACTCTCAATGTTTAAAGAGATTTAAACCATGTCGTTCAAATGGCAGTTAAAGTAAAAAGAAGTAAAATTTTTTGTAAGTGATAACAAATCAGAAAGGAAAATAAAGTACGACAGATGAGAATATTTCACAGCGAGTGGTTTATCAAACAATAAATAGTCTTAAGTCATAGAGATCCGAATACTAGGGAAGACATAAACTTAGTACGACATAGTACATAAGGAAATAAGACTGTTAGATTCTAAACTTCTTCAGTCTGCCGCGTTGTTGGTACCCTGGTGAGCTTCTCCTCCTTCTATCATAGATGCTTTCCCATGAGCACCTTCAACTTGTTGACCTTGGTTTTGGGGACATTGGTTCCAATAGTGTCCTTGCTCCCCACATCCGAAACATGTGACTATGGCTTTACCTCTACAATCCCTAGCGAGGTGTCCCGATTTTTGGCATTTGTGGCACTTGGCAGGGCAAGGACCTGAGTGATGAAACTTACATCGATTACATAGTGGGTGGGTTCCAACATAACCTCTGCCTTGTGTTGGTGCAGCGACATAAACCATTGCAGCTTCTTGTCTTCTATTTTGTTGTTGTTGATGGTTAGTGTTACGGTTTAGGTTGTCGTTATTATAACCTCCCTGGTCATTTTCCCATTTCCTTTTGTTGTTGCTAGTTTGGTTGTTGTTGTTGTGGTTATTGTTGATAATGTTTTCCTTCTTTACAACTTGTGCCATGAGTTTTTGAGTTATCCTGATAGACTCCTCAATTGTTTGTGGATCGAAAGAAGTTACATCTCCTTGAATACATTGTGGAAGTCCTCCAATGAAGTTTTCCAGTAATTTCTCATTGTCCGAAACCATCGATGGACATAGTGCAACCAAATCTTGAAACCTCCTGATGTAGGTCTCGATGTCATAACCAATAGTCACTAACTCATAAAGTTATGTTTCTAATTTCTTCACCTCCGTGTGTGGACAATACTTCTTAGTCAACAACCTCTTGAATTGATTCCATGTGAGCTTGTAAGCATTTTCCATACCAATAGGCTGTGCATACGAATTCCACCATGACATTGCCCTATCTAAGAGCGTACTAGTAGCGAACTTCACCTTGCAGTCATCTGGGCAATTACATAGAAGAAATCTGAGACTCCATCTTCTCAAACCTACGGATCATAGCAGTGGCTCCTTCCGTGCCTTTAAACTTTGTGGGATCACCGCTCTTAAATTCCTTGTATGTACAATTTCGAACTCCAGACCCTCCTGCAGCCCCTACAGCAGTAGAAGTCTTGCAGCTTCAGCAGTAGCCGCAGCCTCGGCAGCATTAGCAAGTCTGGCAGCTTCGGCGGCAGCCGCAGCCTCGGCGGCGGCGATTCTTGCTCATTCTTTCCTTAGTGCCTCGGCTATACTATCCTTTACATACTTTTGGATAGCAGCTTGTGTCATATCTGGTGCAGCTTTCTTCGGCGCCATAACTCTTCAAAATAAGAGGAAAGGTGAGACGTAGCAAAGTCCTATGTTAAGAATTAGCGCTCTAAAGAGATGTGATAGGAGGTGATAAGTTTGAGGTTATTTTTCAAAATGATTGACGGATTCCTAGGAGATGTGTTATGAGATGTCGTAAGTGCTTCAAATGTATGATGGTTTAGTGACTTAATGTGTGAATAGCGTGTAACTCGACATGTTGGTGGTGAAACAGAGAAGTGAAAGCGACTTTACCCTCCTTGAAGGTTTTGTCTCAGCATTCGATGTTATCGGTGATGAGTCAACTGATGTTAAAATTGTGATAGGGAATGACAAGGCATTCTCCACATTGGAGTCTAAAGAAAGGATAATGGAATGGGTATCTGAGGACATCTATGTGACAATCGATTTGAAATGAAAGTAAATAACTCGCAAAATGTATGTATGAAACTGCATGTATAGTGAATATGCACTTATGATGAAATGATGAGATGCTATGATGATGTAGTTATAGTCTAAGGTCAATGATGCAACCTAGTTCTCTATAACTCTTGCTCTGATACCAATCTGTCACACCCCAAAATACCTGTTTTGCAGCGGAATGGAATACCTGGGGGATGACTGCCATAGCATCACGATTCTGATTATATTGAGCGACCTAAAGTGTCGCTTTGAAAATACATCGTTTGATTAAGTAAAATAATCAGAGTTTACAAAACATAGGTCCCAAAAGATTTCCAAAGTACCAAAATGAGTTTGTTACAATCAAGCGATAGTTAAGTGCATAAAATATATGTGAGACTTCGTCGGCTGCGACTCCATGCAAGCCATGATGATACGCTAATACCTGAGATAAAACATGCTTAAAACAGTCAACACATAGGTTTAATTAAATCATTTGAACACAATATTCGTAGTGTGAGTTACGTTGTTTCACACTCATCGTTGAAAACAAAACAGCATTTATTTCACTAAGTTCATGACCACCAAAGCGTAAACCTCGTACCAATAGAAATTGGTAAAATCGTTTCATCGCAGCCCTAGTAGGTAAACTTGCCAATTTACCTTATTGATTCAAATATAGTGCGTTCGATTTCTCCTAACTGGGTCAATAAGAACGGGAGTGTTAATTCCAATAGGCCTATTCACAATATTCGCGCTCACTCGCAAGTGACTAATGGTGCATGATGTAGGGACTTCAAACATGGCAATAGAATACTTAGTGACAATAAAGCATTTGGTTATAACATATAGTTCAAAGCATTTGTGTTCGATTAAAAATATAACATGTATCTCCCCCAAGAGTTTGTAAAACCATTAAGTAATAGAAAGTGGGGCTATGAACTCACCTGATGCAATGTTTATGATGACAAGAGTGGATACACTGAAATGAGGTGCAATCTCTATCTGCAACCTAATATGAATGATATGTTCTAATGTAAGTCATGGAACAATGTTGTGCATGCAAACTCATATGATATCCATACCACTTGTACATTTGAAAATAAAGTTTATCGTCAAAATATATGTTTATGACATCTCGTCAATTTATAAAATACTTTACGCGTACTTATGTTGAAACAATATACTACGATAATCGTTTAGTGATAAATTAAGAAATTATAGTTTTTCGTCGTAAAATAATATACTTTTACAAGTAGTAAAAATGGATAAGTAGCCTCGTAAAGCTAGTCGTAACTTGGTGAATATTGAATGTTAGAAAACAAACTCAACGGTTTTGGAATGCTCGTAGCGATATCTAAAAGTATTAGCATTTAACTTTTGATCATAGAAGTCTCGATCATAGAGAAAAATATAGATGAAGTAAGGTAGTCAAGTTAAAAATATAGTTCATGAGTAGTTTTTGGAAAAGTTTGAAAGATCGTAAATTACACGTTACAACTTCGTTTGACGAACGGTTGAACATTTTAGAAACTAGAATAGGCGAACTCACTTTTACTTGTAGACATAGTTTTCTCAAAAATATTCTATCGATATGAAAAATGGCCCCAAACATGGTCACTTGCGATAACCATTTTGGACTAATAAAAATATGTATGTGTTATTACTTGTATAAAATAGTTACGATAGCCATATTTAAAATGTGTGTAACTTAGTCGTTATAAGTCCGTTTTCTACGTTTTATATATCCTTAGTTTCGTGTTAATGTATACTAATATATTTTTGATAAGTCGACTCATTTAGATAATGCTTAAAACTCATTTTTGCCCCTTAAATAAACCTTGACAGCTTGTATATTTTCAGAAAATTAGTTTTCGTCGTTAAACTTGAAAATAGCGTAACTTCTTCGTTATAAATCCGTTTTAACCCGTTCTAGCGACCACGGTTTCATTTTAAAGTCTATTTTCTGAAAGCATAAACTAAAATAATCCATGACCTGTCTAAATTTCCAGAATTTATAAAAATGAACAGCCCTTAATTATATGTTGTCGAAAATGATTTTTCTAGTGTAATACTTGTTCTAAACCCTTCCAATCAACACCAAAACTATTTTAAACCTACCATACACCTTATTAGGGTATCATGGGTTCCTAAACTTCACCAATGATGATAGGTTTCATAAAAACACTAGTAGGATAGTTTAAACTAATAATAAGTAATAAAAACAAGTAAAAAGTGGTATGGATCATAGTATACTTGCATGTTTTTCTTACTAGATCATAAAAATACATCAAGTAAGAGTTTATAAGAGTAGACAAAATTAGTTGAAGCTTACTTGAGTGATTGAAGAGTTTTTGAGCAAAGTATACTTAATAATCTTGAGGTTTTTATTTCAAAACCCTAACTAGATTACTTCTAAGACTTGTTTAACACTTGAAGCTTGAAAAATCAATGGTTTCTTCTTCTTCTTCCAAATTTGGCCGAACCACAAGGTGAGATGGGGAGGGTTTGCTATTTTTTTCACTTACAAAAATAATATCATCTATGTTTTTTTTTGTATAATATGCAAGTGAATTAAGAAAATATCTAGTTCTTAATGGTACAATTGTAAATTATTTGTCAAATTAAAGTATCAAAGTGGTGACATGGAGGGGGGAGGTCGGCAAGGCAAGAAAAAAAGAAGACTTTGGTCTTGATTTGATATAAAATGTATATAATTATTTAGATATTTAGGTAATTAAGTTCAAATATTAAGTTATTAATTATAAAGGTAGCTAGAAATCGATTTTAACGGAACAAAATAAAATATATCGAATTCATAAAAATTATAAAAATGCATTTCTCGCAAGTTGTGACACCTCGTAAATTCCTCGATGCGTCGTAATTGGTGAAACGTCGATTAGAGCGATCGTTTGATTTAATTTAAGTTACGAGTCGTATTTTATGTCGTTTTTATTGGAAATAATATTTTAAGAGCGTTGGCGTAACTCCCGTGTCATGAATCATTCGTTTACTAGGCTAAATGAGTCACGAGCTTAATATTATGTAAGTTTTATAAAGTTTCATCTAGGGTCCTTTGAGATAGTTTCATTTTCGTCCTTGTGGTTTTGAGTGTGCAAGTTTGGCCCCTCCTAGTACTATAAATACACACACCTCTCACCACTCCCTCATTTCCATAATCTTTCTCTCACTACAAAACACACACACACTCTTTCTCTCACTACAATATCCGGTCACCCATCTAGGGTTCCGGCGCCGTCACCGGATTCCGGCCAACTTTCCGGCGACCTCCTTTTATTACACCACCACTTCTAGATGATAGATCGGGCTACTAGGGTCACGTTTATGCATCGTATGCGCTTTCAAACTCATCAACGCGCCTCCAATCTTAAATATAAGATTCGGACATTAGGGTTTTTGGTTAATAACGAGTATCAAGGGTCAAGCTTGGATGTGGTACGAGTTGTACTCGTAATAGACACCACACGACCCTCGTTTTCCCTCTCTTTTCTCTCACGGTAAAACGAAACCCTAACTAATAATGTTTATTTTTCTGTTTCGAAATTAATTGTGTGTACGTATGTATTAAGTGTTGTAGTCGTGGATGGATAAAACAAGGTTTACAAACGTTTGAAAACTAATTCGTTTGAAATATACTTTATTAAACGTTTTGAAGTAACCGAATATAGTATGTTAGATATGACGCAAGTTTAATATAATTGTTTTGCGATATGCTTAGATGTTCTATTTTCTCATATTAACTAATGACGAGATGTTTTGATAGGTAAATTGTCAACAAATGCGGTTTTGTTATTATAAAACCTTATGAACTACGATAATAGATCATGTCTTATAAATACCTTTTATAAACTTGTTGACGACTACGGATTTATTTGAATTAAAAACATTTATTTACTACGATAATAACTCATATTTTGTAATACCTGTAGCTTTTATAAACTTGCGTGGAAATATTATTTTGATAATATAACTTATTGAAGTCGTATTGATTTGGAAACGTTGGAATAAGCGAACGTGTCGGTTATAGTACACTATTTACTATACCCTATATGAAGTAATTTCGGGTAAACTTGTATGATTATGAATAACGATTGAGAAACCTTTATTAATTGAGCGATAAATGGAAACTTGTCTTTTATTATTGAACATGTATGTTTGGGAATTGTTGGGTAAATTGCCGAAACTTATCAATTAACCTATTTATGTTACATAAATAATCGTCATCATTTCCTAGTCTTTGACTAGCTTAAGTAACGTCAAGTATTTCTTGACTATGTGAATGTCTTTTCCTTTTGGCGTGAGTTATGGTCTGTATGCCTCGATTACGTCGATGTCTTCGTTTGTTTCGCTTGAGTTGTACATTGCGTCTATGTTTCTTACCACCACACGAAACGTTAAAACTAAACTTTTGAGATATTGATTATGAACTTTTGGGGACGATGATGTACTTTTGAAAGTAACGACATGAATGATCCACGAAAACTACAACACATTACTTTCTATTGATTTCTTTATTATATGAGCCGTATTCTAAGAATATCGTATACGCATTAGGTTGCGTCACAACTATTCTATTGTACTCATCGTACAATCTTTTGGATGCCATGGAGATTAACTTTAGATGCCAGTCGTGTCAATAGTGAATAGTGCATTCTTTGTGCGTGACTACCTGTTATTTTACTGCTAGTATTTATTCGCATTCTGTGGCAAAGGTGAGTTTCATAGCCCCACTTTAATATACGTTTTAACTACGTTTTGAACTATTTTGGGGTGAGAATCATGCTACTGTTTTTGGATCGTTAAAACTATTTGGATTTACTTATATGCTTGGTGAGTAGATAGATGTGAGATAGTTGTTGCCTTAGTCTAGGTTTAACCGTGCCTAACTAAGAATAGACTTCTATCTCGACCTAGCCGGGGTTGGCAAGCTGTTCTAGAGGTTGCCACGGCAGTCTTGGACTAGAGTCGAGGGGCCCGAGTAAGTGATTATATGGTTGGTGATCACGGTAGGATCGTGCGTGTGCAAAACGGTATTATTCTATATAGGTCTTGCATAGCAAATCAACTCTTACAGGTCCACTATGATTTTGTTGAACTTAAACCTATGAACTCACCAGCGTAAGTTGACCTTTTAGCATGATTTCTCAGGAATTTGAGAGGTGTTTTGAATAATTGATCGGTGGAAGCTTGGCAAGAAGGCGGGGTGCAAGGATCATTTCTGACTCTGATAAACTTTGGGGACCTATCTTATTAAATTATGTTTTGGGCCTAATATTTACACTTTTGAACTAAATGTTTTGAATAACCAATTTTGGGATTAGCTTTGAACGATAAATGACTATCTTTTTGCTATACTTGTGTGCGATACCAATCCAATAGTAACGCCCCGAAAACTTGATTAAGTCTTCCATTTGTACGAGATTTGGGGTGTTACAGATTGGTATCAGAGCCCAAGGTTATAGAGAATTAGGTATTTTAAAAACCCTAAACTATAACCACTTTTTGAGAAAATTGATCCTCGACCGACGCACGCCCGCTTGCCAAGCCGAAGCTTCTTAATTGATTATGGTATGAATTATGATTTGAATTATGAGATGCTATGTTAAGGGATATGGTGAAACGATCATGGAAACGTTATTATTTGGAGATATGATTATTGATTTTGGAAATGAGATATGATTATTGATTTTGGAAATGAGATATGAATATTGATTTTGGGAAATGAGATGTGATTATCGAGATATTACGGAATTTGAATTGAGTAAACGGTATATTACGATTTTGGAATTTGGAACTTGATTGATTTGATATGGGATATAGATGATTGAGAACACATTAGACGAATTGATTGATAAGATGATTGATGAGATGTTTAGGGCTGATTGATAACGGTTTGATTAAACACTAGATTGAGCGTGTGCCCTGTTAGTAGACGATTTAAGTCTGCCTATCTTAGTAGTTCACTATAAGCATTTCACATGCTTATACACACACGGTAAGCATGTCCTCATGCTTACGCATACCCATAAGCATTTCTATATGCTTATGCACGCCCTATAAGCATGTCCTCATGCTTATACATGTACAGAAAGCATGTCCTCATGTTTTCGCACGCGCTATACCTATCACAGAGTGTGGAGTCCACAAACCTTAAATCTATAACACTTAATCTATATTAAGTAGTTGCATTGGGTATATCTCAAAACAATAAAGGGAAGACTTTGTATGAATATACACAAATACGTGGGATCTATTAGAATGTTTTTGGAAGATTAAAGTGAACAAGTGAACACAGAATGTGATAACCAATAATTCAACATTATTTTTCAATAATGTTGATACTCTCAGAGTATCAGGGTTACGCAATTTCCTAGCGTAATCTCACCACTTGATTTAAAACTTGCACATTAGTAGCGGTTGTGGAAATGATTTGGGAATATAAAGGAAATGGTACTATTATCACTAAGTCGGGAAGTCACAAACGAGACCTCTTGTCTCGTGAACGTGAGTTCCACAGTTAAGTTTTGATGAACACGAGTCTAAAACGCGTTTGAAACTAATAAAACGTGTAAACTGGTGTGTTGATATCGTATGTTGTGTCATGTTCACGTGTTTTGCATCTTATCGTGTTTATGTATCCTTGAAAATAACTAGATGATGGATTATAATGATTTTGGATGATGTCGATTGGTGATGGCCTCGTGTCACGATTTTGAGTTGAACTTTCGTAAACCGTTGTTTTATTCTTTAAAAACGGTCAAACAAGTAGTAATCGGTTTTGATTATTAATAATGAGTTCATGTTCGTTAATGTTATAATGATATGTGGAACCAATAAGTGTTTTCAGATAATAAATTGGACTGACGTGTGATTATTTGGTTAACGTTGAATCATTGGTATGAATCAGATTTTTGGAATCGAATGACATTTCAATTAATAAGCTTAATTGAATAACAAATTAATTGTGGTGTTTTGGGTAATCGGTAAGTTATTGACAAATATTAGATTTGATACCCGTTAATCGGTTGTGTTTGGGAAATTGAAAGAGTCAATTTGAAATGTTTATTGTGTTGGGTATATTTGATTTTCTGTTTAGATGGCAATATTAGTATGTGATTGTTTGGAGGATTAACTGGAGATGTGAAAATTGTTTATTTTGGATTTAATGGTATATATGCAAACTTTGCGCTACGTCTGGTGTTATCGTGACTCTCTAGTCTCGACTACCCTGACAACGCCGTATCATGGTCTTTAGTATGTATGTGGGCAGTATGATTGTGTAAAAACTGTGAGTCATTACTCGGACTTGGGAACTCGAAACGAATAACGACTCAAAATTTATATTGAAGTTTTTATCGAAATTTATATTGAAATCTTTATTGAAATCATATTGAAACTTATATTGAAATTTATAAGTGAGACGAATGAATTTTATATCGAAATTTCATATTGCAATTTTATATCGAAATGTTATATTGAAATTTACATTGAAAATTTTATTGAACTTTATATTGAAGCGAATAAATTTATATTGAAATTTATTTCGATTTTTTTTATATATATATGTACTGGTAAATAGTACTGGAAGATATGGGTGGTGAATGGTTTTGTACTAAGCATTCGACAACAAGGCTCGCCTTGTTATTCGACATTTTAAAGCAGGAACCAACGTTTAAAACTAAAAATGTTTTGTAATAAATGAGTCATTAAGTGTTTCGAGGTCACCTTTATCGAGGGGTGTCATTGATGAATATATTGAACGATTGATAAATTGGACTATTAGACTTAAACGGATATAAAATGTGTTAGATTCGAATGAATAATGAATGAGTTATTTACAAAGCGGGACGATAGACGTTAATAACTAACTATGTGATTAATAAATGGATATTGTGTAATTCGTATTTCATTATAAATTAAAAGGTTCAACACGGTTTATGAATTAAGAATGTCATTTATGAATATTTAATGTCATTTATGTGTTGTGCATGGGTTACGGATGACCTAACATTAATAGCGTCGATCCACGTGGATAACGGACTTATTAGGTTGACGAACCTAATAGGCGCCCGCTATGTACGTAGGATAACGTTATTAATGGGAAAATTATCCTTTTGACTTGTTAGGATGTGACTGGTTTGTGGGTAATAAGCGACATGAACAAATGGTTGAGTTTATCTAGTTGACGAATTCGATAAGGTCTAACTATTCATTCCGAAGCTTATTAAACTATAAAGTTTATCATTTAGACGTCTCATTGTGTCATTATGAGTCGTATTGTAGTTATTTGAGTGCATTCATGGTGTATTGTTGAGTCGATACCACACACACACGATGATACCTAACGCTAATAACTAAATGGAACAACGAGATATTTTTGAGATGAGGAATGAATACAGTTTGGGCATATAACATTGAAGTTGGGAATATATATTAAGTATTGGTTATAAACTGGTTGTGCCTTGCTTAATAAGAATATATCGAACCTCGATTGAATATAGACTGATCACCTATATTCAGCCAGAGACAGCAGGACATGGACTGATCACCTATGTCCGTCTCAGAGGTGTATTTTACTAATACTGGGAATTGTTATAACAAAATTGTGTTCGGATTTGAGATCGGTTTTAAGAACGATAAACTTAAGGTGGACTCGCACACTCACATTCGCTAAACATCACGAAAGCCCGCACTTACACATGACACACTGGCATCGTAACACCTTTTGAATCGTAACACTCCTGGCATCGTTATACGTTTCCATTTATGTGAAATTCTTGGTTGTAGAACTTGAGCGTAGTTCGCCATAAATCGGGTAAGACCCGATTGGCACTGTTTGCATCCGAGTTGCTTATCGACATAAGCCTCGTCGATCTCTCTAGAGCGTTTGAAATTATTTGGGGATATTTTGGATTTGGTGTTGACTATTTTGGATTCGGTTTTGGATTTTGGTCTTTGGGTCTTTGAATTTGAGATTTTGATCTCGTTCTGAGTTTTTAACTTGTAATTTGACTTCGAGTCATCATTTGGTCTTGAACTATTATTCGGCCTCGTTTCATTGAAAACTTTGTTAAAAATCATCTTTCGACCTTTAGGCGGTATTCAATTTCAAAACGACATTCGGTCGCATTACGATAGTAACCGTATTGGAATTATTATTCCACCGCATTTCGATAGTAATCTTGTTGGAATTATCATTCCACATTGTTTCGGTAGTAACACCGTTGGATTTGGCATCTAGCCTCGTTCGTTGGTCACTCTGTTATTGACATTTATTACCTCAAGCCTTGTCTTGAACCGATTGTTGAGAAAACTTTCGAAACCTTTAGCGACGTCATCCAGATTGACGTTGCTCAAACCGATAATGTTGTGGTCGACGTTGCTTCGCTGACAGCTTTCAGTTAAGGTAGTACCTTACGTCTTTGTTGATGTCGTGCCTTATCCTCTATGTAGGAACCCCTATCGATAATGAGCTAACGACTTGTTTTAAGTGAAGTTGTTCATCAAGGATTTTCCTTAGATATTGTTTCGTCGATGATTGACTCTAGTAACATTTGAACCTTCGACATTGTTTGTTAACAATAGTCTGCTACGTCACACCACCGGTAATGGTAATACCTACCCTATTTTATCAATATGGTACCTTACACACCATAAATGATAAAGTCTCTAGCATACCTACTTAGAGCCATTGACGTTCACTCGTAGGTAGGAAATGATTTGGATATCGTTTGGTAGTTGAACTTCTTTTGGAGATTATGATTTTGGAGTTGAACCTTGAAACCTTTGCGTTAAGTGTTAAGTGCACCAATGAGTCAATCGAAAGACTGTGGTTAGTAACCAATACTCTCTCTTAGGAGTCGTACTTTCGTCTCTAACCTAGAGATCATGCTAAGTCAACCGACCGATTGATGGTAGAAATCAACACTTTCTAATAGAAACAAACTCTGAACTTCCTAGGCTTCTCATCTGGTAGAGATACCGTACTCAGTAGAAATCTTGAAATCCTAAGGAGAAACCGGGACCACGTCCTCTAGGACAATCACATAATCTTTCTCTCATCCTTCGAGAAGCAGCTGCTAACCTTTCGGATCTCTCACCGAATGATAAGCTACGCCATAGACGAAACCTTGGAAGTAGATTTTCGCCTTTACCTAAGTGGTTGTTAGTAGTCTTACCAATCTATTCACCTCCCGCGAATTAGTAAAAAAGGAAAAGTATGGACGACAATGCTCGTCTCTCCTCACATAGATATAGCAACACTAGAGAACCCAACTAACTTCTTTTAAGGAGGTGAGGTAGTACCTAATCCTCTCCCTCTAGTAAAGTGACTTGCTCCAATAAGCTAGACCTCACCTTTGAACTCTAGCTCCTTACCTTCTTTCCACCATGGCACTTCTTTAAGGAAAAGCGCGATCGGAAAACCTAAGTTACACAAATGGACTTCTTCACACGTAAAGGAAACCGTGTGCATTATGAAATGCTAACTTCCATCTTTCCGGATTTTGGCAATCGCCACACACCCATTTTTTCATCTATCACTTCCTAGAGCCGAGAAAACCGATCTGGATATGCTTGAAGTGTATCATCTCCAGATAAATGACTGAAGTAGAGAAACCATTCGAACCCTAGTAGGACACGTAGCGTGCCTATCAAGTTTGGCAATGGTTAGGATAGGCACCTTCCATTGGTCAACATCTCCTATAACCGTACCTATCACGTTAGTACCTCAAAGGCACCGTAAGAGACCCACTATGAATGTAAGAGTAAATTCATATGATTGGGAAGAAATGGAAATACCTAACTTAGCAACCCTGAACCTATTCAAAACGATACCAAGGAAACCGTTCTAAGTTGAGATGGATATGTAAGTTACTCACGAACCATTTGGAGACATAGGCAACGTAAATCTCTTGAACCCTCCGAGATAGCTTAGAATTAAGCTTACGGATCCACCATGAAATTATGAGAAACAAGTAGTAAACGTGGAAACTTAATCCCCGCTATATCAATCCTTTGGAAAATCTTTCCTAGATTGAGACCAGTAGCTTAGAGCCTTAAGCTACCATCGAGACTCAGTAGAGTTCCTAACATTTCGTGTGTAATAGGGAGAAATGACCCGCCGATGAGGCAATCGATGAAATCCTAATCTTTGGACGTTTAAACTTCGTTGACCTATCGAAATCATAGATGATGAAGCCTAACAACTTAGTAAAGTTGCCTCTCTATCTTCGAAGTTTATAGAAACTCACAATAAGACCCTAGATTCACGTAGAGAACATGAAGATAAACCCTTGTGCTTGTGCACTCACCCCTTATAGACTTTGAAGGATGAATTGAATTGAATCACGAGGACGCGATTCCTCTTAAGGAGGTGAGGCTGTGACACCTCGTAAATTCCTCGATGCGTCGTAATTGGTTAAACGTTGATTAGAGCGATCGTTTGATTTAATTTGAGTTACGAGTCGTATTTTATATCGTTTTTATTGGAAATAATATTTTAAGAGCGTTGGCGTAACTCCCGTGTCATGAATCATTCATTTACTTGGCTAAACGAGTCCCGAGCTTAATATTATGTAAGTTTTATAAAGTTTCATCTAGGGTCCTTTGAGATAGTTTCATTTTCGTCCTTGTGGCTTTGAGTGTGCAAGTTTGGCCCCTCCTAGTACTATAAATACACACACCTCTCACCACTCCCTCTTTTTGACATAATCTTTCTCTTACTACAAAACACACACACACTCTTTCTCTCACTACAATATCCGGTCACCCATCTAGGGTTTCGGCGCCGTCACCGGATTCCGGCCAACTTTCCGGCGACCTCCTTTTATTACACCACCACTTCTAGATGATAGATTGGGCTACTAGGGTCACGTTTATGCATCGTATGCGCTTTCAAACTCATCAACGCGCCTCCAATCTTAAATATAAGATTCGGGCATTAGGGTTTTTGGTTAATAAAGAGTATCAAGGGTCAAGCTTGGATGTGGTACGAGTTGTACTCGTAATAGACACCACACGACCCTCGTTTTCCCTCTCTTTTCTCTCACGGTAAAACGAAACCCTAATTAATAATGTTTATTTTTCTGTTTCGAAATTAATTGCGTGTATCTATGTATTAAGTGTTGTAGTCGTGGATGGATAAAACAAGGTTTACAAACGTTTGAAAACTAATTCGTGTGACGCTCAAAGAAAACGTGATATGACATAAATTGTGGTGATAAAACTGGAAAAACAAGTATTATAGTTACGTGTGGGTAAAAGGAATTAATGGATTCGTGTGGTATAGTTTTCGTGTGGTGTTTGCTTCTTGGTTCAGATTGTGTAACTTGAGTCTCGGGGTTGTGAAAGAGGTCTCGGGTCAGTCATGAACGAGTGGGTATGTTCGGGTTGGCTAGTGGCCCATTGACTTAGATTGATACACGGCCTGAAATCTTGATGTTATAATTGTTGAATCAGGACGAGAGTGAAACGGGTTATAATTAACTCTGTAGGATTATTAAACAAGAATGATAACATTTGTAGCTAAACTCGTGTGGTAATAAGGGTTGTATTCGAAGGGCCTTGGGTTGTTAAGTTTGTTTTGAGAGTGAGTCGATTCGGTGAGCTGAGTTGACTCAGCCGGGTCAAGTTGCACTTGAGTCTATGTGGTGAGTCAAACTCAACAGTTGTCCTAATGGGTTGGATCAATTATGGGTTGGGTAAATATTGGAATGACCCGGTTTGGATCTTGGGTGATTGATTATAATATCATATACATAGTAAAGGATTGACATTAATTTTGAAAACAACACTACTATATATATAATAATACCTTACATACAATATATGATGTAATGTACATTTATATGGGTTTAAACACTATTCTAAGTATGACCCAACCAATCGGATGAGACACAATATGGCAATGGGTCGTACGGGTATCACTCGAGCAAGAGTTGGTAAATTTCGAGTCGTGAAAGGTTATTAATATAGAATATCGAAACGTATATTAACGGACAATGAGCGAGTTATTTATAAAATAGGATGGTAAATACTAAAACTAGGTGCGTGACTTATTAGTGGTGTCAATTATTAAGTAAACATTAAATAGTGTAACTACGGTTTATAAAGTAGATTAACGTTTACTATGCGAGTCATACCGATATTGAAATATACTTTATTAAACATTTTGAAGTAACCGAATATAGTATGTTAGATATGACGCAAGTTTAATATAATTGTTTTGCGATATGCTTAGATGTTCTATTTTCTCATATTAACTAATGACGAGATGTTTTGATAGGTAAATTGTCAACAAATGCGGTTTTGTTATTATAAAACCTTATGAACTACGATAATAGATCATGTCTTATAAATACCTTTTATAAACTTGTTGACGAGTACGGATTTATTTGAATTAAAAACATTTATTTACTACGATAATAACTCATATTTTGTAATACCTGTAGCTTTTATAAACTTGCGTGGAAATATTATTTTGATAATATAACTTATTGAAGTCGTATTGATTTGGAAACGTTGGAATAAGCGAACGTGTCGGTTATAGTACACTATTTACTATACCCTATATGAAGTAATTTTGGGTAAACTTGTATGATTATGAATAACGATTGAGAAACCTTTATTAATTGAGCGATAAATGGAAACTTGTCTTTTATTATTGAACATGTACGTTTGGGAATTGTTGGGTAAATTTCCGAAACTTATCAATTAACCTATTTATGTCACATAAATAATCGTCATCATTTCCTAGTCTTTGACTAGCTTAAGTAACGTCAAGTATTTCTTGACTATGTCAATGTCTTTTCCTTTTGGCGTGAGTTATGGTCTGTATGCCTCGATTACGTTGATGTCTTCGTTTGTTTCGCGTAAGTTGTATATTGCGTCTATGTTTCTTACCACCACACGAAACATTAAAACTAAACTTTTGAGATATTGATTATGAACTTTTGGGGACGATGATGTACTTTTGAAACTAACGACATGAAAGATCCACGAAAACTACAACACATTACTTTCTATTGATTTCTTTATTATATGAGCCGTATTCTAAGAATATCGTATACGCATTAGGTTGCGTCACAACTATTCTATTGTACTCATCGTACAATCTTTTGGATGCCATGGAGATTAACTTTAGATGCCAGTCGTGTCAATAGTGAATAGTGCATTCTTTGTGCCGTGACTACTGTTATTTTCGCTAGTATTTATTAGTGCATTCTTTGTGGCAAAGGTGAGTTTCATAGCCTCACTTTTATATACGTTTTAACTACGTTTTGAACTATTTTGGGGTGAGAATCATGCTCTTGTTTTTGGACTGTTAAAACTATTTGGATTTGCTTATATGCTTGAGTGAGTAGATAGATGTGCGATAGTTGTTGCCTTAGTCTAGGTTTAACCGTGCCTAACTAAGAATAGACTTTTATCTCGACCTAGCCCGGGGTTGGCAACTGTTCTAGAGGTTGCCACGATAGTCTTGGACTAGAGTCGAGGGCCGAGTAAGTGATTATATGGTTGGTGATCCGGGTAGGATCTGTGCGTATGCAAACGGTATTATTCTATCTAGGTCTTGCATAGCAAATCAACTCTTACAAGTCCACTATGATTTTGTTGAACTTAAACCTATGAACTCACCAGCGTAAGCTGACCTTTTAGCATGATTTCTCAGGAATTTGAGAGGTGTTTGGAATACGTGATCGGTGGAAGCTTGGCAAGAAGGCGGGGTGCAAGGAACATTTCCGACTCTTATAAACTTTGGGGACCTATCTTATTAAATTATGTTTTGGGCCTAATATTTACACTTTTGAACTAAATGTTTTGAATAACCAATTTTGGGATTGGCTTTGAACGATAAATGACTATCTTTTTGCTATACTTGTGTGCGATACCAATCCAATAGTAACGCCCTGAAAACTTGATTAAGTCTTTCGCTGTACCGAGATTTGGGGGTGTTACACAAGTATTAAGCGAATAAATAATTATCGTATAGAAATTTCGTAAACCGTCGTGAATATATATATATAACAATATATATACAAAATAAATCCAAATCACCGGGGAAACTAATAATATAATTTTTATAGCTTTAAAATGAGTATAAAAATATATCAGGACAATTGTTGGAAGTGTCGGATCAAATATTCAAAATAAATGATCGTGCGATAGCGTTTATTTAATAAATAAATATACGTTAAAGAAATATGCAAACTCATGCATAAACTAATATGGAAATGATGTTACTGATGATATGTAGACTAACTCTAGTCTATATGAAATGTTTTCAAAGATGTTCCATGAATACGCAACTTAACCCTTACGGTTACGCGGATTTGATACTCTAAAACTTAGTTTACGAAAAATGATGAATAGTGAATCATGAATAGTGATTTTTCTCCTGAATGAATAGTGTTTTGTGAATAGTAAAATTTTAAAATAGCCTCTCAAAGTCGCAAACTGACTTCAAATACTATGAATAGTAAAATGATGAATAGTAAATTTCCCAAGATGAATAGTGAAATTTTCAAAGTTTGATAAATGACCTGAAATTACGATTTGTCACAATAAGGCAACTGGTATGTTGAATGTGAGGGAAGTAGCATACTTCTTGCTTATGTTGCTTTTGTGTTGTAGAAACTCTAGGTCGTTGTTGAAGAAGAATCAAAACAGGGTCTTGCGTTGTTTGGGTTTGCCAATCGTTGGTAGTGGCTTGGTCCAGTCAGTGTAGTAGGGTCCATGTTCCTTTGAAGAGTAATCAATGTTGGACTCCGGATTGAGCCAGTCAATGTTTTTGGACATTGCACGGGCAATGTTCTCCAAGTGGACATTGATCCGGCGGAGTTCCTTCTTGGTTTTGAATTGACCTTTTAGGACTTGAACCTGTTCCAAAGTGCGACCATCTACGGGATCTTGACCTTCATCGAGAGGTGTTTGCGCCTCTACCAAGTTGTTAAACCATTCATACTCCTCTGTAGTGTCGTTGTCTAACCAGAAGACAACAGAAGGTTTCTTTTATTTCTTTTGAGAGGATGATTCAGGACTTGGTGATGGTTGAGGTGTAGGTTGATGTTCCGGTTGAGGCTCCGGTTGGGGCTCAGGTATCTCATAATCCTCACCACCGGTGTAAGTAAAATGATCACCTGTTTTCTCCATTGGTGGTGTGGTTTCTGAGTCCTTTGGTGGATCAGATGGTGGTTGCTGAGAACTTTGTTGTGTAGAGGTGGGAGCTGTCTTAGCTGCTGTGGTAACATGGCTGATGAAGATCCACCAGATTTATTTTTTCTTTTGGCATTGGGATCCGGTCTTTGTCGTCGTTGTCCCTCGGTCGTTTATCAGTCCCTGCATCTTCCTTGCATGATGTAAGAAGTTGTCGAGCAACAAGAAGATCATAGAGTTGGTCATCTGTAGCCACCTAGAAAATTTCACTATTTTAAATCTTTATATTATGAACTAGACCGTTTATCAAATTTATTTGATCTAAATTGAGCATTTTAGCATGTATATTTCATTTTCTTGCATAAAAATTTATGCCTATCCGAGTAGTCTTATTTAACCATGCCTGATCTTTACTGATTTCTAAATCAGTCTCACAAGAAAGATTTTCTTGTCTTATGAGTCCGCGCGCGTACCAAAATAAAATAAAAGAAAACGCGAGAAAAATAAAACGAACTAATAAAAATCAAGAATTACGTCATCGTGACAGCCTATTTAAAACGTGTCCAGAAGTATGGGTATTATAATTTTTACGTTAAGCAATATATAGTTGCAAGCCAAACAACGGAGTACGAAATACCTCGTGTACAAAATCTTTACACAAAGATTAAATACTTACAACACTGTTAACTAATTTACAAGAAAATAAAAATAAAAACAAACCTTACCCTTATCTACTCTCACCCACGCCCCACCTCCTCTGAAAAACCTGCTCCTCTTCCTCACCTCCATTGTCGCCTCTTCTCTTCCCCCTGCACACGCTGCTTGTTTCCCTCCAAGAATAGCTACACCTCCAAAAACCCTTTCCCAACATCTTATGCAACTCCAAACCAAGAATAGCTAACCCTTGGCTTATTCTATGAAGCAAATCGACAAGACAAGGACCCCCCCTCTGATTCCTTGTCCCTAGGAGTTTCGGTTAAAGGCAAGCTCAGGAAGAGCCACGTGAAGACTTGGTATCATTACCCAAAGAGGACTCTTAAGCTACCCCCACCTTCGAATGGTCCAAGCAAGGACTTCCTCTTTTACCTCTATTTAAACCATGGGTCTCAAGAGCTCACCTCACACTTACTCATTCTACCATCACACAAACTTAAAGTAAGATTGATCGAGTTGCTGGAAACCAAGAGTCTCGTTGCTTGAGTTTTTACTTCCTTTGATATCATCTTGCTACACCACTTATCTTTTGTTGTAAGAATTTTTATTGAATCCCTTCTTGAATAATATAGTTATATTTAATTATTTTGATGGTTTGATCAAGTATATATTCGGTTTGTTATCACCAAATTGGTATGAATTGGTTGAAGTTAAAATTGTTAATATCTTGAGATAAGAATCAGTTATAGAATCAAAAATATTTATGTTGTTAAAACTTGTCTTGTGTGGTCGTTTGGTCGAGACTGTCACACGAAGAGGAACACTTAAATCACAAACTTTAAAACTTGAAAGATTGAAATATGTAATCGACGTGTATGAGAATCAAGGTTTAGTGTTTCGGTTTGTTTTCGTTAGTTAATGGTCTATATGGTTCGGTTTAATTTCGAATTACTTGATAACTTGCTTAGTCCCGACTTCGTCCCAGCTTATTTTTGGATTTACTAGTGTTCGGCTTAGGAATATTTGATGTTTTCCATGTCTTGGTCAAGTTTGCCTTTCAAAAACTGTTTTGGTTAATAACATGTAACATATTGATTCAAGATGGGTTATGTTAGTTTTGTCGCGGGTCAAAACCCACTATGGTTGAACCACAGAGGTGAACTTTTGGTTTTGCTACTTGCACCTTGGTCAACAAACATACAACACCGTAATGGGTCTTGGTTTGTGTTGAGGTCGAAACCCACAGCGGGAGAGCTCTTCTTAGTTCCATTGGCCTTAAAGTAGGAGAAATTAAAAGCTAAGAAAACATGGTATGTTTAAGCTAAACTTTGGGTAGAAAGATTGAACGTTTCGATTCATATTCGTTAGCTAACAATCTATTTGGTTCGACTAGATTTTGGTTTACGTAATCACTTGCCTGGTCTCGACTTTGTTCCAGCTTGTACGTTGATTACTAGTGTTCGGGTTAAAAGGGTTCGAAAGAGTTTTGTCCCTTTTTATTTGAGTCTTTGACTCACGATGTACTCAAATCTTACATTCCGTTTGTTATTCTCTTTCGCTAGTATTTGGTTTAGAGTTGTTCGAAATGAGTTTGTCCCTTCCATTTGAGTCTTTGACTCACGATGTGCTCAAATTATTGCCGATAGGTTCTAAGATCGAACTAGACTATCAGTTGGACTCGCAAGTCATGAGCGAGGGCCTCACCATGGCTCGCGACACCCTGATAAGGTTGTGTCTTAACCCTGATCTTTCAGCCCCTAAAAAGAGTGCGTTTGCTGCACCAAAATGGGCGCGTTGCTGCTGATTTTCAGCACCAATTAGGTGTGTTTGGTTGCTACAGTTCAGCCCACAACAAGTGCGTTTATCCCACCTATGCGCAGCCACCCAAAGGGGTGTGTACCCGCTGAAACGCAGCCACCCAAAGGGGGTGTCTAGCTGCTGTAACGCAGCCACTCGAAGGGTATTTCCCTTCCTCCTACCTGTCTTAATCCGGCTATTCAGCCCCTAACTTCTTGAAGACTTGTACTCTTCTTTTTCCTTTCAATTATGGGTGCGTTTGGTGTTAGCAGTTGGGCCGTGGGGTTACATCAAGCCCATTTGAAGTGCGCCCCTTTGCTGTACACAAAACAGTTACATGCAATTCTTTTCTTTTTGAAACATAACAATTTACCAAATGAGGCAAACAAGTAAACTACTTGACACTAAGCACAACAAAACTCGTCATTTTAAACGTACTACGATTACTTGTCCTTTTTAATCTTTCTCGCCTACTCGTTTTGACGTTATTGCTTTCGATATTGTTCCACGATATCTCATTTTATAAACTTATGACACAAACGACTAACGAAATACGACTAACTCTTAATTCATACTAAACTAGATTTATTTTAAAACAATAATAATTCCCTACACCTCGTCACCAAATATATTTTAGACATATAAACAAGTCCTATTCATTTTTCTAAAAGACAATTATAACACATAAAACGAAAAGTTATTACTTTTCCTTATATATATATATATATATATATATATATATATATATATATATATATATATATATATATATATATATATATATATATATATATATATATATATATATATATATATATATTTTAAGCGACGTCCTTATAATTTAAGTATATTTATTATTTGTTTGCGATATCTTTCGTGCGTCATCTTCCAATTACGACAAACCCACGACCCACTCGTTTTAATACTTTTGTGTGTGTCTAAGCACTTCCATGAGCCAAAGTTAATCATGTTCAATAATAAATACCCATAAATAACTTAAACTTTTGGTGTATATAAATGTTATCAATTCAAAATACAAACGTATTAATTAAAGTATTGGTATACAAACTATAGGTCGCGTGACGGTTTTCGGTGCATCATTTACTTGATTCTTTACTACTCGGATACTGCTTTACTAAGGTGAGTTCATAGCCTCGCTTTTACTTATTTCTTTTAAACCCTTGAGGAGATGCATGTTATAAACTAGAACACAAGTCTTTTCTTAAACTGTATGCTGCCTGATCATTATTATTATAGCCTAAGTTGCCTGCCATAAGTCCCTTACATCATGAACCATTAATCACTTGCGAGTGAACGCGAATATTGTGGATAGTACTATGAGAATTAACGACCCGACTTCGGTTATCGGAAATAACCGGTAGCACTATATTGGTTAACTATGGAATTGGCAATTCCATCTCTGAGGGCAATATTATTACTTACACAAGTAATTAGGTGTATGCAGTTAGTTTGGTGTCATGAGCTTAGTGCATAATAATAATCTATGTTTTCCATGGTGATTGTATTCAAAGCAATTATCATCTCTTACTTGTGTTCAACCCCTTTATTTAAACCTATGAATATCATTCAACATTTTGTTGATCTTTTTAAGCATGTTCATCTCAGGTACTAATTAGATATCATGAAGGCGTGGAGTGGGCGTCAAGGGGCGCTTGAAGTGGTGTAGTTTTCAATTAAAGTTATCATTTAAGTAAACGTTTAAAACTATCTTTTATGTAATTTCAAAACATGTGGTATTTCCTTTTGTGTTTCCAAAACACTGAGATTTATGAAATGGTAACAACTTTTATTTAAAACGTCTCTTTAGAGTCGTTTTCTATAACTTATGACTACGATCCTCTAAGTAATACCTCAAATAGTCTTCCGCTGTCACATTGTGATTTTGGGGGTGTTACAGATTGGCATGAGAGCCAAGGTTATAGAGAACCAACTTGTATTTTAAAACAAATTGGACTATAACCACGTTTTCAAATGGACCATTTTACACCACCACTTCACGTCCTCCGCGCCTACTTCGTACCAATTACACGTATGAGATTCGTTTGGCGGATAATACATGACTAGTAAAACTTTGCATGATAAACTTATAATGCTAGCTTTCATTTAGTTAGGCATTTAGATTTGCGTGGCAGATTATGCGCGACTAACTAAATCTTATTTATTGCATGACATGACTTATACTTATAAATGCGTATTTTCTTTTGGGTTGTTACAGTACCATGTCGACTGCTACTCATCCTATCGACTTGACCTCCGACAGTGAGATGGAGGATACTATGTCCTCTGCCTCTACCCCTTGGTACCGGCTCCCATTGCACATGTGTCCTCGAGTGAGCCCCGAGGAGGGTGAAGTCGTTGTCACCCCACCTGCTTGACCATACCCGAGCATCTGCCCGTTTTGGTCCCCCACTTATGACCGATATCTGGAGTCACGCAGGTGGCTATCACCTTCGACATTGTATCCCGGACACACTCACACACTGATTCCGTGTCTTCTATTTCTTGCCCATCACCACTGCCTGTTGGCGGAGGCGAAGGCGAGCTAGGGTTCTCAAACCCTACGAGTCTGCGCCATTTGGCCAGCCATTCCGTTACCGTGAGGATGGTGCTACCTTCATGCATACCGCTCGGAAACGAGTGAGGGCACCCATCACTTTTGTTCCACCATCTGACATACCATCATCCTCTGCCTTTCCACCATCAGCACTGCACCACCACTCATACATGTTTCACCACTACCACCACCTACCACATTCATCTATCAGACCACCACTGTACCGGTTTCATCCCCACCCCGTGCATCATCACCCTTGGTGATGCATACTGATCCGGTGACATCTCTTAGGGAGAGAGTCCATTTCTCACCCGCACATTCAGACCCATATCACCATGTTGTGTTTGGTACCTCTGAGCCGGGAGCCCATAGGAGGGTCGATGCTAGACGTTGGTCCTACATGATGCCGCTCATTAGTCGATGGAGGTCGGAGGAGGGTACACCTAGCGCTATGGAGCTTGGAGAGCACTTGTTTGCTGCTGCTGAGACTCTCCCTGTCACGGGAGAACCCCTTCATCATACCATTCCATTGTTAGCTGCCCGAGTGCTGCGAGCTGAGGATCGGCTTCAGGATGTTGTGGCATTTTTTGATGAGGTTCCATTAGTTCGTATCGAGAACATTGAGGATGAGGTTGGAGAGCTCCTCAACGGGAGGACCACGATGGAGAGAGTGCTTGACAGGATTGGTGCCCAGAGTGAGAGAGCTAGTGGAGCGATTCTGTGTTGGAGAGGAGGATGGAGTCAGATAGATTAGGGACTGGGACAGAGTGAGATGTTGGAGGGTGTTGTGCGACGACAGTCTGAGAGGATGATGATCATGGAGACTCGTGCTACTGCTTTGGAGCAAAGATTGGAGGCACGAGATAGAGAGGTGGATGATCTGGCGGAGCTAGTCCGTGACCTACAGCGCCGATTGAGGGGCACACCCGACAGCCTCTTGATTGGTGATTCATCTATTTAGTTTTCGGGTACTTTAGCCTGCCGCATGTGGCACTAATAAAGGCTTTGTATTCGCATGTTTTGTAAACTATCGAACAAGCTATTTATATGACATTGTATGGTTATCGTATCACTATGTATGGATGATAGATCTATGACATCATGGTTGTTGTTCTTATGTATGGTGATCTTTCTTATTTATCGGTTGTGTGAATCGAAGTGATCATTTATATATATTCTCTTGTGTGGTTCTAACATGTTGTGATTCTTCTTATGATGATTATGCTCTATTGATATAATGTGATGATCTTGACTATTATGAAATCATTTTTATAATAATACACACTTATGTTGAATGATTCTAAAATCTGAGTGTATGTCTTTAGAAAAATGGCAAGGACAAGAACTACCTCTACCCCTACTCAAACTCCTGAGATGACCCCTGAAGCAATTTGGCGGCTGGTTACCAATGAAATTGGTGCTGCTTTTGCTGCAAGACCTGCTGAGGCAGCTCGAACAAATGAAGCACCAAATCAAGCCAACCGGAATGAAGCTGTGGTGAATCGCAAATGTGGATATAAGGAGTTCATGAATTGCAAACCTACCTTCTTCTAAGGAACTGAAGGCGCTGTTGGCCTTATCCATTGGTTTGAAAGATCTGAAACTGTGTTTCTTCTAAGTGATTGCTCGGAAGATTGCAAGGTGAAATTTGCTACTCGTACTCTGCTGGAAGATGCATTGTCTTGGTGGAAGGCTCATGCCCAACCTATTGGCATGGAAGAAGCCTACAAAACCACTTGGACTGAACTAAAGCAATTGATGATGAAGCAATACTGTCCAAGGACCGAGATCAAGAAGCTGGAAGATGAGTTCTATCATCTGACTACTAAGGGCAATGATCTCAAAACCTACTTCAAGCGCTTCCAAGAATTGAAAGCTCTATTCCCCTCCATGGTTTCTGATAATGTCAAGTTCTTTGGAAAATCTCATTGGGGGACTACCTCGAAGTATTGAGGGCAATGTTACTGCATCAAAGCCCAAGACCGTGGAGGAAGTGATCACAATTTCCTACCAACTCATGGATCAAGTCTTGAAATATGGATCCGTGCAAGGCAATAATGACAACAAAAGGAAATTATATGACCGCCGAGGCAACACTTCAAACAACTTCCATCACAACAACTCTTTCCATCACAACAATAACCGTAACAACAACAACCAAGGCCGCAACAATCACAATCAACACCGCAACAACAATCCCAACTCATACCACCAAAACCGAAACAACCACCACAATCAACAAAACCGTAGGCAAGAAGTTGCGCGGGCTTATCTTGCTACCCCCGCTCTTGGAAGAGGCTATCTTTGGACCACACCCTTTATGCACTCGATGCAACCTGCATCATGTGGGACGTTGTACCATTAAGTGTGGAAAGTGTAACAAGGTGGGTCATACCCACAAGGATTGCGAAGCCTGCGGAAATAACCTTCAACCCATGGGAATAACTTGCTTTGGATGTGGAGAAGCTGGACATGTCAAGAGTAGATGCCCAAAGCTGTACGGGAACAACAACAACAATAACAACAACAACACTGCTAGAGCAAGAGCTTATGTACTAGGAGATGGAGATGCACAAGAAAACCCGGACGTCGTTACGGGTACATTTTCACTCAACCATCATTTAGCTAAAGTGTTATTTGATTCTGGAGCCGACAAAAGCTTTGTGTCTTCTAAGTTTGCACCTTTGTTAAAAGTCACCCCAACTACCCTAGACACCACTTATGAAGTAGAGTTAGCCGATGGAAAAATAGTAGGAACTAACACTATCCTTCGAGGTTGCAACCTATCCTTATCAAATCACCCGTTCGATATAGACCTTATGCCTATCCAACTTGGTAGCTTCGATCTTTGTCATTGGCATGGATTAGCTATCCAAGAATCGTGCAAGAATCATCTGTGACGAGAAAGTCGTTCACATTCCTCTCGATGGCGAAACTCTAATCATTCGGGGTAATTGTAGTAAGACCCGATTGAACATCATCTCGTGCGTTAAAACGGCGAAGTACATAGAAAAAGGATGCCACATTTTTCTAGCACAAGTAACGGAGAAGGAGAAAGCGGACGAGAAACAACTAAAAGACGTCCCCGTGGCTAGGGACTTTCCGAAGTATTTCACGAGGACTTGCAGCCTTCCTCCAAGTCGGCAAGCAGAATTCCAAATCGAGCTAGTGCCGGGAGCGGCACCTGTGGCACGAGCACCCTATAGATTGGCACCTTCCGAACTACAAGAATTGTCTGACCAACTTCAAGAACTGTCCGAAAAAGGATTTATTCGACCGAGTTCTTCGTCTTGGGAGCTCGGTCTTATTTGTCAAGAAGAAGGACAGATCTTTCCGTATGTGTATTGATTACGAGAGTTGAACAAAGCGGCGGTGAAAAATCGCTATCCATTGCCTAGGATCGATGATCTGTTTGACCAACTGCAAGGGTCAAGCGTCTACTCGAAGATCGATCTGAGATCTGGCTACCATCAACTAAGAGTTAGAGAGGAGGATATTCCAAAAACTGCTTTCCGAACACGTTACGGCCACTACGAGTTCCAAGTGATGCCATTTGGTTTGACAAATGCACCGGCGGTATTTATGGACCTGATGAACCGAGTGTGTAAACCCTACTTGGACAAATTTGTGATTGTGTTCATTGACGACATTCTCATCTATTCCCGCAATAAGGAAGAGCATGCGGAACACTTGAAAGCCATCCTAGAGCTGCTCAAGAAGAAGAACGTATGCTAAGTTTTCCAAGTGCGACTTCTGGATTCAAAAGTTCAATTCCTTGGTCACGTGATAGATAGTAATGGTCTTCATGTTGATCCTTCAAAAATCGAAGCTGTCAAGGATTGGTCATCCCCTACTACTCCTACCGAGATACGCCAATTTTTGGGTCTTGCGGGTTATTATCGAAGATTTATCGAAGGATTTTCGAAAATAGCTAAACCTCTAACAGAGCTAACCCGGAAAAAGAAGAACTTTGACTGGGGAGAGAAACAAGAGTTAGCCTTTCAACTCTTGAAACAAAAGCTTTGTGAAGCTCCTATCTTAGCCTTACCCGATGGAGTGGAAGATTTTATGGTCTACTGTGATGCATCACACCTAGGGTTAGGTGCAGTATTGATGCAAAGAAACAAGGTGATTGCTTATGCTTCTCGACAACTCAAAACTCATGAGGAGAACTATACTACCCATGACTTGGAATTGGGAGCCGTGGTTTTCGCTCTCAAAATATGGAGACATTACCTATATGGAACCAAGTGTACGGTGTTTACCGACCATAAAAGTCTCCAACACATTCTCGATCAAAAGGAGTTAAACATGCGACAACGCCGATGGCTAGAATTGCTTAGTGATTACGACTGTGAAATCCGTTATCACCCGGGAAAAGCAAATGTCGTAGCTGATGCTCTTAGTCGAAAGGATCGACCTAAACCTCTTCGGGTAAGATCCTTGGGAATGACAATTAAGTCACCCCTTCAATCAAAAATCCTTGAGGCTCAAGCTGAAGCTCTCAAACCTGAAAACCGTCCCAACGAGAGAATCTTTGGAATGCCGGAAAACGAGAACGGTTTTGTGCAAAGATCGGATGGAACCTTATGTTTTGGCGATAGAAGTTGGATACCACTTTGTGGAGGAATGCGAGAACTCATTATGCATGAGTCTCACAAGTCTAAATATTCCATTCACCCGGGATCCGACAAAATGTACCAAGACCTCAAGAAGCTTTATTGGTGGCCAAACATGAAAGCTGAAATTGCAACGTACGTTGGGAAATGTCTCACCTGTTCTCGAGTCAAAGCTGAATGTCAAAAACCTTCTGGATTGTTAACTCAACTGAACTCCCAGGTTTGGAAGTGGGAAAGAATCACCATGGACTTCATAACCAAACTACCAAAGACTGCTAGAGGTTACGACACCATTTGGGTCATCATCGATCGCCATACCAAATCCGCTCATTTCCTACCCATCAAGGAAAATGATGAAATAGAAACCCTTGCTCAACTATACCTTAAGGAAATTGTATCCCGTCATGGAGTACCAATTTCCATCATTTCTGATCGTGATAGTCGTTTTACTTCACACTTCTGGAAAATCTCTTCAAAAGGCTTTAGGCACTCGTTTGGATATGAGTACCGCATATCATCCTCAAACCGATGGCCAAAGCGAAAGGACTATCCAAACCTTGGAAGACATGCTTCGAGCATGCGTGATCGATTTTGGAAGAGGTTGGGATAAACACTTACCTTTGGCGGAATTCTCCTACAACAATAGTTATCACGCGAGCATCAAGGCAGCTCCATTCGAGGCACTTTATGGTCGAAAGTGTCGATCACCCGTTTGTTGGGCTGAAGTTGGAGATGCCCAACCCACTGGACCTGAACTTGTCCAAGAAACAACCGAGAAGATTATACAAATCCGTCAACGACTTCAAGCTACTAGAGATCGGCAAAAGAGTTACGCCGATGTTAGAAGGAAACCCATGGAATTTCAAGTTGGTGATCGAGTTATGTTAAAAGTATCACCTTGGAAAGGAAAGGTTCGATTCGGAAAACGAGGAAAGCTACATCCTCGATACATTGGCCCTTTCAAAATTCTCGAAAGAATCGGCCCGGTTGCTTACAAGCTTGATCTCCCGGAAGAACTTAGTAGAGTACACCCTACCTTTCCGCGTTTCAAATCTGAAGAAATGCTTGTCGGATGAATCCCTTGTTGTTTCACTAAAAGAGATTAAGCTCGACGACAAGCTCAACTTTGTCGAGGAACCAATCGAAATCATGGATAGGGAAGTCAACCGACTTAAGCAAAGTCGCATCCCTATCGTCAAGGTTAGATGGAACTCCAAGAGAGGACCGGAGAACACGTGGGAACGCGAAGACACCATGCGTGTTAAGTACCCACATCTGTTTGCTAATCCAACCCCGACAACCACCGTAAACTAGAATTCCAGGACGGAATCCTCTTAAGGGGTAGGTACTGTAGCCACCTGGAAAATTTCACTATTTTAAATCTTTATATTATGAACTAGACCGTTTATCAAATTTATTTGATCTAAATTGAGCATTTTAGCATGTATATTTCATTTTCTTGCACAAAAATTTATGCCTATCCGAGTAGTCTTATTTAACCATGCCTGATCTTTACTGATTTCTAAATCAGTCTCACAAGAAAGATTTTCTTGTCTTATGAGTCCGCGCGCGTACCAAAATAAAATAAAAGAATACGCGAGAAAAATAAAACGAACTAATAAAAATCAAGAATTACGTCATCGTGACAGCCTATTTAAAACGTGTCCAGAAGTATGGGTATTATAATTTTTACGTTAAGCAATATATAGTTGCAAACCAAACAACGGAGTACGAAATACCTCGTGTACAAAATCTTTACACAAAGATTAAATACTTACAACACTGTTAACTAATTTACAAGAAAATAAAAATAAAAACAAACCTTACCCTTATCTACTCTCACCCACGCCCCACCTCCTCTGAAAAACCTGCTCCTCTTCCTCACCTCCATTGTCGCCTCTTCTCTTCCCCCTGCACACGCTGCTTGTTTCCCTCCAAGAATAGCTACACCTCCAAAAACCCTTTCCCAACATCTTATGCAACTCCAAACCAAGAATAGCTAACCCTTGGCTTATTCTATGAAGCAAATCGACAAGACAAGGACCCCCCCTCTGATTCCTTGTCCCTAGGAGTTTCGGTTAAAGGCAAGCTCAGGAAGAGCCACGTGAAGACTTGGTATCATTACCCAAAGAGGACTCTTAAGCTACCCCCGCCTTCGAATGGTCCAAGCAAGGACTTCCTCTTTTACCTCTATTTAAACCATGGGTCTCAAGAGCTCACCTCACACTTACTCATTCTACCATCACACAAACTAAAGTAAGATTGATCGAGTTCTTTGGAAACCAAGAGTCTCGTTGCTCGAGTTTTTACTTCCTTTGATATCATCTTGCTACACCACTTCTCTTTTGTTGTAAGAATTTTTATTGAATCCCTTCTTGAATGATATAGTTATATTTAATTATTTTGATGGTTTGATCAAGTATATATTCGGTTTGTTATCACCAAATTGGTATGAATTGGTTGAAGTTAAAATTGTTAATATCTTGAGATAAGAATCGGTTATAGAATCAAAAATATTTATGTTGTTAAAACTTGTCTTGTGTGGTCGTTTGGTGAGAATGTCACACGAAGAGAACACTTAAATCACAAACTTTAAAACTTGAAAGATTGAAATATGTAATCGACGTGTATGAGAATCAAGGTTTAGTGTTTCGGTTTGTTTTCGTTAGTTAATGGTCTATATGGTTCGGTTTAATTTCGAATTACTTGATAACTTGCTTAGTCCCGACTTCGTCCCAGCTTATTTTTGGATTTACTAGTGTTCGGCTTAGGAATATTTGATGTTTTCCATGTCTTGGTCAAGTTTGCCTTTCAAAAACTGTTTTGGTTAATAACATGTAACATATTGATTCAAGATGGGTTATGTTAGTTTTGTCGAGTCAAAACCCACTATGGTTGAACCACAGAGGTGAACTTTTGGTTTTGCTACTTGCACCTTGGTCAACAAACATACAACACCGTAATGGGTCTTGGTTTGTGTTGAGGTCGAAACCCACAGCGGGAGAGCTCTTCTTAGTTCCATTGGCCTTAAAGTAGGAGAAATTAAAAGCTAAGAAAACATGGTATGTTTAAGCTAAACTTTGGGTAGAAAGATTGAACGTTTCGATTCATATTCGTTAGCTAACAATCTATTTGGTTCGACTAGATTTTGGTTTACGTAATCACTTGCCTGGTCTCGACTTTGTTCCAGCTTGTACGTTGATTACTAGTGTTCGGGTTAAAAGGGTTCGAAAGAGTTTTGTCCCTTTTTATTTGAGTCTTTGACTCACGATGTACTCAAATCTTACATTCCGTTTGTTATTCTCTTTCGCTAGTATTTGGTTTAGAGTTGTTCGAAATGAGTTTGTCCCTTCCATTTGAGTCTTTGACTCACGATGTGCTCAAATTATTGCCGATAGGTTCTAAGATCGAACTAGACTATCGGTTGGACTGCAAGTCATGGCGAGGGCCTCACCATGGCTTGTGACACCACGATAAGGTTGTGTCTTAACCACGATCTTCGGCCCTAAAAAGAGTGTGTTTCTTTGCACCAAAATGGGCGCGTTGCTGCTGATTTTCAACACCAATTAGGTGTGTTTGGTTGCTACAGTTCAGCCCACAACAAGTGCGTTTATCCCACCTATCTTGCAGCCACCCAAAGGGGTGTGTACCCGCTGAAACGCAGCCACCCAAAGGGGGTGTCTAGCTGCTACATGCTTGACCACTCGAAGGGTATTTCCCTTCCTCCTTGATATGAGTGGTTTAGGGGTTATGTGTGGGGATAAATCCTTAATATCAATATCAAAAATACTCACGAAGATAGATTCAAATTCTCTTAGGAAAAAGAATACTAAATCAAATCCCGTGTGTGATCGTGTAGTACGGATTAGTCAACCCGAATCGTTTTCCCAACGAGGCGTGAATTGCCAACGTCGTTCTTGGTTTGGATTTTATGCTTGATGATTTATAAATTTTGATTTTAATAACTACGGGAATGGGAAAGTAATTAAGGAAATCTATCCTACGGGAAATCCTAAACGCGAATTAAACTAAGCGTAATTAACAAAGCGACTAAAAAATGCAACTACGTCTAAACGATATCCTAAAAATGCCTAAATTTACTTTTACTCTAAAAATGAAATAAGAAAACTATTTTAGAATTAAAACTAATTTTTTGGATTTTTCTTGATTTTATAAAAATTAAAAACTAATTTAAACTATTTAAAACTAATTAAAATTCTAAAAATTATAAAATTCAAAGAGAAAAATAAGGAAAAATCTTTTTTATGCTTTTTATATTTTTCTTAAACTGTTAAAATTGAAAAACTATTTTTTGGAACTTTTTCTCAATTATTTGCTAATAAAGCTTGATTAAAAATTGATTAAAATCTATTTAAATTGAGAAAAATAGCAAATTAAGACCAAAAATTATGAAAATCTCAGGATAATTCTAAAATTGTAATATGAAACTATGAAAAATGAGAAACTAGCAGCTTGTGTGTAGAAATAAAGAGCAATAGCACAACTGCTTATGTAATAAGCTAGGAAAATAAGCTAACTAGCTACTAAGGCAACCAAACAGTGAAACACGCTAATTTATACTAAAATGAACTAATATCAACTGTTTCTAACTACTCCTAACAAGCCTAAAGCTCAAATCAGTGAAATAAGCCAACTGCTTATTCCACCAATTCAATGAAACACCTCTACTGTTGGGGCTTATGCACCAGCTTATAGAATAAGCTAACCCAAAATCAATCAGGTCTGATCCTACACCACGGCTAGCTACAAATAACCAAAATACCAGACCCTAACTCACTAAAATGAGCTTAATGCTCAAGCTGCAAAATCTGCTCAAAACTGGTGCAGTCCTGAATTTTGACTCTTAAAATCAGTAGCTATGTTGACTTTGATGAGATTTAATCCAAAGTAATTAACTGATTTTGATGTTTTGACACTAATAATGATAACACCAAGCTAGATCTACTAGATTTAAACTAATGTGCAACTATTTCTTCCTATTGATGTTAACAGATTGTACACAAAAGTAGTTTTCAATTGATTTTGACTATTTGAGAGTTTTGATGCAAAGTAAAGATTGATTTGAATGTTTTTGACCCTATTAAGCATATAGCAATAGCATTAACCCACTGATTCCAACTTAAGCACAGTAAACTACTCTAATCCAAACACTATTTTAGCTTCTGTTTTGAGAACTAGAAAGCAGATTAGACTAGATCAAGCTAAACAAATAACAAACACAGATCAAACAATATCAATTAACACTAAATAACAGATTTGACCACAGATATAATGATCAAAACAGAAATTAGGCACTTACAAAATTCCATAGCCACTGTGGCTTGCCAAACTGATGAACTAGAACCACTAACCTAACAAACCTCTAATCCTAACCAATTCCTGCTCAGTATTCAACCCAATACACCTTCATCATCATCCCATACGGATCCGGATCCAAATATCAGCAAACCGGATTCCATCACTTTGTAGCATAATTTTTTTTAGTTTTCAGTTTGAAAAGAATATCAAGCTCACAATAAGCTATAGAAAACTTATATGAACCTTAACAAATAGTAGATCAATGTGGATTGCTCCACAAAACAGATCTACTAGGATTTTTAATTTTTCAAATATTTTATGTGATTTTTTTGTATTTTTGAGATTTTGAAAAGATAAGCTAAAACATTGATGAAAACATTGAAATAAGCACTAGATTGATATAATAAGCAGATATAAAAACTTAAACAAACACTTTAAAAATGAAATGCTAAATTCTATTAATATGGAGAAATTGAGTACAAATTACGAATTACAAAAGGATTTAAAACATTTGAAATGTAAATAACTACTACAACTAAACCTAGAGAAGAAAAATCTGAGAATTGAGATACATTAAGTGAATGAGAAATAAGGTCTATATATAGCCAAGCTAAGGATTGGAAGCTTCTCGAATTTCTTCAATTTGTGCTTCTTCAGAGCTTGTGAGAACCCTTGGATTGAATCCCACACATCTCCATCTCATCACAACCCTTGGATCATCTCTGGTGACAAGTCTCAACCAATTGGAGAGCGACAGGTGTCCAATGGCACCTGGATTGATGAAGTGTAAGTCCTCTTGTCGGTGGGGTGTCAGGAAGTCGAGAATACCCTTAATTACGGTTAATTTTGCTCAATTACACACGGGGTAACTTAGGGTTCTTGTAATTCCCAGTTGGGTAAAAGGGTAAAGTGTTTTGGCGAACCATTTTTATTATTTTTCGGGTATTTGACTTGGGTTTAAATGAGTTGACCGTGGGTAAAATGAGCCGGGTTTGGGGATTCGGGTTATTATAAAACCAACCGGGTAGCTAGTGGTTTGGGCTCGGGTATTTATCTTTTGGGCCGAATGGTTTTTGATAAGGATTGGACTTGGAATATTAACACTTGTATACACCAAGGGCTAAACTTGTATAATTCGAAACTTCAAGGACCAAAGGTGTAAATCTGGAATTATTTCAAGGACTAATCATGTAAAGCTCTAATAATCCAAGGGTGCATTCGTAATTTACGAATCTTTGAGGGACCAATCTTGTCAAAAGCTCAAACTTGAGGGACTAATCTTGTCTTTTCTTCAAACTTTCTTTGAAACTTCCAAAATCATCTTCTGAAAATAAATTCTTTCAAAATGCATAATCTTGACCTTTCAGCTCAGCTAAAACTCTCTTGATCTCTCGTGCTCGATTTACATCGATTTGGATCCTTTATGCGTGTTTTTGCATATCTGTACCTGCACAAGCACAAACTCAAGAAAACCACAAATATTAGCAATAGCGGCTTTTCCTTGGTTATTATGGGTCTATATTGATAAAGAAAAGGTATGTGTTTAAGCACATATCAAAATACCCCAGACGAGACCATTGCCGTGTCCTCAGCATGATGCAATCAACTCACGTTCCTAAAACCAAGGATTTCAATCTCTTTCTACTAAACCTATGAAGAAGTAGCAAAGATTCCTCAAAAGAGATTAAACATCCTTAATTCTAAAAACGCCCCGTTTACCTTTTAATTCAAATATATAGATATTACGGTTAAGCGCATTCCGGTTATGAATGACGGTTTGTTGAACTTTCATGTCGATCAATAACTCCAACATTTTTCAAGCGACACGTTAGGATCACGGAGTAGAAAACACAACACAGCGTGAAGTGACCATACGGATAGAATACATCGTCCCTGATTTTTCACGAGCTCCCAAACTAAGCGTAAAACCGAAATCATTGTTACATATGATTCTAGATGCTAACACTACCCATGGAAGTTACTTGTGTAAATCCTTTTGTTCCCATTTTCCTATTTCCTCTAGATTTTTATTTTTGTGAGAAATGAATTTCTTCAAATTCTCGTTTCGATAACTTTTATTCTGATAAAGATATAAAGCTAAGTCGATAATTAGTTATCCGCCTTCTCTCAAGAACCATTGTCGTAAAAATGAGGTCCACATCAAGGAATTTTTATTCACTTATACTTTTGATTTTTCACTTTTCAACATTTTTTTTTTTTTTTTTAATTATTGAACTTATACTTTTATTTATATAGCTTGTGAACCACGGAGCTTCACGGGGTAATTCCAAGACTATAGGCTTCATGAGATGAGAATCCATTTGGTTAGGCTAAGACCTCATTCAATCCCGGCTAAAGATCCAAGGGTCCGATCTCGACACCATGCACTCACAACTTTACTTATTACTTTTCACATATCACTTATTTATTTATTTATTACGGATCCTTGATGTGTACCAAATTTTTAAAACAAAGATTCTTTTAAGAAGAAAAAGAACTAACCATCGCCAAAAACTCGACATCTCTAATTATTTAGACAGATATGGGGTGAAACAATTTTGTGGGAACAAAAGCCATAAGTACCTTCGATGGGCTCTAAAGAGAACCAACTACTCCACGCTTAGCATCTAAACTCATAAGTAACTCTATCATTTCTCGATCTCTGCAAATTTAAAATCCCAAATAATGAGATCCATAGATGCTTAGCCGATAATTTTTTAGATTATCTATGGTTAAGGGAACAAGCTAGGGCTCAACACGCCCGGTCAAGTCGTAATTCTATTCCTACTCTCACCAGCGGAAAGTCAATCAAGGTGTCAAAACATATATTAACTTAGCAAATGTTTCGTCTAATGAAATCAAGTCATGCATATTTAAAATCACTTTCAGGAAACTTGCAAAATCTTGGCCTTTTGAGCTAGAATTAGCATTTTATAGCTTCTAATCTAAGAGACTAGCAAAACTTTTCAATCAAAAAGACTTAACAAAAGCTTACAAAATTTTTAAATTTTCTCATTTTTGCACAATTTTTTCATTTTCTAAGGAAAAACGGGGTTACGAGAGAAACACAACAGAAATAAGCAAGTGCGGTCAAATCAAATCGAAGATTACCTACCCCAGACTAGAACGGAACATTGTCCTCAATGTTTAAAGCAAGGGTATCACGAAAATCTAAAAGCCGTTTATTAAGTATGCTCAAAGATAAGCGTTAGTCGATAAGATTAGGATATCGGATTTCCATCAGCATCGATCATGAAACTTGAGTGGAGAAAATGACAAACTTCGAGCACGAGAGTCTTCATATCGGGAAAATCCTACACAACATCACAAACAACCAAACCCGAGAAATCGAAGAGGCAGACCCTTCGCGTCACTTATTAGAAAATAGAAAGAAGATAGAGATAAGCATGGGGTGCCTCCCACGGCGCTCTTTTGTTTTTGGTTCCGAGTCGCTAGCTTGACTCGATCCCGAATTCAGTTGTCCTTAGGGAAAGTTTGGAGATCAGGACAACCATGGTGTCCTCATTCGAAAGAATGAGACGGGTGGGTTGGGTGGGTAAGAAAGTGTCGGGCATCAGCATATAAGGGTTAAATCCTCCCGAACTCACAAAAGGTTTTTCAAGAAAGAATGATCCATCATCCGGCGGTTTTCGGTAGGGACGAAAAGATACGGATCAAGATGAGAATACTCCAAAGTAGAAGGGAGTACATGGTACAAAGAGGTGTATTGCAAAGGTTCAACAATGAAGGCATCCAAGATAGGATCCTTTTTCCGAATAACTTTGGTGATAAGAATGTACTCTTCAAAGAGTATCCCCGGGTTAAAAATCTTGTCCTCAGAAAGGAATGAAATCAAAGTCTCATCCACGTGAAAATCCTCACAAGGAGAGGAATCACTCTCGGATAAAAAACAGTGTAGAATCTTTGAATCAATAAGCTCATCTGTTGAAATCTTAACTTCCTTATCTTTCTTAGGGTAAAATGGATCATCATATTCGTTCTCTGAAAGAATCGAGTCGGTGGGAGCAAGTTCATCGGTGAACTTCTCAAAGTAAATCGATGGATCTTGAAATAGCAAATATTCAATTTCGCGTAAGTCGGCTCTAAAATCAAAGATGTCATCCTCACTTCCCGGTGGAAGAGGATCCATGCGAGCGAGTTCATCGGCGAACTCCTTGAGAAGTAAATCAATGGAAGAATCCTTGAGCTCGGGCTCCGAAGGATTAAAAGACGATTTGACTTCTTGAATAACTTTTTCAGAATCTCCGTAAAGCATTTGTTCAATCAAACGAATATCTCCTTCGATATCGATGTCGGCGTTATCAATTTCGTGGCCGAATCACTTTTCAAATAAGCTTCAATTTCATTCATGATAGATTCATCTTCCTCATATTGAGTATGGGAAGAGATATTAGAAGAAGAAAGAGTGAGAGGAGTGGGATTGCCACTCAAAGAAAACTCGGTGTTTTTAGGAACAAGATCAATCCGATACACAGAAAGTGGAGGTGGGACAAGTGGTGTGCTCTTAGAGCTAGCATTTTCCACCACAACCGTAGTAGTCTCCTTCTTTTGTTCAGCACGTATCGTAGACAAACTCTTAACCGTGAAACGTGAAAGATCAAATCTCGATGTCTTAGGCCCAACTTTTTGAACTACCGGAGGTTGGACGTTTGTGGTACTTCCGTTATGAGTAGGAATTCCTGGGTCCTTTGTCACCTCGGTGTTCTTGATTTTGGCCATCATATTGTTTGGTAAAAGATTTGGAAGTATTGTTAACGTTAAGCGTGGCGGCTTCTTTTCCAACTCTTAGAGTTATTTCTCCTCCATAAACATCAATCAACGCATGTCCCGTTCTTAAGAAACTCCTTCCGAGAATTAAGGGTACTCGAGGATCGGCATCAAAATCGACTACAACGAAATCGGCGGAAAATCGAACTCCCCACTTTGACAAAAGACATCCTCGGCTATACCCTTTGGTGTAGTCGTAGTACGATCGGCTAGCTCGAGGGTCATACACGTTGGGGTAAGTGGGGGTAATGAAAGTTTATCGTAAATTGATTTCGGCATTAAATTGATACTCGCGCCAAGATCGGCCAAGGCGAAGCATTGAACAATTCCTTGAAAATCACACGGAATGAGGAATTTGCCGGGGTCACCTAACTTCTCGGGAAGTTTCTTGAGGATAACCGCCGAACAATTCTCATTCAGAGATGTCGTAGCAAGCTCATATAGTTTCTCTTTGTTCGTAAGCAATCCCTTTAACGTAGAAGCAAGTTTGGGCATCAAAAGAAGGGCATCCAAAGCCGATCTCCACATTCAAGTCTTTGAAGATTTGGAAAAATGTTTCCATCTGATGATTCGACTTCTCACGAAGAGTTTGATCTTTAAGACGAGCGGATATGGGATAGCGGTTTGGATTAGCTTTCTTCACATTAACGGGAGCATCTTGGGGCTCGGCATCTTGGACAACCGTGGGTTGGACATTCTCGAACTCCCTTATCGTAGGAAGCAGGGTCCTTTGTCACCCTGGTTTCACGGTCTACCACACGAGAAGAAGAAGAATGAGTGGTAGGAACCGTAGGTCCATCATAAGCAACACCACTTCGGGTAGTGATAGCTTTCATGTCACCTCTCGGGTTGGGAATCGTGTTACTAGGAAGAGAACGGAACCGAGGGTTGAGAATAAGAAGTAGACGGTTGATTGGCCTGAAAGAAACTAGCCATCATATTCTTTATTTCAGACATCTGTTTGTTGCTTGTAGCTTCCATCTCCTTTTTGAAGTCCGTCCTCATGCCGTTAATTTGATTTTGCAAATTTTTGATGGTGTAATCAGAATTCTTCATGTAAGTTAGAAAATCGTTGTTCGGCTTGAGGAGGTGCGTGATAAGATTGTTGAGGAGGAGGTGGTTGTTGGTAAACTTGAGGTGGAGGAGCTTGGTAGTGTTGATTTCCATGATTAAAATTAGCTCCTCGGTTCTGATTAACATGATGATTACCATTGAAGCGGTTTTGATTATGGTTTTGTTGTTGAGGTTGGTTGAAACCGGGAGGTCGAGATAGTTGTTTGAACGGTAGCTAAGAAGATTTCGATCTCCTTGCGGTTGATTGTAGTTTCTCGTAGCAGCATAAACATTCTCATGTCGTAGCCACCGGCCAGTGGGCACTTTCGGAATAAGAATGTGGACCTCCACAAGTCTCACAAATCTAGTGTACCGATTTCACTTGTTGTTGTTGATTACGATTGTTCATCACGGTAATCCGTAAGATATCATCCATCTTTTGTTGGTCGGCTATTTGAGAAGCGTATTTGATCGAGATGATGCACCCTTTCGGTAGAATCCCAATAGTTATAATGGCGGTCATGTTCTCAATAAGGTCGTAACATTCCTCGGGGCGTCTTTTCATGAAAGTTCCACCGGCGGCATTAATCGTTTCAAGGTGTCTCAACGTTAAACCATTATAAAACGTATCAATTTGAGTGACAAGCAACATGTTATGATTCGGACATCGATCAATGCAAAGCTTATATCGTTCCCAAGCTTCAAACAAAGATTCGTCGGGATATTAGGAAATGCGATATCGTTCCTTAATTTGTCACCATCGGCGGTGGAAAGTACTTTGCCAGAAACTTCGTAACCATTTCCTCGAAGGTATGAATTGAATTCTTCGGGAGTCGATCAAACCAAGACGTGGCATGATGAGTCAAAGAGTATGGGAAAAGATAGAGCGAAGGCGTCATCGGAGACCCCATTACGTTTCATACTCAGAGTAACAGTTAGAAACTTATCAATATGCTTGTTTGCATCGTCATCTGGTAAACCATGGAATTGACAACTGTTTTTTACTTGTTCTATCATATGATGTTTCAAGCTAAAATCGGTAGCTTGAAAATTAGTCGATGCAATGGGTCCTCCCCTCCCATACATTGTGGGTTGACATAACTCCTCCATCGTTCGGAGATCGGGAGCTACATTTTGATTAACGGGAGGAGGATTAGGGCCGGGGTATTGGTGGTCGTTAGGGCGACCATATTACGTATCTCAATGCGTTAGATTACGCTTCGAAGTCGTCTAGATCGAGATCGAGTGCGCATGCATAAAACCAAGTCAATTAAAAGAAGATATTGAAAACACAGTGAACTTAAACCAATAATCCCGAGTGAATAAACCACCTCTACAAGACAAACGCACAAGCGAGCGGAGAAGCTTTGTAGGTCAGTGCGAAGCTTATTAAAACCAGCTTCTTCTGATGCAATTTAATGTCGGACCGTCCTTATACCCACCACGGTTTGTTTATCCAATAAAGTAAATAAATCCACAAGCGACACAAAGGCAAGCTTTTGATCTTTTGTTCGGGAACTTATAATGATAACACCTCAGTTGAGAATGTTATATACTTGGTATCTTCTATTTATTAGCAAAACAAAGAAAATCTTTTTGTATTTTAATCTGATATATATATATACAAAAGAAAAAGGAAAATATTTTTTACTTTTTATTTTATAGAAAAATAGTAACTTCACGAATGAAGGATCTCAAGTCACTAATCGACAAACTTCAAACGATATTGTCGTGACACAACCTCCCGTGTGCAAAAATTTGATATGATTGGTTTAAGGGTTATGTGTGGGGATAAATCCTTAATATCAATATCAAAAATACTCCCGAAGATAGATTCAAATTCTCTTAGGAAAAAGAATACTAAATCAAATCCCGTGTGTGATCGTGTAGTACGGATTAGTCAACCCGAATCGTTTTCCCAACGAGGCGTGAATTGCCAACGTCGTTCTTGGTTTGGATTTTATGCTTGATGATTTATAAATTTTGATTTTAATAACTACGGGAATGGGAAAGTAATTAAGGAAATCTATCCTCACGGAAATCCTAAGCGAATTAAACTAAAACGTAATTAACAAACGCGACTAAAAAATGCAACTACGTCTAAACGATATCCTAAAAATGCCTAAATTTACTTTTACTCTAAAAATGAAATAAGAAAACTATTTTAGAATTAAAACTAATTTTTTGGATTTTTCTTGATTTTATAAAAATTAAAAACTAATTTAAACTATTTAAAACTAATTAAAATTCTAAAAATTATAAAATTCAAAGAGAAAAATAAGGAAAAATCTTTTTTATGCTTTTTATATTTTTCTTAAACTGTTAAAATTGAAAAACTATTTTTTGGAACTTTTTCTCAATTATTTGCTAATAAAGCTTGATTAAAAATTGATTAAAATCTATTTAAATTGAGAAAAATAGCAAATTAAGACCAAAAATTATGAAAATCTCAGGATAATTCTAAAATTGTAATATGAAACTATGAAAAATGAGAAACTAGCAGCTTGTGTGTAGAAATAAAGAGCAATAGCACAACTGCTTATGTAATAAGCTAGGAAAATAAGCTAACTAGCTACTAAGGCAACCAAACAGTGAGCACAGCTAATTTATACTAAAATGAACTAATATCAACTGTTTCTAACTACTCCTAACAAGCCTAAAGCTCAAATCAGTGAAATAAGCCAACTGCTTATTCCACCAATTCAATGAAACACCCCTACTGTTGGGGCTTATGCACCAGCTTATAGAATAAGCTAACCCAAAATCAATCAGTGCAGTCCTACACACCACCTGGCTAGCTACAAATAACCAAAATACCAGACCCTAACTCACTAAAATGAGCTTAATGCTCAAGCTGCAAAATCTGCTCAAAACTGGTGCAGTCCTGAATTTTGACTCTTAAAATCAGTAGCTATGTTGACTTTGATGAGATTTAATCCAAAGTAATTAACTGATTTTGATGTTTTGACACTAATAATGATAACACCAAGCTAGATCTACTAGATTTAAACTAATGTGCAACTATTTCTTCCTATTGATGTTAACAGATTGTACACAAAAGCAGTTTTCAATTGATTTTGACTATTTGAGAGTTTTGATGCAAAGTAAAGATTGATTTGAATGTTTTTGACCCTATTAAGCATATAGCAATAGCATTAACCCACTGATTCCAACTTAAGCACAGTAAACTACTCTAATCCAAACACTATTTTAGCTTCTGTTTTGAGAACTAGAAAGCAGATTAGACTAGATCAAGCTAAACAAATAACAAACACAGATCAAACAATATCAATTAACACTAAATAACAGATTTGACCACAGATATAATGATCAAAACAGAAATTAGGCACTTACAAAATTCCATAGCCACTGTGGCTTGCCAAACTGATGAACTAGAACCACTAACCTAACAAACCTCTAATCCTAACCAATTCCTGCTCAGTATTCAACCCAATACACCTTCATCATCATCCCATACCAGATCCAGATCCAAATATCAGCAAACCAGATTCCATCACTGTAGCAACTGCATAATTTTTTTGAGTTTTGAGTTTGAAAAGAATATCAAGCTCACAATAAGCTATAGAAAACTTATATGAACCTTAACAAATAGTAGATCAATGTGGATTGCTCCACAAAACAGATCTACTAGGATTTTTAATTTTTCAAATATTTTATGTGATTTTTTTGTATTTTTGAGATTTTGAAAAGATAAGCTAAAACATTGATGAAAACATTGAAATAAGCACTAGATTGATATAATAAGCAGATATAAAAACTTAAACAAACACTTTAAAAATGAAATGCTAAATTCTATTAATATGGAGAAATTGAGTACAAATTACGAATTACAAAAGGATTTAAAACATTTGAAATGTAAATAACTACTACAACTAAACCTAGAGAGAAGAAAAAATACAGAAATTGAGATACATTAAGTGAATGAGAAATAAGGTCTATATATAGCCAAGCTAAGGATTGGAAGCTTCTCGAATTTCTTCAATTTGTGCTTCTTCAGAGCTTGTGAGAACCCTTGGATTGAATCCCACACATCTCCATCTCATCACAACCCTTGGATCATCTCTGGTGACAAGTCTCAACCAATTGGAGAGCGACAGGTGTCCAATGGCACACGGATTGATGAAGTGTAAGTCCTCTTGTCAGTGGGGTGTCAGGGGAAGTACGAGAATACCCTTAATTACGGTTAATTTTGCTCAATTACACACGGGGTAACTTAGGATTCTTGTAATTCCCAGATTTGGGTAAAAAGGGTAAAGTGTTTTGGCGCGAACCATTTTTTATTATTTTTCGGGTATTTGACTTGGGTTTAAATGAGTTGACCGTGGGTAAAATGAACCGGGTTTAGGGATTCGGGTTATTATAAAACCAACCGGGTAGCTAGTGGTTTGGGCTCGGGTATTTATCTTATGGGCCGAATGGTTTTTGATAAGGATTGGACTTGGAATATTAACACTTGTATACACCAAGGGCTAAACTTGTATAATTCGAAACTTCAAGGACCAAAGGTGTAAATCTGGAATTATTTCAAGGACTAATCATGTAAAGCTCTAATAATCCAAGGGTGCATTCTGTAATTTCTGAATCTTTGAGGGACCAATTCTGTCAAAAGCTCAAACTTGAGGGACTAATCTTGTCTTTTCTTCAAACTTTCTTTGAAACTTCCAAAATCATCTTCTGAAAATAAATTCTTTCAAAATGCATAATCTTGACCTTTCAGCTCAGCTAAAACTCTCTTGATCTCTCGTGCTCGGATTTACATCTGATTTGGATCCTTTATGCGTGTTTTTGCATATCTGTACCTGCACAAGCACAAACTCAAGAAAACCACAAATATTAGCAATAAACGGCTTTTCCTTGGTTGTTTTGGGTCTATATTGATAAAGAAAATGTATGTGTTTAAGCACATATCACTCCTACCTGTCTTAATCCGGCTATTCAGCCCCTAACTTCTTGAAGACTTGTACTCTTCTTTTTCCTTTCAATTATGGGTGCGTTTGGTGTTAGCAGTTGGGCCGTGGGGTTACATCAAGCCCATTTGAAGTGCGCCCCTTTGCTGTACACAAAACAGTTACATGCAATTCTTTTCTTTTTGAAACATAACAATTTACCAAATGAGGCAAACAAGTAAACTACTTGACACTAAGCACAACAAAACTCGTCATTTTAAGCATTACTACGATTACTTGTCCTTTTTAATCTTTCTCGCCTACTCGTTTTGACGTTATTGCTTTCGATATTGTTCCACGATATCTCATTTTATAAACTTATGACACAAACGACTAACGAAATACGACTAACTCTTAATTCATACTAAACTAGATTTATTTTAAAACAATAATAATTCCCTACACCTCGTCACCAAATATATTTTAGACATATAAACAAGTCCTATTCATTTTTCTAAAAGACAATTATAACACATAAAACGAAAAGTTATTACTTTTCCTTATATATATATATATATATATATATATATTTTAAGCGACGTCCTTATAATTTAAGTATATTTATTATATGTTTGCGATATCTTCCGTGCGTCATCTTCCAATTACGACAAACCCACGACCCACTCGTTTTAATACTTTTGTGTGTGTCTAAGCACTTCCATGAGCCAAAGTTAATCATGTTCAATAATAAACGATACCCATAAATAACTTAAACTTTTGGTGTATATAAATGTTATCAATTCAAAATACAAACGTATTAATTAAAGTATTGGTATACAAACTATAGGTCGCGTGGATTTTCGGTGCATCATTTACTTGACTCTTTACTACTGGATCTTTGCTTTACTAAGGTAAGTTCATAGCCTCGCCTTTACTTATTTCTCTTAAACCCGCGAGGAAGATGCATGTTATAAACTAGAACACAAGTCTTTTCTTAAAGCGTATCTTTGCCGATCATTATTATTATAGCCTAAGTTGTCTGCCATAAGTCCCTTACATCATGAACCATTAATCACTTGCGAGTGAACGCGAATATTGTGGATAGTACTATGGGAATTAACGACCCGACTTCGGTTATCGGAAATAACCGGAGCGCACTATATTTGGTTAACTATGGAATTGGCAATTCCATCTCTGAGGGCAATATTATTACTTACACAAGTAATTAGGTGTATGCAGTTAGTTTGGTGTCATGAGCTTAGTGCATAATAATAATCTATGTTTTCCATGGTGATTGTATTCGAAGCAATTATCATCTCTTACTTGTGTTCAACCTCTTTATTTAAACCTATGAATATCACTCAACATTTTGTTGATCTTTTTAAGCATGTTCATCTCAGGTACTAATTAGATATCATGAAGGCGTGGAGTGGACATCAAGGGACGCTTGAAGTGGTGTAGTTTTCAATTAAAGTTATCATTTCGTAAACGTTTAAAACTATCTTTTATGTAATTTCAAAACATGTGGTATTTCCTTTTGTGTTTCCAAAACACTGAGATTTATGAAATGGTAACAACTTTTATTTAAAACGTCTCTTTAGAGTCGTTTTCTATAACTTATGACTACGATCCTCTAAGTAATACCCCAAATAGTCTTCCGCTGTCACATTGTGATTTTGGGGGTGTTACATCATCTTCCTTGGTGAAAGATGCAGCTCTAGCAGCCATTTTAGTCACTAATTCTGCAATCAAATCTTCCTCGGAAATGACTGGGGGCTTGACCGGCTTTGTTTCCATAACCACCGGTGTTATAGTGATGACCTGCTTAACCATGTGCTTGATCATGGGTTGCAGTTGCTTCTTGAAGAATTCTCTTGGGACTCTAAGAACCTTTTTAGAGAGAAATGTATAAGTGTAGTTCTGGATTTGCTCATTCATTTATCCCTGAACATCATGAGAGAAGAACTCTTAAATAGCTTCTCTTTGGAGTAGACATTTGTGTCGTAAGATCGGTGACCACTTCGGACAGTGTGTTTACTTGTTCTTGAAGACGGTTCTGTTTTCGTGTCCGTGAGTGGTGCACAGCCTTCTGAATTTTGGATTTAACACGAGACATCCACGTGTCAGCCTTATTGTTAACCGATTTTGTTGTTGATTTTGTTGTTTCTTGTGTTGGTGGAGGTAATGATTGTGAGGATGATTCAGGCTTGGTGGAGGTGTCTTGAGGTGTTTCAGAAGATGGCTTGGGTTTGTGTGAGGGATTGTCGACAATGTAGTTTTCGGTTTCCTTCTTCAAACATTCTTCAGCCCTAGTCGCTTCTTCTTCAGCCTCCTTTTGCTTTCATGGATGAAGTGATTACTACTCCAGCGGCAAAGACCATGGCAAGGAAAGCTGAAAGTTCTGGAAGTACCACCAAATCAAAGTATAAGATATCCAATAGGGTGGTAAAGAGAAAGATTCCCACACAATGGCTGCAAATCAAGAGAACATCAATGCCCCAGTTGAGCTCAAAATGGCAAACACTTTCCCAGCTGGTTATGACAGAATCATTGGTAAGAACAATCTCCGAGTCGACTTCAACAATTTTACATGTGTTGAATCCTCTTGCAGAATAGTTGTGGACATCCTTCTGCATCATCCATTTAAGTTCATGCTCACAATGGAAAGGACTGAATCCTCTATTCCGAACTTCTATATACACCAGTTCTGGTACACCATGGAAAGGACTGATGACGATCACGTGGTTAAAGTGACTCTTGACAGAAAAGAGATCATGGTTTCTGTAGATGATCTCCAAGCAGATCTTCTACTTCCAGAAATTAACTCTCCTGCTGATTATGTCAACATACCAAATGAAGCAGAGATTCTGGAATTCCTGGTCAATATTGGGTACGACGAGGCTTCTGGCATCATTTCTACTCACTCAAGAGTTGATATCAAGAATATTCCTCAACCTTGGAGAACAATCTACCTAATGGTTGCCAAGTCTATCTCAGGAAGGGGTAGCGGCCATGAACACCCAAAATTGATGCATTTTAAAATCTTCTGGGGAATGGTCCCGTTTCACTAATCTGAAGACATGATGCAGCATCTGAAGAAACAAGGTTCTAGGATTACCTTCATCCGTTTCACTAAGCTGATCATTCATAACATTCTTAGGAAACATGAAGACATTCCCAAGCGTCTTGACGACCCCAAAAAACACACCATGATCAAAGAGCCTACTCTTAAGTTAGTTAGGTTCAAAGGGACAACTACCCAAAAACAAGGCGATGTTCTCCCTGAGTGCTTACTCACAAATAAGGTTAAAGCAGCTACATCGTACATATACTACACAGAGCTTATCAAGCTAAAGAAAATTGGGTTCTTAGATGAGATTATTGCTCCAAAACCCAAGACTAGAGCAAGGAAAGCTGGAAGTGCTCGAAGTACCCAATCTAAATCTAAGAAATCATCAAGGGTAGTTAAGAGGAAGATTCCAGTCAATGTTGTTAAAAAGGAACCATCACCTGAGCCGTCATCTCAACAAGATGATGACTCGGAAACTGAGTCAGAGGAAGTCGTCTTCTACAGTGAGGATCGTGCTGACGACTCAACTGTCAATAAGAAGAAAGAGGACAAGCTTGACAGCCCTACTTATGAGGAACTTTGTCATGACATTGAAGTGTACGAATCTCCTGATGAAAAGACCAAGTTTGACAAAGGGAAGAAACCTCTGGAACAACAGGAATATGATGATGACAAGTATGATTCTATGGATGAAGAAATACAATTTAGAAAAACGTTGAAGCAGAATAGACTAGAACACCAAGTAGTTGCCTTCTCGGTTAATCAACCCGAAGGGCCAGGTGGTTCCAGCGATGGTGCTACCTTCTCAACAAAACCCGCTACCGATCCGTTTAATCAACCCGGTAAGGGCACGAGTGACATCACCGAACCGGTCTCTTAGGAAGAGAAACCAGTAGAGAAGAAACTACAAGATGAGGATGAGGAGTTGGTAGACTATGAAGAAGACGATCAGGATAAAAATGAGAGAGTTACATATGATTACATTTTGGAAGCTGAAGAAGAACTAAAGAAGAAAAAGGCTGACGAAGAAGCTGCTAGAGCTGAGGAACAAAGGTTAAAAGAGGAAGATTACAACTATATCGTTGAGAATCCTTTTCATAAACCCCAGCAATCTTTGGAAACACCCCTCGACACCTCCAAACCCGAATCATCTTCACACTCATAACCACCACCAACAAAGGAAACAACTAAATCATCGTCGAAATCCATCAAGAATAAAGCCGACACGTGGGCATCTCATATGAAAGCAAAGATCCAGAAAGTTGTGCTTCATTACCAAAAACGCAAACAAAGTCTTCTTGAATCTTGAATGAACAGACTGGCCGATGTAGTCATCAATCTTTCTGACCAGATGGACACATTTCAAGGCGAAAGAGAACATATCAAGGCATTTCTCTCTAGGGACGTCCAAGGTGAAATGAATGCACAAATAAGGAATTATACTAATCGATTTCTCCTTGACAAGGTTCCTGGTGTCACCCCAGAAATGTTCAAGATGAAACTCAAACCCACGGTTAAACATTTGGTTCAGCAGGTTATTGCTACTACATCGGTGGTCATGCAGACAAGACCGGTCAGGCCCCAACTGTCTCAGAAGATGAGTTGATTGCAGAATTAGTAAACAAAATGGCTACTCGAGCTCCATCCTTCACTCCAGATGACATAAAGCTATATGATCTACTTCTGGAAAGACAACTCAAAACATCTTGCAAAGAAGATGTTGGTCAAGATAAGAGACCGAGAGATGATGATGACAAGGATGAGGATCCGAACGCAAAAAGACAAAAGAAGACCGGAGAGTCGTCATCATCCATGCCACCACCACCTACTAGGACAACAACCACACCCTCACAACAAGCTACCAAACAACCATCATCTGCTCAACCTCAGGATGCAGAATCTCCACCACCACAGCAGAAAACCGGTGATCATTTCACGTATACCGGTGGTGAGGAACATGCCATTCCCGAGCCCCGACGTCAACTAACGCCCCGACCATCACCTCGACTAGAGTCGTCCTCCAGAACGAAGAAGAAGAAATCGCCAGTCGTCTCTTGGTTAGATGACGACAACAATGAGGATTATGAATGGTTCAGTAACATGGTTGAGGCACAACCCATACTACCTGAAGGTCAAGAACTGGTAGATGGTTGAACTATGGAGCAGGTTCAGATTATCCAAGAAGAATTCAAGGTTAAGAAAATGACGAAACGGGAACTCTGCAGAATCAAGAACGATGCATTCAATCTGCTCAAAGAAAGATCCTGCAGTGCAATTGAGCTGGAATACCAGTTGGACAACATTGCCCGTGCAATGTCCAACAATATTGACTGGCTCAACCCGGAATCAAACATCGACTATACAAGACAGGATAATGAACCATATTACACGGATTGGACCAAACCTTTACCGACAATTGGCAAACCAGAACAACAGAGGATCCATTTTCGTTTCTTCTTCAACAATGATTTGGAGTTCTTTCAACACGGAAGCAGTGTCAGCAAGAAGTATGCTACATCGTTAACATTCAACATCCCTGCTGCAGTATTCTCCACCAAAATCGCCATTGAAGAAGACGCCACAAACTTGTTTGTCGACAAGGTTGTGGAGTATGACATTGATGCCAAATTTGGTATTCATCATTGGCCAGAGAGGAGGAGGCTATACTACAGGAGCTGCAGAGTAAGAAAGTCAAACAAAGAGGTGAAGAATGACAAAAGAATAGTTGTTGTGATGTTGGTCACATTGGAAACAAAGTAGGACTACTCATTCTTGTCCAAGATCAAGGTCAAAAGACAAGATGAACAAGAGTATGAATTCACTGAAGCTTACTTCCCGGAGTTATCACTCAACGACATTGAAGACATGTATCTTCTAATGGTACAAGGAAGGATGCGACAGTTCTCAAAATAAATTAAACTCATGTACATCGTTACGCTTCTAATCTTCATCCACAGCAAGGTTATTCAAGAACGTGTTGAAGACTTGCAACTCGGAGTTGAATCATACCAGAAACAGATCAATCTCACCAAAACGCTCCTACACTTTAACGAGCTCAACCAACAACCTCAATACACAATTCTGCGTAAACCGAAGTTTGGAATCGTCTACAGAAGTGAGCATCATCATACGTGCTTCATGGCGTTTGATGAAATCCATAAGTTCTGTGACGCCACGCTAAAGATGGTTCGTGATGGGCTGGCATATCGTATAAAGGACATTGAGACGGGTATGGTTCAGGCGAAGAGATGGAACTCCAAGGATCGCAAGGATGTTCGTCGGTTTATCACTAGGCTGGATGAAAGGTTGATTCACAGGGATCAGATGAGACGATTGGAAAGCTACGTGGGAGAAAGACATAGCTTCTCTATTTTGACGTACCAACGTCCAGATAAAGTTCATGGTCGTGTGTAAACCATTTGGGTACTCTTAACTTGATTGTGATTTTGACTATTTGATTTATTAATTTATATTCATTATGGTTTGTGCATAAATAGCAGTGTACAACCCGATCTTACATAGAAAGGACCCTGTGGTACGCTTCAGTGCCACAATCCTTATAAAAGGAGCGAAAGCTTCTTACTTTTGAGTAAAATTAATCAAATCTTTCAATATTTTCATAATTTTGCTCAAAAGAACAAGTATTCCCTCTTGTGTTTTCCAAAACCTCAAAAGTTAATATCACTCGTTGAAGGGGAGTATTTGCATAGTAATTGTTCAAATCAAAGTTCTTTGTGGAAATCTTCCCGCAAAACTCGAAATGGTCATATTTTAAATCAAAATTTCATCAAAATAACATTAATATGCCATTTTTTAGGGGGAGAAAAATTATGTGATCAAAATATGTTGGAATGTGAATAGAATCTCAGAGACTTAACCCTTGAATTGACGAGCTCTAAAATGTCATAAATCGAAAAGAATTGTCTTCCAAGATTTATCTTAGTAGATTGTACCGATTCGATAAACTCTTGATATACATGAACTTTGACGAGTTTGACAACCTTTTCAAGGTTTATTCACATCTTCAAGGTAGTTATTAGAGCTAGTTGTCACCTAAAAGCTGCAAATGTACCTCTTTAACTATACAACGTAACCGTGTCTCACGGGGAATTGTCTATCTTGAGTCTATTAATTCAAAAGTGCGCGCTCTACTCTCACTGTGCAGATTTCAGTCAAAACTTATAAGCACATGTGGAGGGGGAGTATTTTCTGAAAATACAAAACTCTCGTAGTGTTACAAACATGTTTTCATTCATAAACACTTTGAGAGATTTTCATGCAAATGGTTTTATGGCAACATATGTAACATATTGGATTTCACAATCACATCATAACATAATAATATTAGGCGTATGGTTTAAGAGTTTAGAGAGAGAAAGTAGAAGGTGGGAGCCTTTCTAGAGAGAGAAAGTAAACAGAGAAAGAAAGGTTAGATTGAGAGAAAGGTCCAACCCTCTACCTTGGGAGGTAGAGGGTATTTATAGTTACATGAGCGTCCTCCTTGGTTGTGGATCGGCATACAGTGGGTAAAGACCCGCCCTTCCTCCACGGTGTTACACTAAACTGTACTACGCTACAAACTAACTAATTAACTAGTAAATAACATAATGTCTACGAGCTAGCTTATGCTAGATTATATTTGGGATGACCGACTCTTCACTATGGAATTTCTAATTCCTAACAATCTCCCCCTAAGGGAGGTCACCCCATGTTTTACATTTCGAATCCTAGCTTTCTATTATATCTTCAGTCTTGAGCTCGTAGACTTCAATTCTTCACTTCCGCAATCATTGTTCTTTAGTAGTGACTCTTCATAGTCTAAATGCTTTGTACTTTCAGTGGAGGTCTTTGAAACTGATCCACATCTTGATGATTTTCGAGCTTTCTTTGAGATCATCAGCCACAGTAAATCTCTGGATCACCTTTGTAGTGTTGCCTTCATGTGATGTTGTGACTTTTGGACCGACATGCTCACACTTTCGGATCATGACATCTTTCCATCGAGTAGCGGAAGCTTTTTGGTTCATGATATTTGCAAGCGTGGAGAAGCATAGTATAAAATATCGAACCAGGTTATGTAGATATGCACCAGTCATGACTTCTTCAATTAAGTGTGGATCTTTGTGAGCATGCGGCTTGGGATTGACTCATCAATTCGATCAGTGTAACCATCCAAATGTACCTGCAAACAACGGTTAGCAATAAAACACATGAAAGTGTCTTTGATCACTTTCGTTGAATTGAGGTACACGCCCTTGTTCCCGTTGATCAGTACAAGTGCCTGTGATCGGTAGGATTCCTAAGAATCTCCTTGACAGGGTTTCTTGCATGCTACTCTAGTGTTCTCAAACCGAATGTCTCAAAGACAACAAGTGAGTGAACCAGCTAATTGAGATTCACTGATTGATGAAAAATTGATTTGAAAACAATTGTGTATTGCTTGAAGAAAAGTTTTGCCAATACGACGAAGGTTTTATGAGAAAGATCAATTTTTCAATCAAAATACTTTTGTATTATAAAATAAGTACACATTCGATGTGCTTAGAGAAAAGAAGAATTTTACACATCGAACGGTTTTTCCAAAAGTATTTTTCAATCAGAGATACTTTTTGTGTTTGAAAATGAATACACATTGGATGCGCTAGAGAAAAGAAGATTTGCACATCGAATGGTTTTTCCAAAAGTATTCGTCAATTCATTTCCTGGACCAAGGTTGATTCATGAATGAATCGCCCCATTGTTTCTATCCAGTTGTCACAAGCTTGATCTTTAGAAAAGATCTCACATGTCACCCACCAAGAGCTTGTTTGATGTTGGCTCTAGAAGGATTTCCATCTTCATCGTGAATATTTTTACATATCACTCGGATATTCTGGCAATACCACAAGGATAATGCGTAGGACTCTTAATATATACTTACTTTCCACATTGTGTGAAACAGCAAGTCTTCATTAATTTAGTGTCCTAATGAGATATTGTGGATGATATCTTGGCTCTAGACTCAATTGTGCACATTTGGTTTCCTATGCCGGAGACTAGGGAGAGGGTCTCCTTCTTCAATATCAATAATCTCTAAGAGAAAGTCGATAGATTATGTCAGTTCCCCGTGAGAATGAAACAAGCCCTTTTAAGAGGAACTTGAGTAGCTTGGGAAGTTTAGTGCAGTGCATCACTGGGTCCATGACGTCTTGTCTTCAATACCAATGTTACCTTAGTAACCACCAGTAGCATAAGTATTGAACCCGGTTTCTGCCCTAAGGTTGAATTATTGGAGGGCTATTTCTTTTCACCCTTTTCACATTCAATTCTTTTTCATTCTTCAACCCCTTCAGTGCTTACCGAGACTTCATAACTAAAATGTTGTTGGGTTTATTCGATTACTAGCTCGTCTCAGTCCGCACTCTCCCCAATTCTCATTTTTCTCCTTTTTTCATCATACCTAAGGACTCTACACTATCTAGTGGATTGTCCCTGGGAAGATCCCTCCGGTTCTGGCGGATCGTGGGAACAAATACCGAACCTCACCATCCTTATAACACCATAAAGTAAATTGGTCGGTCTTTTGGTATTGTTCTTTTCTTCATGAAACCAATTGAAAAATCATTTGGAAAAATCAATCAAGGTACTTGTGACAAAGCATTTTGTACCTTAATTGTTTTGATCATTTAGAAATGCTCCCCCTCAACATGTGCATAAGATTTTAAAATTGTTTAGCACATGGAGGCAAGAGTTCTTTGAAATAATTTCTTGATCACAATTTCCATAGAAAAAGCCATTTGATTTTCTTGGTAAATTCTCCCCCTCAATATGTGCTTTGGATATTTGAAATCATTTTATCACATAGAGGCAGGAGTTCTTTAAAGTACTTCCACGATCACGAATGCCATAGAGAAAACCTTTAAAACTCAATCAAGGTACTTATGATTAAACATTGAAACCTTTGTACCTTGATAGTTTATTTTCATTAAAAATGCTCCCCCTCAATATGTGCATCAATTAATGAAAACGTTTAGCACATATGGGAGAGCAGCCTGCACATTGAGTCAAAACGATCACTTTAAATCAGATTTCATATTTAAATCACATTTTCTCCCCCGATCAAAAATATCAAATCCTTTGAGATTTTGGATCCCAAGTGATTTAAATTGGTTTAGAAAACATGGGAGAAAATATGTCTGGTTTAAATTCTCTTCTGGTTTTAGGTTAAATGCTCCTCCACAATCATGTGCATTATGTATTTCAAAATCATTTGGCACATGAAGGAAGGAGTGCTTTTGAAACAATTACCCTTTAAAACCGATTTGAGATTTAAATCACGATCTCTCCCCCGATCAAAAATTTCAAACCAATTGAGATTTTTGATCCCAATTGATTTAAATCATTTAGAAAATTTTAGGCGAAAGACGTGGCAAGATTTAATTTTGAAAAATGACGGATAAGGACCAATTAAAGACATTAAAGATTGTTAGTGTCAGGTATGATAGTTTTTAAGAGATCTTTAAGTAAAACAAAACAATTTCACAATCAAACAAGAACAGAAAAAATTTCATTTTGACAAATCTTTGAGTTTTAAAGAAAATCATACCATGACATAACATTAAATCTTTAGATCACCGCATTTTAACGTACAAACGGACTTTTTGATGAAATATCGTTTGAAAATATTTAATTTGAAATCACTTAAGATTTGATAAAATAAAGTCCGGTTGATTTCAAAACTTTGAATCCGATTTATTTTCAAAACAATATTTTTCCATTTTCAAAAAAATATTATACAAAGTTTTAGAAAAATGGTATCATTACTATTATCCCTGCACAAAGATACGTTAGGTGGTTGAGAAGCTTATGTTGTTGCTGTAGGGCTTGGAAGAAAAACCGTCTGCTGATGCAGTGAGACTTCTTACGTTACATTTTAATGCCAACTGAGGTCAAATTAAGCTCCGTTTCTTCATTTGCTGATGAAGAAAACCATCTGCGATCACGGTGAGACCTCTTCGTTGCATTTTTCCATAACAACTCTCCATAGAAGTCCAATTAAGCTCCGTTTCTTCATTTGTCAACCCAAGATATAGTTACCCTTTCCTTTCGGCATCCAATCATCTTCAATTGTGGGATCGGGAACATTCTTATATACCAATATACCTGCATACGTTAGTGAATACACATACAGATATATGGTGGTCGACATCACCAAACAGCAATCGACTAATAAAAGTCAATTCAACATATCAATCAGTTCATATAAAGCATGAGAATAATGTGTTTATCAAACTCTAATCATCTAATCCTAACAATCATATCCTAAATTCCTAGTCCTTCGACACAGGCAAATATCATTTTAATTAAGCACGTAGGATAATTAAAGAAAGTTAGATGATATAGATTTGAAAACATTCTCCCCTCAATCAATGACTCATTTTCGAAAATTTTTAAAAGAAGTCATTGATTGATTTTTCAAATTTTATAAAAACTCTGAATCTGATTGTTTTTAAAGCAACTCATTTACCACCATTTTGTTAAAACAAATATTTTTCTGAAGAATTTTGAAGAAAAAATATTTGAGTAGGAACATCAGTCCTTCGACATACTTTCCTGATATTGTTTTAGGATAAGTGCACGAAATATATAAAAATTGATTTAGCGTAGCGCTTTCCATTATTGAAGAGCGGGTTACTATCAGAAATAATAGCAAGCCATAGTTTAAGAGCGGGTTATAGTCTGAAATAACTGCAAGCCATTTTTGAAGCGCGGGTTACAGTCTAAAATAACTGTAAGCCATATTTTGAGACATGTTTTGAAAAGAATATTTACACCTCCTGCTCGAACTTCATCTATGGTCCCGTGCCATTATTGAATGAAATTTCTAAGACCGTAGATGTTATCGATACCAGAAGACATATCTTGAGAAAAACAATTTTTTTTGGTATTTTTTAAATTTTCTGATTTTTATGGATTTTTGTTGGTTTTATATTTTTCTATTTTGTTTTGCTGGTTTTATATTATTGTATTTTCTTTTATGATAAATATATACAAAGATAGAGTAGATGATATAGTTTAAGAGGATGATGATACGAGTACCGAGATAAGGATATCGAGCAGCACGTCGTAGAAGATAGAATTCATCATCTCTTAAACTTCCACCACCAAAGCTTCTGAGGCTCCAAAACAGAAGAAAGAACATGAGCCGTTGAGAAAAAAAACTTTGGCAGCTTTCCCCCAAACCGAAAATCCTTAAGTTGAGCAGATTCAAAGCTTTCTTTCAAGCTTCCATTAGCCAGGTGCACAAAGAAGCACACCATTATCATCGATCTTGCTGCTCCTTTTAAGAATGATCATTGATTCTTCGTTCGGGGTTATATCATCAACAAGAACAGCAACGTATCATCCCACTCTTTAAATTTCTTCTCAAATTCCTTTTCCACTAAAGTCTGAAGCGATTCATTCCAAAAGGTGTCAAGAGAACAATTCCCCCAAGTAGTTGAATTGATGCAGCCAGTCTCTTTGTATAATGCTCAAGAACTCTCCCGAATACCCATCATGAGGGGAATGAAAACACCTCCCCAATGTTCACATTTTTCTTCCCTAATGATCGAGTATGAAGCTCAAGAACCCGAAGTACACCAATACCCAAGAACTCTCCCGAATACACATCATGAGGGGAATGAAAACACCTCCCCAATGTTCACATTTTTCTTCCCTGATGATCGTGTATGAAGCTCAAGAACCCGAAGTACACACATTCCCAAAGAGAGAATAACTGATAACACCTCCCTCATGTTACACATTTATCTCCCCTGTCATACTTGTGTATCTCTTTTATCCCCGAAACTAACTCTTCAATCTATTCCCCCACATAGTTGGAATTAGAACACTAGAAGCCATGAGTCAAACACTGAGTTTCTTCAGGTCATGACATTTGTCTTACCGGGATATCTTCAATCACTTAGAAGAATTAAGTTCATCAAGTGTACTCGTTGTGCTTTTAGATGTGTCTCTAGAAGCCACGAGTCAAACACTGAGTTTCTCTCATGGGTCATGACATTTGTCTTTTCGGGATATCTTCAATCACTTAGAAGAATTAAGTTCGTCAAGTGTACTCGTTGTGCTTTTAGATGTGTGTCTCCTTTCCCCTTGATGGTTTAGACATTTCAGAATCAGCAACACATTGTAAGCTCATGTACTAGAGATCTTTTGAGAGGATCGCTTAACGTCTTTGTGAGAATCAACCTGCTGAAGAACAGTGTGAGCAAATCTAATTGGGGATTAAATCAGGCTTTTCACTTTTCCCCAATTAGTGCTCTCCCTAAACCCAACATCTGTTGATAAATGCCCGAGATAAGAAGAAGTCTTTAGAACGTTAAATGCAACTCGTCTTTAGTCTTCTAACATGTAGCAGAAAATGTATAACCGACTATAGACTCGACCTTCTTCAAGATTGCCCAATTGGGGAATAGATAGTTAACATCTCCATCTCACCAAGAAAGCATCCAAATTAACTTACATCTTGCAATTCCCCTTAACTAACATCCCTCCCAATCAAACAAGAACAGAAAGATGTTCATCAAGAAAATAAGCAATCAGCTCGCAACGAACACACGAAATGGTAATACCAAGCAAACAATCACCTCAAACAAGAACAGAAGGTTGTTCGGAATCATCATGTTGATGTGCACGTGAAGCATTAACCGGAAGCACTTGTCTTTAAACTCATCAGCCCGTGTGAAGATGTCAACCAACGGCTCTTAGAAGAAACTCCATGTAACGATGACCCGATAAGAAGAAGCTCGGTTCTTACATGAGTTAGGAGCCGTTTGACCATTTATTCTCAAATATCAATCAACCATGCAAAAAATTCACACTTTTTCTCCCCCTCAAGAATTGCATATTGAGATGCCATTCTTGATTAAACAAGTGATTATCATCCAAATGTATTCTATTCACACTTCTCCCCCAAAAAATTAGCACAGCCATCTTCATTATATGAAAAGGAATAAGAGTAATTATCAGTTATCCTTAGTAAGTGAAGCATTATGTGTTGGAGGGGAGTCATCGTCATAAAAAATTAAGTCGTATGACCATTATTCAAACATCCATCATCATGTAGTATATTTACTCTTCTCCCCCTCAAATATTGCATCTGAAGTTGCCATTTTTGATTTAACAAGTGAATAAGAGTATACACCAATGAACGTAGATCCACTTGATGACTGAATGATCATGGGAGAAACATGAAGTATGTTGATGAAGAATGTCGATGAGAACGGTCATAAATATGAAGATTTATCTTCTTCTAAAGATAAAGCGCACTGAAGCGCATAATCTTTTCGAGGAATGGGGCCCCAAGAGTTATCTGCAGACGCCATAGTGATGAAGAACGAGGCCTAACTGATGTGAACAGACGCTTCCGAAAGAATATCAATATTGAGTTACTTGAACCCGTGAGTTATGAGATATCAATCCATTTGTAATCCATACTTTAAGCCAGTCCATGTAGGAAGGATTGAAGTATCTGCAACAAAGTAAGGACTACCTGCACTAATATTACAAACTTGATTGCATATATTTAGGTTAGTGACATTAGTATCCAAACCCTTGGGGTTTCACAGCAACCTTGATTTTGTCATCGGTAAAACAGCTTTCCCAGGTATCCACCTAAGTCCAGCATCCTTAAACATTCTACCAGACAGCATCCACTTATGGCAAGGTCTACGATTGTTGATATTCTTATGCAAATTGGAAGACTTATCGTTATTCCTAGACTCCAAAGATTTAGCAGTTTGGATCCATCTAGACGAAGTTTTAGGTTTGTTTTGCATCATAACATGTTGAACCTTAGCCATGTAGGTAGTCTTTAGTGTACCTGGCATGTGAATTAGGAAAATGTTCTTATGGAAAAGACTCAGAATTTCTAGTTTTGTTTTCTACATGCTTAGCATTCTTATGCACATAACTACTCTTAGATGCACGCCAATCCCTAGTCTTTTGAGTGTTCCTAGGTAGTGATTTACAACTACTAGCAGTGCCTTGAAATCTCGTAGAATTCCTCACCCTAGGTCTTGCACCTAAAATTCCGTCTTTTCGAATCTGTGCCTTTTCCTAGCTTTTTCTAGATAATAGTTCTTCCACAAGTCATTCATATCATATGAATTCTTGGTTTTAATGCTTGGTTTTGACACTGTTTGAACTAATCTAGAGGTGCTCGGGAGTAGAAGTGCTACGTGTTGAGAGTTAACGGAGCTAGAAGCCTTATTCTTAGGTAAATCTGGTGAAGTGACTGGTTTTGACAAAACTTGTTTCTCATCAACTTGGGAGGCAAACCTTGTTTTTGAAAATTTTGGTCTTTCGGATATAAACGCAGTAGGCTGCCTTACAATGGACCGCTTTCTAATGGGATGAGAAACTGGTTTCCCCAAGGTATCTAAACTTAGTGTTCACACTTTTCCCTACAGTTTTCCTAAGCTCATTTTTTAAGGCAACAATAGCGAAACTCTTTTCCTGAAGTTGAGCTTTGAGTTCATCAATTTTTGCTAGCAAAGAGTTTGTTTGCTCCATTGACTTATGTTAGTACAAATATTACGATATTTAATCTATACAGTCTCGTTTGTTTTGATTGATGACAAACATGTAACTTGTAATACATAACGTAAAATGTACAAGTTACTTGTAATCACACTTTGTCTCAACATACATTCAACTCCTCTCGATGTCTCAAGTCCTCGTATGTTACAACACAAAGTTCGCATGTTTGTTATGTGGAATTATGATCAAACCCAATAACAAATCATTTAGAATGTTTAAAATACGTTTAGAGTCACTAAGTATTTTAATAGGTTAACCATTCTATTTCGAACCTCATTTTACATTTTGCATTCACAAGTATTTCAAAAGGTAACTAGACATTTTATTAACTAGTTACATAATACATTTTACAAGTTTACTTTGATAAACTTTTAATCTAAAAATGGAAATACATATTACATCATGGCATGCATCATCCTTGTAATCTTTAGAAGATTTCATGGAATATTTTGTTTAGATTTGGACTCTACATAGCTTACACAATTGGATGGATTTTGGGACTTTGGTAAGATTTTGGTAATCTTGTCAAGCCCCACTCAAAATGGTACAAAATGGCGAACCCTTTGAGGGTTCCGTGGTCTCGTGGACTCCCCGTCCATTTTGGCTATAAATAGCAAGCCAAACCAAGTTGTTTAATGATCCCTTAACACACTTCTCTACCCTTATTGCATCATTTAGATCTATAGATAACAATGTAGAAACATACATTAATCACCCTCACCATCACATGATCATAATGCTTCTAACATTCATCTTTGTTGTAAGCATACTCTACATCTTGATCAACCAAGGAAAGCTTGGAGATCTAGCCATTCCCACTCACCACAAGCTGAAGATCTATCACAACAAGTTTAGGGAACTTGTGATCTTCATCATGAAGGCTTCCTATCAATGGAAGATCATTTAGAAGTAGTTATTCATATCCATTAGACATTTGTGTCATGGATCATTAGTGTAAACATCATTGCATCATAACAACACTTTCACCAAACTAGATTAGATGGTTTATGTGTTTGTGCCATAAAACACAAGGTTTGTTATGTTGGGCCATAAAACATATGGGAGTGGTTGTACACTTGAAAAGAACTCGACATCTAGCTTAGTGTCGGAAATATTGTATAGGCGACGTTAGGTTGGTTCTACTCAAACTAGAACCCGGTATTTAGCTTTGTACCGAAAAGTGTGTTTAATTTGTAAGGTTTTCTCCACCGAGAAGGGGGCTTGTTGATTTAGTGAAGTAACTCTCGAGTTGGGTACTCGAGGAGTGGAGTAGGGCGAAAAGGAGATCCGTGACCGAACCACTATAAATCATCGTGTTCGGTTTGCACTTTCCTTTCTTTACTTTTATAGTTGCACTATACTATTGCTTGTGATGTGGTTTGATGTTAATGCTTGTGTGACAACATGGTTTACTATGCTTTACATTGGTCACAAACAATAATTGGAACTTTCATATTATAACAAGCTTCATAAGCGATTTGATACTAAAGATCTAAACTTTTAAACGGTAACGTATTCACCCCCCACGCTTCCACAATTGGTATCAGAGCCACGTAGCTCGTATTTTCAAAACAAATGGTTTTAAAATAGAGTACGATCCATGTATCAAATTACCATTGAAGCGAAAAATAAATATGAAAAATGCTTTGCTTGTTATACTTAGAAATTTTGTTGTTAAATGTAACTTTGTATACAAGCTTGAAGGTTTTCTTGAAAATAAAAGTTTGTTGAAAGAACTAGTAAGTATTGTATTGTGTGCTTATAGAAAATTTACGAAGAAATATGATTTTAAAGGAGTGTTTGGGATAACTATAAATTTAGTTGAAAAATCACCTCCGTAAATGTTTAAGATAAGTTACATAAGTAGATATGTTGTTAAATATGTGTATTATATGTTTACTATGAAATCTAGTAAGTCACACACGCTTTCTCTATGTCAAATACTAGTTTTGGTGAATCTGTCTCAGAGGACCACGGCACCAAATCTTATAAAGGGCGAATCCCTTTATTTGGTTCCGTGGAATCCGTGTGTAAAGATGCGTTTTTGGGCAACTTCAAAAAATCATAACTAATTAACCGTAAGTCCGTACCATTCGAACCACCTATCATTTTAAAGGGAATTGAGTCTACTTTCACTTAAAAATACTTTCATGGCCTGAGTCTAATTTTAAGTAAGTGAAATAGACCAAATACTACAGTATGTCTAAAATATTGAGTTTCGCTTTAACATAAAAACTCAAATTTTTGAATCAAGCAATTTAAGTTGGTATTATTAGAACTTTGATACAAATTTCTTTGAAACTAAATAATTTTGTAATATATTTAAAGGAAACTAATCAAGCTTGGTATACATCGTCATATTTAAACGCAAAATGACGAAAAATGTCTTTCTTGTTATGCTATGCTAAATGACCACTTGTTTATGTTGTTTGCATATATGTTGCTTGCTTATTTTCAAATTGTTGTTTACACTTGTTTGTTTGCATAATATAAGTGTCAATCTTGCCATGTTATTTATTCGCTTGATTGACGATTTCTTGTTTATGCACAATAGGACATTTGCTAGATTTTATGCACTTAGTTTGAAAATTGTTTTACCATTACTTATAGACTTAGATCACTTCCTTTGCATAGGTTATACTAACATCTCGCATAACTTATGAAATGGCATGACTCGCTTAGCAATGAGTACTAAGTAAATTAGTCAAGTAAGTTTGAAAATGGAGGTTTTAAAAGAGTGTTTGGTACAAGGACAAAAACAATGTTGTATGATGTAATTTATTTGTTTTAACTTTGTAGGATGATAATATGACTTAAAACAATGTTGTATGCTAACCGGTTTATGCAGTGGGATAGCACAAGTGTGTTATCAAATTTTACCCATTTTCACTTTTATGTGAAAATCATTAGCCCTTGGTCAAAGTCTATGCTCCACTATGTTTGTATATGTGTTATTGACTTTTCCTAACTAGAAGTAATTAATGTCACATGTTTTAAGCAAAATTGTGTTTCTGAAAACTCCCCCACACCTAAAAATGGGTTCGTGAACTTTTCGGTATCCACGGATCGACGGCACCAAAATGTTGGTACCGTCATATGCATTTTGGTACCGCCATACCATGCTTACAGCGACCAGGCACCAATTAAAGGGTTCCACCTGTGTAAAGAAATGGTGCCGTGGATCCTACAGGTAAGTTATTGAATTTTACAAAATCCCGCAATCTAATTTACCAAATTTCGTTTCTAGGATAGTTGTTAATGCATATCTTTCATATTTCACTCAACACATCCTCAATGGATTAACTTAGGATGTTTGACATGATCTTAGACACTTCCATCTCATTAGAAACTACCATCTTTGTATGGATTAACATCAAATAAAACACATCTCTCCGTAAATCCTTAGCTCCATAAATCGACACATTCAGGATGGTCATTTTCACACCTTCACTGCATTACTTTTCCTAAGCTTAGCATTTCTTAAAACAAAGTCAAAAATGACTAAATCCTCAACCTCAAATAAACCACTAGGATTAGCATTCGATCTTGTTGCTTCATTAACTTGAACTCTTCATCCTCGGACTCATTACCTCTCAACATCTCATCACCCATTCAAGATGTGAACTTTCTAAACTTAAGTACTCCAACTCCACCACCAAAATCACCCATTATTATGACTACTTCACAACCATCCAAAACACCTTCACAACCAAAGTCTCCAAACTTGTACTTTGTTCAAACACCACCAACATCTCCTCACCCGTTTGCGGATGACTTAGATGACTTACCGAGACTAACAAACCTGGACTCATTATTTGCAAAGATATCATACACAAGTCTAACATATGACTATAGATATTGTTTTGTATCTACATGTTTTGCGTCACTTGGTTAACATGAAAATAATGTGTCATCCTTCAAGACGATAAGTATTTACATAGAGTCATAACTCACACGTATGTTAAAGACATACTATCAAGTCTTGTTATCCTTGAGTTCAATCTAAGCTTTATAATCTCAACAAATTAGGATTGACAACTTAAGTATCCAAAAATATTCAAGTATATGCGACTTACGATTGTAGTCATTAAAAGTCATATCCTAAAAATCAACACCCAAGTATTTTAACAACACATGTTGAAACACTTATCCAAAACAAACAACCCATTGTGCCACTTATCCCTTTTTGACACCTACTATCCCTCTTCCATCTTTTGGCACCATTAAGCGTATTGCTCATGAACTTCCAAGAGCATCCTTTAAATCAAACGTGCCCTTTCAAGGTGAACCTATACCTCAACCCCTAAGCTTCATAGACATAACCAAAACTTCAAGCACTTCACCCACTAGTTGTAACAACCATTGAACCATAAGAATTAGTATTCGTACTTTTTGTGTTCAACATCTATGGACAAATAATCAACTTAAGTACTCCCATAGCACAACAAACCCGTACATCACCACATCCTAATTTAGACACACTAGAAGACCTACCACTTAGATAAACCAATCCACCATCCTTACCATCATTTGAATTCATTGAGTGTATTGCTCAAAAGGCCCTTGTGTCCAACACTTGTACTAAATCAAATGCACGTTTGAACAAACTCAACCATCCTTTCCCACATATAGATGATTCATTATGGCTAGAACCTCAACTATCAAATAAGCATGGTGCTCTTGGTAATTGTTGTCAATTTCCACTAGGTATAAGTAGTACTACTTTCACAAATTATCAAAGTATTAGTAATACTTTGTCGTTAAACTTCTGCAATATATTTCGTAAACCTCAATCAACATTTTAACACCATATGTTAAAATGCAATCTCAAAGCCAACATCATACACCCCAAGCAACAATGACTCTTGAGAAGTATACATAAGAAACTCGAGTGAATTCATCTTGTCATCATCTAGTGAATATAATCATGAGACCAAGTTTATTTAGATAGGACTATCCATTCAAACACTTTTGGCTTCATATCTTCATTTAGGAAAACATGATGTTTTGAAAAACATTATGCTTAAGAAATCATGCGTTAAGTATTCATCTTGTTAAAAGGATATTGTATATCCTATGCATCATTCTCTCCTTGCGACATAAATGGTTATGTTACAAGAGATTTCATTACACCTCATTGGCTAAATGATCTTGAAACGAACATCCACAAATTCTATGAACTAGCATATCCAATTCATCTTGTCATACTTATTTTCATAAGCATGATAACTTTATCCCATGCGATAATCTCATGTGTTGAAAGATACTATTTGTATCCATTTCCTTTCAAGCATACATCGTAACCTAACCTTGCTCAAACCTTGTGCACATCCAAGGTTAAAACTACACATCTCTAGAACATACACATGATCTATTTAAGTTAGTAACCTTATTTAACTTCTTGTTAAATAAGTTTCCAAAGAGCTTCTTGAGAACATTCTTATTTTAACATGTTCCATTCCATAGTCTTAGATAATCAAATCACTTTTAAAGTATACACTTCAACATAAAAGATGTCATCCATTAGATCTTACAATTAGCTATGTAAATTAAACACCTTAGATTCTAACACAAGATTAAAACATAATGTTAAAATTCATGTGTATAACATGACGTCTTCATCACCTTAGTTATATTACATATTAGTCAAGTCACATTAAGCCAAGTATAGTTAAACTATCATCATTTATACACTTTAATAGGCAAAAGTAGGAATTCCCATCTTTCTAACATGAGAATGACTACTGGAGAACTTATTGCACTAGAAACTCAATTTGACCTAACGGTTGAATTGCTTCCTGGAGAGAAGTTGGGTATGTGGAATCACCCGTAAAAATGGTCTTGTTTAGCCTTAATTGAGCACCGCTAGTAATAGTCTCATATTCATTCTCCAACTTGAAAAATCTGTTTTCCTATACTTGCCTAAAGTAAGTATTAAAACATTGATAGTTTGCCTTGCCTTAGGAATACTAATCAAACAAGTAGTATATATGATTTTTCTTTTAAAACCACTTGCATTACACTTACATGTGTTGATTACATGTTCTTGTTTAATACGATAAGTTGATTTGACATTATCTTAGTGTTTGATAACTAAGTCAAAATGTGCAAACCTTAGTACGGTATTATCTTTATAATGCTTGTATTCTTGTTTCATGCTACTAAACGTTTAAACCTAAACTTTATTTGCATGATACTTACTTTTGAATTATTTTTAGCATGATTAACATGTTACTTATGAACTCATAATATGCCATTTTGATACGTGATAATTTTGATATGATATATTTGTGTTTAAAAGCTATTAGTTGGCTGATTTCGTTCGAAACGCCAAGCTTACTCACACGAGCTAAGTTACTGTAATACTAACCGTAAAGACTTAAACGGCTCGGAACACTGACCAATAATAGAATTGTGTAGTATGGGTAACTCAATACTGTTAGGTTTGAGCACCGAACTCGTTCCAGAGGTTGAATGGAATTTCAACTCACGCTCGATTAGCGGGATTTGAATAATAGAAGGCATAAAATGATATTATCTAACTACGGATAAGGACAGCATATAGAATAGATTCACGGAAAACCTAAGAATTATGGCAAACTACGCATTCTAAGCTAAAACTAAATCAAATTTAAACGAAACACAATAAAAGCAATAGACTAATCTAACTCTAAAAATAACCTAAAATGACTTGTATCTAAAAATGATATTTGAAAACTAATTATGAATTAAAACTATTTTTTTAGGAATTTTCTTGATTTTATTCTAATTAAAAACCATTACTAACTTTAAAAATAAGACTAAATAACTAAAAATTATAAAAACAAAGGGGAAAATTATGGAATTACTTTTCTAAAATCTAAAATACCCTAAGAGAATTTTCAAAACTATTTTTTATTTTTCTGATTAATTTCCTATTTTCTATGAATTTAATACTATTTAAATCTAATTTAAATTGTGAAAATACCAAATAAAAGGGAAAAATAAGGAAAATATTTTTATGCTTTTATATCTATCTTAAACTGAGAAAATTGAAAAATTATTTTTTTGAACTTTTTCTTAATTAATTGCAATTAAAGCTAATTAAAAATGATTAAAAACTGAATTTAATAAAGAAAAATAGTGAACAGTGACCAAAAATTATGAAAATTTCAGGGAAATTCTAAAATGTTATTCTAAAGCTATGAAAAATATAAAAACATGGGCTTATGTATGAGAATAAAGAGATGATGTGTAAACTGATAAGGAATAAGCACTTAGGAATAAGCAAATAAGCTCAAAACAGCACCAAACTGATACTGAAGCTAAACTATACTATAACTACTCTAAGGCAGCCATTACAAGCTACTCCTAACACCTAATGATCAGGCTACCTATGATTAAGCTAACTGTCACTTAAGCTAATAAGCTAACTGACCCCTACTTTCTAGCTGTTGCAACTGCTTATTTAATAAGCTACAGGGAAAACCAAAAGTGGTTATCAGTAGACCACCTAGCAGAGATCATTTGTCCAAAATTTTAGCTCATAAGGACTAGGGATGAAAAAGTTAAAGGTCAAAAACAAAATGGTCATTTAGACATGAAGCTGACTGATGCAGTGAGCAGATGGGATAAAAGATGGAGTTGCAGACCTTAATCTAGGTATCCTAGTAGCTCTAAAGTGTAATCTAAGCTCAGAAACCTAAATCTAATCCTATAAGCTACTGAGGTGAACAAGAATCAAAAACTAGCTACATTATAATGAACCACTAAAAGGCTTAACTTATGCTGATGTGAACAATTCATGTGTATGCAAAACAGATCTGTCAAAAACAAAATAGATCATAGCGACTAGTGTAAACAACTAACTTAAACTAGTGAGAGAGCTTGTATGAGAGATTTAATCTTAGAAACAGCAACTAACCACTACAACCTACTTAAGTAACCAAGAATTAAGCAATCACAGTGTGGAAATGGCAGATTTGACAGCAAGGGACAGATTTGAAACTGATGTGCAGAGAAGTCAATGACAGAAAAGGCACATTATGCAGACCTAAATCTAGCTAAACACAGGCTACTTATGGATCAAATTCAAGCTAACTAAGCAACCTGAGCTAGCAATAACATTTAGACTAGGATCATTTACCATTAACACTACATGTACTAAACAGATGAAAATGAAACTCAAAGCATCAAGACAAGTTGGAAAACTCAAAAATCATGATCAAACTAACTTGAAAAACAGCAAACACAACTCTTTACTTTTTCTTCAACATCAAACTCTTACCAAAACTACTAAAATAAGCACAATCCAAACACTCCTTAATTTCTCAAAATTAGATTTACTTTATGAAGCTTAATTAAATCTATCAAATCCTGACTTGAAACTCTCAAATAAACATAAAACTCTTCATTTTAACAACTTAAAACCAGAAATCAGACTCAAACTGACTTTGACTATTGTTGACTGTTTTCAGAAAAAAAAAATGGAATTAAGAACAAGTAAGAGCAGACATCAACTCACATAAGCTTGGTTGAGCTTATGTAAGCTTAAAATTTAGATAGAAAGGCTTTAGTATTAATAGAAACCAAATATAAAAACTGGATTGACAGAAAATTAAATTGAAAGTGTAAATGGCATTAAGTAAAACTGAAATTACAATTTAAAGCAGAGATTACAAACTAGTTAACTAATAAAATTGACAGGAAATTAAATGGCAACATTTTTCTAAAGACATGAAAAATGGACAGGAAAGTAACTAGTCAAAATTCCTCTAATGCATGAGAAATTGGACGAATTCTATCTTGTGACTGAAGGGCTTTATATAAAGTGATGAGAAGCTTGGGATGCTCTGAGAAGCTTCATGAATGTCTAATCACAGCCATAGATCATCTTTCTTGTCATCAAATCTAATCTACACCCTTGGATCACTCTTGTGATGTGGCGGCAAACCAATGAGAGGGCTTCATTTGTCCACTGGCAGCCCCATGACACACACTTACCGACATGTCGCTTTGAGAAGATGCTAGTACGAGGTTTGTATTTGGGTAATTGGTGGTAAAAGGTAAATGGGGTAACTGGGTGTGTTTGGTTTGGGAAGAAGACAGGCAAAAGGGCGCGGGTGTTTGGGATTATTTGTTTATATTTGTTTGAGTTATATTGTTGACCGGTTTATAGTGAACCAGGGTAAAGTAGCGGGTTTGGGTAAATGGTTATAATAACCGGGTTGGGGTGTTTAGCCGGGTTGTGTTAACTGGATTGGATAGTAAGTTGTTGGGCCATGGTTTAGTGTTTTTGGACTTAGGATATTAGGATTGGATATTGGATATATATATATGGACTAGACAAATGATCCAAATGGTAACCATAGGGACTTAATGTGTATATCCGGATATTTGAGGGACCAATCATGTGAATCTGAAAATATCCTCCAAGGACCATCTTTGTCAATCTTTAATAGACCAGGGACTGAATTTGCAACTTTTGAAACTCAAGGGTGTTTTCTGTCAATTGCTGAAAGTTCAGGGACTATTTCTGACATTTCTTCAAACTTTGATCAAATCTTCACAAATCATCCTCAAGATTAGAAATCTTCATAAATGCATAATTCTGACCTTCCTACCTAAAGCTCTCTTAATCTCTCGTGCTCGGATTTACGCCTCTGCTTTGGCTTTTTTTTGCGTGTTTTTTACATATTCGTACCTGCACAAGCACAAACTCAAGAAAACCACAAATATTAGCAATAAACGCTCTTTCTTGGTTATTTTGGGTCTATTTTGATAAACAAAAGGTATGTGTTTTAGCACATACCAAAATACCCCAGACGAGACTATTGCAGTGTCCTCACGCAATGCAATCAACTCACGCTTCTAAAACCAAGGATTTCAATCTCTTTCTACTAAACCATTGATATGTCCAAACCGCATTATCTCACACAAGCTAGCCACTTGTGAATGACTAACCGTAAGAAACTTCAAACAGTTCAGAAAAACCAATTAGAGAAGAAGTAGTCAATGTTCCTCAAAAGAGATTAAGAAAGCCTTAATTCTAAAAACGCCCCGTTTACCTTTTAATTCACATATATAGATATTACGGTTAAGCACATTCCGATTATGAATATGACGGTTTGTTGAACTTTCATGTTGATCAATAACTCCAACATTTTTCGAACGACACGTTAGGATCACGGAGTAGAAAACACAACACAGCGTGAAGTGACCATACGGATAGAATACATCGTCCCTGATTTTTCACAAGCTCCCAAACTAAGCGTAAAACCGAAATCATTGTTAAGTATGATTCTAGATGCTAACACTACCCATGGAAGTTACTTATGTAATTACTTTTTGTTCCCATTTTCCTATTTCCTCTAGAATTTTTTTTTTTTTTGTGAGAAATGAATTTCTTCAAATTCTCGTTTCGATAACTTTTATTCCGATAAAGATACAAAGCTAAGTCGATAATTAGTTATCCGTCTTCTCTCAAGAACCATTGTCGTAAAAATGAGGTCCACATCAAGGGATTTTTATTCACTTATACTTGATTTTTCATTTTCATTTTTCAACATTTTTCAACATTTTTTTTTTTTTTTTTTTTTTTTTTTACATGAGCTTATACTTGAAATAGAACTTAGACTTTTACGTGTATGAGCTATGAACCACGGAGCTTCACGGGGTAATTCCAAGACTATAGGCTTCATGAAATGAGGATCCCTACTGCTAGGCTAAGACCTCACTCAATCCTCGCTAAAGATCCAAGGGTCCGATCTCACACACACGCAGCTCACAACTTTACTTATTACATTCACATATCACTTATTACTTATTTCTTATTCATTACGGATCCTTGATGTGTACCCAATTTTTAAAACAAAGATTCTTTTAAGAAGATAAAGAACTAACTATCGCCAAAAACTCAACATCTCTAATTATTATGACAGATATGGGGCGAAACAATTTTGTGGGAACAAAAAGCCATAAGTACCTTCGATGGGCTCTAAAGAGAACCAACTACTCCACGCTTAGCATCTAAACTCATAAGTAACTCTATCATTTCTGATCTCGCAAATTTAAAATCCTAAATAATGAGATCCGCAGATGCTTAGCCGATAATTTTAGATTATCTATGGTTAAGGGAACAAGCTAGGGCTCAACACGTCCGGTCAAGTCGAATTCCATTCCTACTCTCACCAGCGGAAAGTCAACAAGGTGTCAAAACATATATTAACTTAGCCAATGCCTCGTCTAATGAAATAGAGTTATGCATATTTAAAGTCACTCAGGGAAACTTGCAAGATCTTGGCCTTGTGAGCTAGAATTCGCATTTTATAGCTTCTTATCTAAGAGACTAGCAAAACTTTTCAATCAAAAGACTTAACAAAGCTTCAAAATTTTAAATTTTGCTCATTTTGCACAATTTTTCATTTTCTAAGGAAAACGGGTTACGAGAGAAACATGACGAAATAAGCAGTGCGGTCAAATCAAATCGAAGATTACCGTACCCAGACTAGAACGAAACATTGTCCTCAATGTTTAAAGCAAGGGTATCACGAAAATCTAAAAGCCGCTTATTAAGTATGCTAGAAGATAAACGTTAGTCGATAAGATTAGGATATCGATTTCCATCAAGATCGATCATGAAACTCGAGTGGAGAAAAGACAATCTTCGAGCACGAGAGTCTTCATATCGGGAACATCCTAAACACAACATCACAAACAACCAAACACGAGAAATCGAAGAGGCGCACCCCTCGCGTCACTTATTAGAAAATAAAAAGAAAATAGATGGATAAGCATGGGGTGCCTCCCACGAAGCGCATCTTTTCTTAAACGAGTCGCTAGCCCGACTTGTCCCCAATTCATTTGTCCTTGGGGAAGAAAGTGGTAGAGATACCGTGGTCAAAACGGTGTCCTCATTCCAAAGAATGAGACTGGGTAGGTTGGGTGGAGAAGAAAATGGGTGGATAAGGCATATGATGTAAGAAGGATCCATCATCCGGTGGTTTTGCGGGTGGACGAAGGGATGATGGATAGAAATGAGAAACTCCAAGAAAGACGAGAGCTCATGGTAAAAGATAAGAGGTTTAGGCTCACAAATGAAGGCATCCAAGAAAGGATCCTTATATCCAAAAATGATTTTAACAAAAGGCTCATCAATGCATATCCCTGGTTTAAAGATTTTGTCTTCACATGTCGGCTCAACGGGATAAAGGATGGTGGACTCGTCAGAGAAAGGTGAGTCAAGCAGTCCATCAAGAAACATCATATCCCCCTCGGGATCATTCATAACAACATCCTCAATACCCGGTGGTATCAAGTCATCAAGAGCAAGAAATGAGTCGGCTTCCTCAATGATTGGGTCATTTGTTGGAGTATCGGAAATCTCGTTCAAAACGTTGCTCATATCAACCTCGAAGTAGAATCGCTCAAGAATCGGAGGATAAACATCTGCAATAGTGGGATTGCCACTAATCTCTTCATCAAATCGGAAAGTCTCAAGCTCGGGAGAGAAATCACTATCTTTAACGGAGATAGGAGGCGAACTTGATTTATCGTTCAAAGCTTCAATCTTAGAAATGAGAAGATAAACATTCGACAATGTTTCACGTAATGCTTCATCCTCGATCTGAATATCATCGGGCTCAATCTCTTCTTCTTCTGGCTCAAAATCATTCTCTTCTTCTATGTGGATGTGCTCAGAAGGTAAATCGTCGACAAAATCGATGTCTCCATAAGAATCATCATCGGAATCGGAGAACATCTCATCAATATCAAGAGAAGGCTCATCACAAATATCATTAACAACCCCAGACTCGGACTCTCTTGGGATTGGGATAAGAATCTCAACATTAGACACTTCCGTTTCCGGAATGGTACTAAGATGCTCATCCCCCATTATGAAAGAGTCAACGGGTTCAACATTCCAGTAATAGAATCATCGACCTCTTCCATAAGAACGTCACTTCTCTCAACCGGCGTGAGTGAAGGTGAAGAGTCGGAAATGAGAAGCTCAGAAATGAGAGATGGACAAGAATCCGGAGGTGGGACAAGTGGTGTGCTCTGAGAGCTAGCAATTTCCACCACTTCCGTTGTAGTCTCCGGTTCTGTCTGTTTAGAAATCGTTTTAAGCTCATAATTTCGTTCTGTTTTGTTGTAACTTGACAAACTCGTAATAGTGAATCGTGAAAGAGAAGGATCGATTTTAGAATTCTTCGGATTAGAGTCGAGAGTACAAACGGAATCACCTCGGTTCAGAAATATGTTCCATCTCCCTCACCGGAGTAGGAATCGAGGGTTCATCAAGCTTACATTTCAAAAATTTTGGTAATGCTTCAAGTTTTTCAATGTTGTTCAGAAAAGCACGATGTTCAAAGAAATCGTCTCCGTGACCCTCGGTGGGTTCTTCGGGTGGCTCCGGAATAGTGTTATCGTCTTCCATAACTTGAACGGGTTCCTCATTAACACATTGTCGAGCTTGAATGCGGCTTAATAAAGTTTGAAGCATGCTCTCAATGTGGTTTTGACGTCGCTCAAATCTTTTTTCAAAATCGATGGAATCGTCATCGATAACCCCGGTGGGTTCTTCAAAAGGGCGACACATACAAGATTCGCGATAAAATCCACACCCTTTGCAAAAACAACGTTCACAAAGTGAATCATCTCTTAATAAATCTCTACAATTAAAGCAATAGGGTTGATAGAAATTTTGAGAATCCATGAGAATTAATCATAAAAGAGGGATAAGAGGAAAGAATTATCAAATCAGAGGGTAAAGAAGAATATTTTTGGGTTTTTAGAAAACATATTTTGAAAAGGAAAATCTTTTTGGGTTTTTATAAAAGGGATATGTACAAATATCAACGATAACTTCACGAGGAAGGATCTTCAAATGCACACGATCCGAGACGGAATACGAAAACTCGCTACAAGCCCTCCCCGGCAGCGGCGCCAAAAATTGATATGGTTCGAAACGCCATCAAGCTTACTCACACGAGCTAGTCACTTGTGAATGACTAACCGTAAGAAACTTAAAAAGGCTCGGACACTGACCAATAATAAGAAGTGTGTAGTATGTGGGTAACTCAAACGTGTTAGGTTTGAGCACCGAAATCGTTCCGAACGAGGGTTGAATGGAATTTCCAACTCACGTCTCGATTATCGGGATTTGAATAAGAGAAGGGCATAAAATGATATTATCTAAACTACGGGATAAGGAAAGCATATAGGAATAGAATCTACGGGAAAACCTAAGAATTATGGCAAACTACGCAATTCTACGCTAAAACGCAAATACGAAATTTAAACGAAACACGAATAAAAAGCAATTATGACTAATCTAACTCCTAAAAATAACCTAAAATGACTTTTATGCTAAAAATGATATTAGAAAACTAATTATGAATTAAAACTATTTTTTTAGGAATTTTCTTGATTTTATTCTAATTAAAAACTAATTATTAACTTTAAAAATAAGACTAAATAACTAAAAATTATAAAAACAAAGGGGAAAATTATGGAATTACTTTTCTAAAATCTAAAATACCCTAAGAGAATTTTCAAAACTATTTTTGTATTTTTCTGATTAATTTCCTATTTTCTATGAATTTAATACTATTTAAATCTAATTTAAATTGTGAAAAATACCAAATAAAAAGGGAAAAATAAGGAAAAATATTTTTTATGCTTTTTATATTTATCTTAAACTGATAAAATTGAAAAATTATTTTTTTGAACTTTTTCTTAATTAATTGCAATTAAAGCTAATTAAAAATGATTAAAAACTGAATTTAATAAAGAAAAATAGTGAACAGTGACCAAAAATTATGAAAATTTCAGGGAAATTCTAAAATGTTATTCTAAAGCTATGAAAAATATAAAAACATGGGCTTATGTATGAGAATAAAGAGATGATGTGTAAACTGATAAGGAATAAGCACTTAGGAATAAGCAAATAAGCTCAAAACAGCACCAAACTGATACTGAAGCTAAACTATACTATAACTACTCTAAGGCAGCCATTACAAGCTAATCCTAACACCTAATAAGCAGGCTACCTATGATTAAGCTAATTGTCACTTAAGCTAATAAGCTAACTGACCCCTACTTTCTAGGCTAATCGCTTATTTAATAAGCTACAGGGAAAACCAAAAGTGGTTATCAGTAGACCACCTAGCAGAGATCATTTGTCCAAAATTTTAGCTCATAAGGACTAGGGATGAAAAAGTTAAAGGTCAAAAACAAAATGGTCATTTAGACATGAAGCTGACTGATGCAGTGAGCAAATGGGATAAAAGATGGAGTTGCAGACCTTAATCTAGGTATCCTAGTAGCTCTAAAGTGTAATATAAGCTCAGAAACCTAAAGCTAATCCTATAAGCTACTGAGGTGAACAAGAATCAAAAACTAGCTACATTATAATGAACCACTAAAAGGCTTAACTTATGCTGATGTGAACAATTCATGTGTATGCAAAACAGATCTGTCAAAAACAAAATAGGATCATAGCAGACTAGTGTAAACAACTAACTTAAACTAGTGAGAGAGCTTGTATGAGAGATTTAATCTTAGAAACAGCAACTAACCACTACAACCTACTTAAGTAACCAAGAATTAAGCAATCACAGTGTGGAAATGGCAGATTTGACAGCAAGGGACAGATTTGAAACTGATGTGCAGAGAAGTCAATGACAGAAAAGGCACATTATGCAGACCTAAATCTAGCTAAACACAGGCTACTTATGGATCAAATTCAAGCTAACTAAGCAACTTGAGCTAGCAATAACATTTAGACTAGGATCATTTACCATTAACACTACATGTACTAAACAGATGAAAATGAAACTCAAAGCATCAAGACAAGTTGGAAAACTCAAAAATCATGATCAAACTAACTTGAAAAACAGCAAACACAACTCTTTACTTTTTCTTCAACATCAAACTCTTACCAAAACTACTAAAATAAGCACAATCCAAACACTCCTTAATTTCTCAAAATTAGATTTACTTTATGAAGCTTAATTAAATCTATCAAATCCTGACTTGAAACTCTCAAATAAACATAAAACTCTTCATTTTAACAACTTAAAACCAGAAATCAGACTCAAACTGACTTTGACTATTGTTGACTGTTTTCAGAAAAAAAATGGAATTAAGAACAAGTAAGAGCAGACATCAACTCACATAAGCTTGGTTGAGCTTATGTAAGCTTAAAATTTAGATAGAAAGGCTTTAGTATTAATAGAAACCAAATATAAAAACTGGATTGACAGAAAATTAAATTGAAAGTGTAAATGGCATTAAGTAAAACTGAAATTACAATTTAAAGCAGAGATTACAAACTAGTTAACTAATAAAATTGACAGGAAATTAAATGGCAACATTTTTCTAAAGACATGAAAAATGGACAGGAAAGTAACTAGTCAAAATTCCTCTAATGCATGAGAAATTGGACGAATTCTATCTTGTGACTGAAGGGCTTTATATAAAGCTGATGAGGAAGCTTGGGATGCTCTGAGAAGCTTCATGAATGTCTAATCACAGCCATAGATCATCTTTCTTGTCATCAAATCTAATCTACACCCTTGGATCACTCTTGTGATGTGGCGCAACCAATGAGAGGGCTTCATTTGTCCAGCTGGCAGTCCCATGACACACACTTACTGACATGTCAGCTTTGAGAAGATGCTAGTACGAGGTTTGTATTTAGGTAATTGGTGGTAAAAGGTAAATGGGGTAACTGGGTGTGTTTGGTTTGGGAAGAAGACAGGGCAAAGGGGCGCGGGGTGTTTGGGATTATTTGTTTATATTTGTTTGAGTTATATTGTTGACCGGGTTATAGTGAGTTTTGACCAGGGTAAAGTAGCGGGTTTGGGTAAATGGTTATAATAACCGGGTTGGGGTGTTTAGCCGGGTTGTGTTAACTGGATTGGATAGTAAGTTGTTGGGCCATGGTTTAGTGTTTTTGGACTTAGGATATTAGGATTGGATATTGGATATATATATGGACTAGACAAATGATCCAAATGGTAACCATAGGGACTTAATGTGTATATCCGGATATTTGAGGGACCAATCATGTGAATCTGAAAATATCCTCCAAGGACCATCTTTGTCAATCTTTAATAGACCAGGGACTGAATTTGCAACTTTTGAAACTCAAGGGTGTTTTCTGTCAATTGCTGAAAGTTCAGGGACTATTTCTGACATTTCTTCAAACTTTGATCAAATCTTCACAAATCATCCTCAGAGATTAGAGATCTTCATAAATGCATAATTCTGACCTTCCGGCTCAGCTAAAGCTCTCTTAATCTCTCGTGCTCGGATTTACGTCTGCTTTGGCTTCTTTTTGCGTGTTTTTACATATCCGTACCTGCACAAGCACAAACTCAAGAAAACCACAAATATTAGCAATAAACGGCTCTTTCTTGGTTATTTTGGGTCTATTTTGATAACAAAAAGGTATGTGTTTTAGCACATACCATTGGCATTCATTACATCTATGTGTAGTACGATCCAAATGATACATGCTCCAAATTGTTATGTCTTAAACATGGCTTGCATGAATCTTTCATCTTGTTTCTTTTTGCTTCTTGTCACACTATTTGTTTGCTACGTGTGCACATATAATCTGTCAAAGTTTTTTTTATGACTAACTTTTAGAAGCCTTTTTATCTTACAAATTAATCAATTAGATTATTGTATATCCAAGTATGCTTAAGTGTCTAAGTCTTACGACAAAACAATCTCATAATGAAATGTCTTGAATAAAGTCATATTCTTGCATAATATGATTGTTTTGATGCTATCTTGTGTGGTGATTTCTTGTCTACTAAGTGCAATATGTTGTTGTTGCTTATATAATATGTTATCATTTGATTTCTATCATGTTAACATCTTTTGTCAGTAACAAATTTGTTTTGTAGGTTGATAACAAACTATTTGTTAGCTCAATTGGTTCTAACTTTTATATGCTCATTTTGCATAATCCCCTTTATTGCTACGTAGATTAGTACTATGCTTTATGGGACTCCTACAATTGCATATGGTTTAAAAGCATATAGAATTAAGTTCTAGAGGGTTGGCTTTGCATCTTTGTCTTTCAACCGACCTCTTTCCAAATCTCATTCTTTGCTTCCGCTTTCCAAAAATCACCTCCATCATTATTTAGTTATAACAATACTCTAATCCTCTTCACTTCCTATTAGGAAACCACATGCCTCATCATACGATCATCTCGTATTAATCGAGAAGAGGTACGTGACTTTAAGGATGAAGTTCATTGTATGCTAACCATCATCCAGAAAAACATCACTAAGCTCATCTCTTTCGTTAACTCAAATAATCTCCTAAACACTTTGTTGTCATTCCTTATTTGATACATATTATGTTGGATGTCCACCAATTAAGGGGGAGAGAAATCCATTCACATAATTGTCTTTTGTCAAATTTTATGTCTCTTAGACTCTAAAATACCAACACATAGGCAAACACCACTTAGCTAAAACCGGTTCACGAAACCACAACTAGTTCAACCTTTTTAACCTTATATCACAAGTTTGCACCAATACCTCATCAAGTGAAAAACACATAATGTGTTTTACAAACTTCTTCATCTCCACAATCAACGAATCTAGGATTTTCCTTAACCTAGCACCTTACAACTTCACTATCTAGAACACCATCATAGGATCTTATCCTTTTCTCGCTTGACATATATCATGCATGTCATTGTCAGTGCAAACGATATATTAATCAAAACAGCCATTTCCAACACGTTGGTCCATCCAACTCTCACTTATATGATGTCATTCTCATCCTCATATAGGTACCCATTATTATCATTAGTATTTTCCATATTGTCTTCACTTCTTTTCAAAGTGATAATCATCCATGTCGGTCAAAACCATGCTAATACTACATTTCCCATTGTCACCTAGAATAGGTCATTTTTATAATTCGTGTCAATCAATGAACGGATTTATCTTCATGTTATCACTTTTATATATTCTTAGATAGAACGCATTATTGATTACTCTTGGGTTGAAGCATATGAGAACTTGCTCAAAACAATAGGTTGTTAGCATCAATAAATCATTCAAATCATAACTCTTATGCATCATTGAAATGCAATGTCCATTCACATTTTTTTTAGCTTTGGTCACTTTACATGACGAAAGGATTGCATGAGTCCATATTTTTTATATTTGCTATACATATGAGTTTCTAACTCCTTAATAGCTTCCTACCTAATCACCACCACCTTCCATCACCACAATCACTAATCATCACCACCATGGATTAGTGAAAACTTACTTTTGTAAATCTCGAGTCATCTACCATCACCACATGAATCCTACTAGTAAACCGACACCAACACTAGCACCACTAGTGGCACACCCGATGGCAGACTCCATATCTTCTTTCTAGGAACTATTTTGTAGGCTTTTATCATATTATATTCTCACTTTTCTTATGATTGTAATTAGGAGACTACACTTCATGAGATCTTTGATTATATCATTTATCACATATATACATCTTATTTTCTTTGTGAAAAAGATGAAATATATTGCACTAATGTTTTTCATTGTAGGTTCATCATCATATACACTCGATTGTATATAACTTGCTCATCTAAGGATGAAGTTTGCATCAATTATTTTTCTTATTTTAGGTGCTTCTTGACACCCTCGAACAAGGAGGAATATCCTTTAAGCACTCATATTGCATCGTCTATACACTTGTTTGTATATGACATATTTGTCTAAAGACAAAGCTTCTATTATACTAATATTTATTTTGAAGGTTCATCTTGACGACCTAGAGCAAGGGGAGCTTCCGTCAAGAATTTACTGAATGCATCTTATACACACTTTGTTGTATATCACTTACTCGTCCAATGACGAATATAGTTTTGCACTAATATTTGTTTTTTAGGTTTTTAATCATATCCTGACGCCTCAAACAAGGGGGAGCATGCACGCATTTAGCATCATTCTCACTTTTCAACAAGCATTTTTGCTTCGATAAAAAGTGGAGAAAAAAATAGGCTAACATTGCTATGCCTTTTTCTTTTTCATATATTTCTCATAATTTTTGTTGCATAAAACTAACCTTGATGTAGGTTAAGCCTCTTTATTTGATCCATGGATCCGCTACCAAACAAGGGACGGATTGAAGTAGACGATTTAACTTCACTAGGGATGATGCAAGCTCGCCTTTTTGGGGAGAAATGAAGTTAAACTCCAAGGACACGCCCTTTTTGTTTCGACAAAAGGGGGAGAAGAGTGTAAACGGAGAAGGTTGAAGAGTGTAAACGGAGAAGGTAATATAAAGTAAAATGTAAAAGTAGAAATGAAGTTAAACTCCAAGGACACGCCCTTTTTGTTTCGACAAAAGGGGGAGAAGAGTGTAAACGGAGAAGGTTGAAGAGTGTAAACGGAGAAGGTAATGTAAAGGTAGTAAGGATAAAAGTAACCTTTTACATTTTACTTTATATTACGTTTACATATATTTGTCATCATAAAAAAGGGGGAGATTGTTAGTGCAAATATTACGATATTTAATCTATACAGTCTCGTTTGTTTTGATTGATGACAAACATGTAACTTGTAATACATAACGTAAAATGTACAAGTTACTTGTAATCACACTTTGTCTCAACATACATTCAACTCCTCTCGATGTCTCAAGTCCTCGTATGTTACAACACAGGTTCGTACATGTTTGTTATGTGGCATTATGATCAAACCCAATAACAAATCATTTAGAATGTTTAAAATACGTTTAGAGTCACTAAGTATTTTAATAGGTTAATGATCCATTCCAAACTAACTAACTTTATTTCCCAGCCACTTGTGAATGACTGATACTAAAAGCTAGACAGCCTGGAAGTTGAATGGAAGTTTACCAAGGATTAAAATATCCTTGGATCGTTTATGTCCTGGCGAGGCGTGATATCCTAAATACAATGACTTGTGATTTGTTGAAAATAATATTAGCATAGGAAAAACAGGAATCTGATTGACTAACACTAGGAATGTGAATAGTAATAGCTCTGTCACAGCTACGTCAATAAAAACGCATAACAATCAAACCTAAAAATATTAAAGTATTTACTAATATTAAAACTATTTATTTACTATTTAATAATTTACATAAATATAAAGGAAATATAAAATAAACCTAAATAAATAAAACAAAAACTTAAAAAAGTTTAAACTAATATAAAAGAAATTTAGAAACTAAAAATATATTTATTATACAAGTATTCTTTTTATTATTAATTATTTACTATTATCTAATTACTAATACTATTATTTAATTATTATAAATACTAAACTAACAAACTAAAATCTAAAACTTTTTACATAATTCTAAAATACTAATAAGAAGCTAAGAAAAATATGAAAACTATATTTATTATACAAAAATAAGAAAATTTAATTAAATACTATTATTACTTATATAAGTTTAAGGGATTATAAGCTTTACAAACTAAGAAATAAGCAAATCGTGGGCTTATGAGTCATTCAGTTGAGCTTATGGGCTCACAGTGGACTCATAAGCTCACAATAAGCTTGAAAAAGCTATAAAGTGGAAATAAAAGGTAAAAGTATATATGTACAAGTATAATGTGTATATGAACAAAAATAAGCACTGAGAAGTGCTTATAAGCATGAGCTTATGGTTTAGTCAGTTTAGCCTTTTTTGGCTAAACTTGGATGGAATTGAGGCCTCTAAAGCCTGTAATAAGCTCCATACTAAAAAGTAAAGTAAAAAATATATTTGTACAAGTATAATAGATAAGAATATACTGGCTTATGCACTGGAATTGACTTATAAGCTCAAAATAAGCAAATAAGCAATTCCCTGAGTATGATGGTATAGGCCTAAGTGTACAGGAAATGGGACAAACAAAAAGCTTGTTGCAGCCCTTCTTAATAAGCTGTAACATGGATTTAAAGAGTCGGACCTTATTAACTGGTTGGTTAGCTTCTAAAAGAAACTAATTTCACAAGCTGGGTCCCAGGAATAAGCTTTTTGTGAGCTTATGAAGAAGCTATGTATATACTCAGTATATACTGATGGACTCAGTATACACTGATGGAATGGTGATAAGTTCAAGCTACTTGCAGCCTATGTAAATAAGCTACAAGGTGAGATTTAAGTGCAAAATCATAAAGCTGGGATGCTAGGCTTCCTAAAAAGCCAAGCCACACAGGCTTGTGATCACTAATGAGCTTGGTGTGAGCTTGTGGAAATGGTGTAATATCCTGATTGCTCAGGGGTATGTTGTGAGTGGGCAAACACAAGTTCACACAACTTATCTAATAAGCTTCTAAATGCTCAACCAACACTGAGTATATTAAGTTGGATAGCTTGCCTATCATTAGGCCAAGAATCTCAAGCTCAAGCTCAATGGGGAGACTATTTATGAGCTTGTGAAATCAACTCACCTTCACTGTTTGCTTCAGTGAAGGGAGTGTGGTGCACAAAAAAGTGGGTTGTGAAAACTATCTAAATAAGCTAAAGACAGAAAAAGAAGCACATACATATCAAATATGCCACTAGGGCAACACAAATAAGCCAAGTTCACAAAATGGGGTCAAGTCATGAGATTTTGACAAGCTCATGAACTTAACAGCCCATTGGTGACACAGGGCAATAACTAGTGTATATAAGCACAGATTTAAGCTAGAAATAAGCTGAACTAAAAATTAACAAAAATCATACAACAAGACAAGCAGCTGAACTAAAACATACTATAAGGACAAGTTCTAAAACTAAGTATTAAAAGCTACACAAAATTATCTATTTAATTCAAAAACACAAAATCTGAAATTTTGACTTTTTAAGTTTATGATCAAAGTTGACTTTGATCAACTTTGATCTGAATTTAACAACTAATTATGATATAATATGATACAATAACATGAAATAAATAAGTAAGAACAACTATTAAACACATTAACAAGATTTTAGGTTGTGACAACTTCAAAATACTCATAATGAAACAATCAAGTGTGATTTTGACTATTTACCATGCTATACTCTTAAGTTAATGTTTCACTGAGTCACTTTAGTCATATAAGGCATACATCAAACAAGAAAAACACCATACATAGCCTGTAACACAGATCATCTACCACAACCAAACAACCCTTTAAATGGAATTTAATTAAGCTTTTCATTACATAGGACTGAGTAAACCAATTTTATCAAATCCACAGGCTTTCATCTGTTAAATTAGGACCTCTAAAGCTTAAACAAGTAGTCACACAAGGTTTAAACCATGATTATCAAAAATCAAGCATATGAGACAGTCAAAATGGAAATTTAAGCATAACCAAATTCCAAAACATAACAAACTTATATTAAGCTATAATATGATAAACTAACAACAAAGAAACACAGAAACATAAAAATCATAGCATCTAAAACATTAAAACAGTAAAGTGCAAAAATTGTAAAATGAAGCTTACAAGTGTTCAATGCTAAAACTGAGTACCAAGGCTCAGAAACCACTCCTAGCTTGTTGTCAATAAGCTAGAAACCGAAAGTCCATCCGATTAGCTTCTATACTCCAGAACTGCTTATGAGACCACAAGTTGATTTTTCATTGATTTTTCTTGATTTTTAGTATTTTCTGTTTTTTAAAAACTATAACTGATTTAATGAATCTAAAAGCTTCATGAGCTTTGTCAGGAGCCTATATGAGCTTAAAGAGTCCATTAAACAACCATAACAAGAAATTTAAATGACATGAAATTAAAGGAATTTTAAGCAAAACATGAAACTGAAATTAGACTGAAATTAAACTGAAATTTAAGTTCCATTACACTAATTTGAGGAAGCTTACAACATTAAAACATTAAAAGACATGAAATTTAAAGAAAGCTTTTAAAAATTACACTAACGACCAATGGCTAATCCAAAGGTACTTCTTCTCTTGCCTTTCTTCCTCTTTTATGCTTTAGAAATCCTCCACGTGTCCTTCTGAGAGTATCCCACCTCTTTGCTTGACCAATGGGTGAGTTTTGAGTGTGTTGGTCGTTTTTATCATTTTGGCGGGAAAAGGGATTTGACTTGTAGCTCTGTATCTTATCAACTAGGGGGGGTGGCATTTAATGTGGTGGGTATGTGATGATGGGGTGGGTGGTTTGAGGAGAAAAGGTGATGGGATATGTTGAGTGTTTGCAGGCAACTGGTGGGGAAGAGGATAAGCAGGAGGTGGCGGGAAGGGGAGTTTGACTTGGGGTTCAAAAACAGGTAATGACAGGGGGGTCAAAGGTTTAAAGGCAGGGGTCTAAATGTGCAAAGGGTTCAAAGGTTCATGGTTTAGTTTAATATTTCAAGGACCTAATTTGCAACTTTTGATTTTTGAAGGACCAATCCTGCCAATTTCCCAAAGTTGTCACAAGGACTAAAACTGACAACCTTCAATAGTACAAGTACCATTTTTGACATTTTCAAATTTTCAAAGGACTAAACTTGTCATTTTTGAAAGTTTAAGGACCTAAGTTGTAATTTTGTAAATTTAAATCTCAAGGACTAATTTTGACAACTTAGGAATCCCTAAGGACTTGAAATGATATTTTCCTTTATTTAGATTTACCAGGGACTGCTTTTGACAACTTTTGAAACTTGGGGGACTAAAACTGCTAATTATGCAAAATTTATACGTTTTTCACCAGATTTTGATATTTTTGCATTTAAAACACATAAAACACTTATTTGTGACATTTTTATCATTTTGATGCATTTCTGAGTGTTTTCAGATGTTTTTGCAGTCTAATTTGTACAAAAAATGATGAGTATTTACACACTCATCAGTTAACCATTCTATTTCGAACCTCATTTTACATTTTGCATTCACAAGTATTTCAAAAGGTAACTAGACATTTTATTAACTAGTTACATAATACATTTTACAAGTTTACTTTGATAAACTTTTTAATCTAAAATGGAAATACATATTACATCATGGCATGCATCATCCTTGTAATCTTTAGAAGATTTCATAGAATATTTTGTTTAGATTTGGACTCTACATAGCTTACACAATCTTGGATGGATTTGGTTGACTTTGGTAAGATTTTGGTAATCTTGTTGTCAGACCCCCACGGTACCAAAATGGTACACGGGCGGAACCCTTTTGAGGGTTCCGTGGTCCGTGGACGCTCCTGTCCATTTTGGCTATAAATAGCAAGCCAAACCAAGTTGTTTAATGATCCCTTTAACACACTTTCTATCTACCCTTATTGCATCATTTAGATCTGTAGATAACAATGTAGAAACATACATTAATCACCCTCACCATCACATGATCATAATGCTTCTAACATTCATCTTTGTTGTAAGCATACTCTACATCTTGATCAACCAAGGAAAGCTTGGAGATCTAGCCATTCCCACTCACCACAAGCTGAAGATCTATCACAACAAGTTTAGGGAACTTGTGATCTTCATCATGAAGGCTTCCTATCAATGGAAGATCATTTAGAAGCAGTTATTCATATCCATTAGACATTTATGTCATGGATCATTAGTGTAAACATCATTGCATCATAACAACACTTTCACCAAACTAGATTAGATGGTTTATGTGTTTGTGCCATAAAACACAAGGTTTGTTATGTTGGGCCATAAAACATATTGGGAGTGGTTGTACCCGTGTAAAAGAACTCGACATCTAGCTTAGTGTCGGAAATATTGTATAGGCGACGTTAGGTTGGTTCTACCTCGAACTAGAACCCGGTATTTAGCTTTGTACCGGAAAAAGTGTAAGCGACGATTGTAAGGTTTTCTCCGCCGAGAAGGGGGCTTGTTGATTTAGTGAAGTAACTCTCGAGTTGGGTACTCGGGGAGTGGAGTAGGGCGGAAAGGAGATCCATGACCGAACCACTATAAATCATCGTGTTCGGTTTGCACTTTCCTTTCTTTACTTTTATAGTTGCACTATACTATTGCTTGTGATGTGGTTTGATGTTAATGCTTATGTGACAACATGGTTTACTATGCTTTACATTGGTCACAAACAATAATTGGAACTTTCATATTATAACAAGCTTCATAAGCGATTTGATACTAAAGATCTAAACGTTTTTAAACGGTAACGTATTCCCCCCTCTACGTTTCCACAACTTAGTTCTAGCTTCTTTGACAGAGTCACTTAGTTCTATGTGATGCTTTCTCAAAGACTCATTTTCGTTTAGTAATTTGGCCACACAAACCGCTAATTCATCATTTCTCATTTGAATATCATCAATAGTATTAACATCAGAATTACTTGTAACCAAATTACTTTTCACATGCATATTAGAAATATGTTTCTTCAAATTATTGATAGTTGACTCTTTGTCTTGAAGCTGAGCTTTCAAAGTGTTAATTTCAAAAAGTTCACGGAATTCAGGAAGTTTCAGATTTTTACATGGTTTGTTAAGTTGAAAACTTTCTTCTTTACTCTGTATCACAATTTCAAGTGAAATGCAATGTTTTTCAACTTTTGAGAATTTGTTTGAAAGTTCATCAAAAGCCTTTTTTTCAACCATATCATTTGTTTTGAAATTATTAGACTCAGCCTCAACCAAGGAACATTTATCAGAATCATGTTCAGCATTAAGATCAGTATGTTTAGGTACATTAGCAGATGCACTATGTTGAACAGTTAAGGGTACCTCATCACATGATACCTGCTCAATTTCTGGTCTGATATCTGCATCCACATCATGTGTAACAAGAGTCACTGGACCGCTGGCTATGTCAAGCTTATCTATCTCTGAGCCTCTGTATTCAGTGTCAACTGATCTATCATCTGGTGCTTTACCCGACTCATCATTATTTGTTGTCTCTGACATTCTGCATTCAGCAACACCCGATTCTTCAACAGATACATTACCCAACTTATCACAACAATCTCTCAACTGCACCAGACACTCATCCACTTTTTCATCTGTCTGAGTAACTTCCTCAATATACACGCTAATTTCCATTCCAGTGTGTTTCATGAAAGACACTTCAGTCATGTCTTGATCATAATCTGATGTAAATTCCCCACTGATGACTGACTGAAATTGTTTGTGGATCACCTGAAGTGCAGCACTAGAACTATCCTTTTGAACCTTTTCTTTATCAAGTTGTTGTTCCAATTGTTCTAAGTTCAACAGCAAGTTTCTAGTAAGTGTAGGTAAATCCTAACGGAAGATGGCACTACATGTTCGATCCCTAATTTTGGACAAAAGCTGTACGAGGTGAGAGTGAAGTAACTGATAAGGTTCAATGTTACTTTCCATTAGCATGGCATTTTGTAGCCTAAACTGGTGCAATTCTCTCTCTTTAGATTCTGAACACGGAGATCTCACATCCTCATTGCTTAATTCAATCATCTTTAATCGATCAGTGTAGCATACATTATCATTGGTGTCCACAGCATCATACAGCTTTAAGCACTTCGAAATCACTGGGTCATTAGAGTAAGACATGATGTGGTAGAATGCACGGGATTTTACAAGTCTATGATTTAAACCGAGAAATAGAATCTTTCGCGGGATTTTACTAAAATCAAGACCAAACCGTTAAGCAATGACCAATGGAATATGTTAAGATGACTGATGGATCGACACAATGATAGACAATTGTGTGTTAGGACATATGATTGTTTGTAGGATTAGCAGAGATGTTGTTTGGTTGAGATTTGGATTGGTTTATGCCCGTTTTTACTAAGAAATTTAGGTCTAAAAATATAAAAACCTTAATAACTTCTGTTCGGAGCGGATTTAGGCCTCTAAGATTGACTTGAGTTCATTCGGCATGCCATTCTCCTCGTTCTCATGGTCGTTTTGATGGGTAGAACGCTGAAAACGGAGTTACGGTTCAAAAGTTATGGCCGTTTGAAGTTTTAACGGGAAAAGTCAACAAAACGCTATGAAGACAAGTCGCTAAGTCACCAAGTCGCTAAAGACAAGTCGCTATGAACCAAGTCGCTAAACACAAGTCGCTACACAGTCAAGTCGCTAAAGAGCAACTCGCTAAGGTCCAAGTCGCTAACACCAAGTCGCTAAGAATAATGACAACAAATCGCTAAGCACCAAGTCGCTAGACACAGTTAAGTTGCTAAAGAACAACTCGCTAAGATTCAAGTCGCTAGTATCAAGTCGCTAACAATTTAAACTACAACTCGCTAACAATTTCTGAAGCAAGTCGCTAACCTCACCAAGTCGCTAGCCATAGTGGAGAATCCACTAACTTGTACTATTTGTCGGCTTGTCTCAATAGACAAGTCGCTAGGCTCAAGTCGCTAACAACTAACACTGTAACTCGCTAACTTTTACTGAAGCAAGTCGCTACGATGAAAAATACAACGAGAACCAAGTCGCTAGCAAGAAAAACTTCAAAAACACACTTTTCAATCCAAAACAAGCTCAACCACAGTGATTCAAGCTTACCAAATCAAAACCCAAGCACTTACAATGGTTCTAAACACAAAAGTACACCAAAAATTCAAACGTTAACACTAGAAATGATCCATATGATGCAAAAACCACTAAACTTTTTCAAACTCAAAAACCATCTAAAACCACTAGAAATCCAAGGATATGTAAGAGAGATGATCAAACCATGGCTCTTGATACCAACTGTAACATATTGGATTTCACAATCACATCATAACATAATAATATTAGGCGTATGGTTTAAGAGTTTAGATAGAGAAAGTAGAAGGTGAGAGCCTTTCTAGAGAGAGAAAGTAAACAAAGAAAGAAAGGTTAGATTGAGAGAAAGGTCCAACCCTCTACCTTGGGAGGTAGAGGGTATTTATAGTTACAAACTGAACGTCCTCATTTAGACTGTGGATCTGGCATACAGTGGGTAAAGACTCGCCCTTCCTCCACCGTGTTACACTAAACTGTACTACGCTACAAACTAACTAATTAACTAGTAAATAACGTAATGTCTACGAGCTAACTTATGCTAGATTATATTTGGGGTGACCGACTCTTCACTATGGAATTTCTAATTCCTAACAACATAGGATAGTCATGGAGTTATAAGGTGACTAAGTTTAGGAATAAACGTCCAATGATTCGCCAAAGCCGGAGGGATCTACCCAAGGACACCACAAATAGTTAGTATTTAGAAGTCCTTAAGTATGATTGAAAAAGGAGAAAATGAGAATCGGAAAAATAAGGAGTTGAAGAATTAAAAAGAAAAGTTAAAGAAAAGGGTGAAAAGAAATAGCCCTCCAAATGATTCAACTTAGGGCAGACATCGGGTTCAATTCATATGCTACTGGATGTCACAAGATGACACCGGTATTGAAGATAAAGTCGTCATGGACCCAGTGACGCAATGCACTAAACCTTCTTAGCCACTCAAGTTCTCTCAAAAGAACTTGTTTCATTCTCACAGGGAACCCTACGTAATCTATCGACTTTCTCTTAGAGATTATTGGTATTGAAGAAGGAGACCCTCTCCCTAGTCTCCGCTTAGGAAAACCAAAGCGCACTATTGAGTCTAGAGTCACGAGACTCATCAAAAGATCTCTTAGGAACACTTGATTTTTCATCACTTGTCGTTCAACATTAAGAATGCAAGTGACACATTCTAGACTCCTTCGCAGATCTTAGCAATCTGCCGAGAACATTCATGAGGGGATTCACAATTGTGATCCTCAGTGATTGAATGGAAAGTCCACAATGATCGATTGGTGTTTATCACTAACCTATTCATGCAGGAACTGATGATTAATCCTTGGAGGAAAGACCGTGCCGATCTCCACATGCTCATGCCAATAACACCGCACATGAAGTTCTCTCATTATCAAAGGCAACACAAAAGTCAATATGATTCTTCTTCAAAGCCAAAGAATCTACAAAGTTTAAAGACTTGAGAACTACATCACATTTGGAATTCAAAGTCAAAAGACGTGTGAGCATGGTGGAGAAAGACGTGGAGACATCTGATCGACGAAGCTGACTAATGGCAGACAACAACATCAATCACAACATCCACAAAAGAACAAAGAACAAAGTATACAACGACGTCAAAGCTGACAAATTCAAAAGAATCAAAGCATCTCTACTCACAAGAAAGAAGAATGCTAGAAGACGTCAAGCAACCACTATTACATCATCACTAACACTTCGGGGGAGATTGTTGGAATCACTTGTAACTAGGATTATCAAGTGTTAGTCATTTACTTGTAATAGGGTGCTTAATTATGGCTTTTATATATGTAATTAGAGCTAGACTTATGTAGAAAGCCCATGAGCCTATGCAAAGGCTTAAAAGGCCAAGGCAAGGGATGTCATAGTTCCCTTGCCTATAAATACTATGTAACCTCTCATTTGAGAGGTGTTGGTTCTTTCATATTAAGCTTATACCTTTCTCATATTGTTTCGTGTGCTTGAATCAACCGTCCCTCCTTATCTATTGTTCTATCATACATTTATACACTTGTGTTCATAATATGGTGACCTAACAAAGGTTTAAAATGATAAATATTTTCTCATAACAAAAATAGTCACCGAGTATCTGTCACCGTATTGTGTTGGTAACTTTCTAGTACAATAAAAGCAGTGTAAAAATATAGTCAATAATATTTGGATATTTAGTGACAACATTCATGTGCGATTTAGTTTGATTAACGGAGGATATCTAAAAATCTTCCGGTTTCGATTTTTTTGGTTTCAGTCTCTTCTAATTAAGCTGTCCGGCTCGCCCTGCCAGCTCATACTTGTTTCGTAAATTACTCGAATGACCAGGTAGCAAATTCATTTAGAAGCATTGATTGGGATGACTAACTCGTATGCCTAATAATATGCCTAAACATATGTGTCGGCATTCTATTGGAGACAAAAGAAGGACCCGCTTCTTTACAAACCAATAATTAATTGCACACAATTAGTCCCAATTATTTTCCTTCATTTAGCGCCAATATATATTATCCATCCACTTATCCACAAACACACACAATTCATTCATTCCTTGACACAAATGATTCAAATTCAACAATGGCTTCTTCCTCCAAAACCTCCCCTCAACTACCACCACCGCCGTCGTTCTCTGCCACGTCACCACTTCACCAATCTATCAGGAAAGTATCCTAGAGTGTATAATTGTGTGAGTATTATTAATAGTGAAGAATCAGGAAAAGGGGTTGTTAAAAATAGGGCTTATCCGTTTCATGAAATAGAGCCACGGTGGCAGAGATATTGGGATGAAAATCGAACTTTTCGTACACCTGATGATCAACACCTTGATATGTCTAAGCCTAAATTTTATGTTCTTGATATGTTTCCTTATCCAAGGTATATTAATTTTCATTTTTTGGATTATGTATTCTTAGGTTCCGTTTGGTTTGCAAAATGTTTTTTGAGAGAATTCTAGTCTTGTGATGTGCTGTAATTGTTGGAATTTGATTAAACTGCGGTGTTTGGTTTTCTAAAAATGTAATCTACTTAAAAAAAACAAAGGTTACGGAGGTGAGAAGGGGTACCGCTGTAATTAAGTATTAGCGACCTAATAAGCTAGTCTGGAATTGTTTAAGCTAATAAGCTTCTTTGGTTCTATATGAATACTCTAAAAGTAACTCAGTAAGATAATACTGTAGCAGATTAAATTACAAAGGTCGACTTTTGTCACTCATTTCAGCAGCTGAGCATAAGTGGATATGACCGTATCAATCTTATGAAATTTTGGATAATGAAACTGATAAGCTATGTTAAACACCATAACAAGTAATTACTTCTTTTTCTTTTTGTTTTAATAAATCTTGTTCAATCTCTATCCAAGATAAATTTTACAACATATGAACCGAGGTTTTACTTGATTCTGGCATATCTGAATTTATGGGTGCCTGCCACCATTTAAGGAATGGTTTTATCCAATAATATAACTATCTCTCTAGAATAGATAAAGCATCAAGTTTTGTGCATGAATCGGGTCCTGTGAAAGAGGTTTCTTTGTGCATTTCTACATGTACCTGTGTTTATCGTATGTGCATAAGTTATGCCAACATTCACAGAATATGATAAAACCGTCCTTTACACCGTGTAGGATGAAGCAATTTACATTCTAGACATCCCATGAAAATATGAACACAATTTACTGAATAGTTTTTTTTTATATGAAATTACTCTATTGCCAGTTGTCATCATTACAAAGTATTGATACTGTTAGTTTAGTTTCACAAGATTATATGTTCTTGATCACTCTGTCACTGAACCTTACTTGTTCATAGATAGTAGATGCGAGAAAGAAAAAGGCTATATGAAAAGAAGACAGAGATGTGTTAATTTTATGGAAAACTAGCAAGTTAAGAGAATTTTGTTACAGTTTATAGGCAGTTCAACACATGTATTCGAACATTACAGAATTCATAGGATGGAGTGTTCACTTATGTACGAGTTATACAATTGTAATGCTTAATTCAAACAACCCTGAAGGGGCGGGGTTTGTTCAAAGCCCGTGGATTAGTCGGCCAAAAAGGTCGGAAACTATGGTTACCCAAAAAAAATAAAAAATAAATAATATATATATATATATATATATAATGCTTAGTTCATTTAGACTGCTCTACATTAAATGTTATATAGGTCTTCAGGTTACTTATCTTTGTTGCAGTGGAGCGGGTTTACATGTTGGCCATCCTCTTGGATACACAGCGACAGACATACTTGCTAGATTAAAACGGATGCAAGGTTTCAATGTTCTGCATCCAATGGGATGGGATGCATTTGGGTTGCCTGCTGAGCAATACGCCATTGAGGTGAGTTATTTATTTTAATGAAATGTTAATTACTTACCATCAGCTTCTATCATTCCCAAATATATGCTGTGTTTATAAAAAAATGTTTATAAAATGGGCTTGATGTTGTCCAGACAGGTACTCACCCAAAGACAACAACCATAAGGAACATCGACCGCTTTCGTACACAGGTAATTCACTCTAAACTTTCGTGGGTCTGATCTCTTTATGTTTACCATATTATACAAAGATGCTGTTTCTCTGACTTCAATTTGTGACCTACTGGATCAACCTATATGCAATTATGCATACACACATATCAATTTCTCATGTTTTTCTTCTTCTTTCTAAATCTAACTTACTTGATTTTCTTTTTATGTGTTTTTTTTTTTTTTACTTTTGAAAGTCTTAATGTTTGTCCATTTTTTGATGATTTTTTTATTTCAGCTTAAATCTTTAGGCTTCTCATATGACTGGGACCGTGAAATATCTACCACAGAACCGGACTACTACAAATGGACACAATGGATCTTTCTGCAGCTTCTGAAAAAAGGACTAGCATATCAGGTGAGGATAAAATTTCCTTTTAAGATTATTATTCACAAGGAATTATACATACTTATCATGTTTTTTCATGCACTATTCAGGCTGAGGTACCGGTCAATTGGTGCCCTGCTCTTGGCACTGTGTTGGCCAATGAAGAAGTGGTGGATGGTGTGAGTGAGCGTGGTGGCCATCCAGTTATTAGAAAGGTATGATGGTGCTCTTGGTTGAAATATTTTTTCATCGTTTGACTTTTGAAAATTTCTTATGCCTCTATATTGGATGTTTTTTAATTTTACAGTTCATTGTTTATGACCAAGCAGCCGATGCGGCAATGGATGCTCAAGATAACTGCATATGCGGACCGTCTTCTTGATGATTTGGATGATCTTGACTGGCCTGAGAGTATTAAGGAAATGCAGAGAAATTGGATAGGAAAATCAGAAGGGGCAGAGGTGGAATTTTGTGTTTTGGGTAGAGATGGTCAAGAAACAGATTCGGAAATTGTTGTTTATACGACAAGACCAGATACCATATTTGGAGTAACGTATTATCTTTGTGCTCCTTGTTCTCAATGTTTGTTCATTTTATTGAATATCAGTATAAATATTCTTATTTATTGGTCTTACGGCGCAGCTATTTGGTTTTAGCACCAGAGCATCCCTTGTTGTCATCTGTAGTTTCGGAGGCCCAACACAATATTGTACACTCATCTCTCTTTTTCATTTGTGTCATATAATTTCGTCATACCTGGTTAAATCTCAGCGGTTAATTTATCTTTATACACAGGTTGAAGAATACAAAGAGGTAGCTTCTAGAAAGAGTGATCTTGAACGAACTGAGCTTCAAAAGGAGAAATCAGGAGTCTTTAGTGGTTGCTATGCTAAAAATCCAGTTAATGGAGAAGCTATCCCAATATGGATCGCTGATTATGTTTTAGGAAGGTGGGGTTTTCTTTGTATTTATATACTTTTTCTATAATACCTTTTTTTTTGGGTTGATCAATGCCTTTTTGCAGCTATGGTACTGGAGCAATAATGGCTGTACCTGCACATGATACACGTGATCATGAGTTCGCCTTAAAGTATAATATCCCGATTCATTGGGTGGTAACCTCAGATGAATGTTCCAATGATTTTGAAAAGCCTTATGCTGGTGAAGGTGTCGTTATAAATTCTTCAAGTTCAGCATCGGGGCTCAACATTAACGGGTTACATAGTAAAGAAGCTGCTGTTAAAGTCATCGAATGGGTTGAGAAGACCGGAAATGGGAATAGAAAGGTATTCTATTGTTACATGTTTTATTTTATGCTATTTTGTTTTGTTACTAACCACTCCTTTTCCAATAACGAGACACATGTTGATCATTGAGAGTCAACAGGAATTCCTATCAGCATACAAAGTATATTTTTATCAGAGAAAAATATTGTCTATGTTTGACTTTTCATATAAAGTGTTAGACCTAAGATTTTTTTTTTTTTTTTTTTTTTGTGTGTGTTTTTTTTTTTTTTTAATTGAGCTTTATTAGTCAAATATTTTTCCATAAGCTATATACAAACATAGGTATTACTGTAATTACATACTCTACTCCCATGTAAAGTGTGACATTTACTTTAGAGAAGTTTCCATGTTACAACCACATTTGGCCACTGTAGTAATTACAAGAATAGAAGAAGATCATTATTCCTAAAACTATATGGTTAGGCCTGCTCATGGGACAGATGAAGTGAACTGTAGTTACTAACTTGTGAGGATGTTTCAAGGTGCTCGTTGTGGAACTTATGTGCAAGTTCCATTCTTTCAGGTAAATTACAAATTGAGAGATTGGCTGTTTGCTAGGCAACGTTATTGGGGAGAACCAATTCCTGTTGTATTCTTGGATGACAATGGTGAAACTGTCCCGATTCCTGAAACTGAACTTCCTCTTACCCTCCCTGAGCTAGATGATTTCACTCCAACCGGCACAGGGGACCCTCCACTTACAAAAGCAGTATCTTGGGTACCCCTTCTATTTATGTTGTTTTGTTTACTTTTTGTATAAAGATTTAGCACATATTTGTTCAGGTCATTGAATCTTCGGTATCTTAATCTCGATATAGGCTCTATCTAAGAAAACAGAAAAATTGCGTATGTGGATCAACAGTTTTCCTACATTTGCAGTCTATATAGTAGCAATGATACGTAGATGGAAGAGAACATCTTCATAAGAAGATATGCAACAATTGGATAAGTAGCTATTCGACCCACGAAGCTGCAAAGCATTATTTGTTTATCTTTCCCAAAGCTATTTGATTACACCCTATAATTAATGGAACAATCTACTCGATGCATATAAATATAGGTTTTTCATAGGCCAATCTATCTTTTGTTTGCATGAAAGGTTCATGGTTACTCATGCATCTACTTGTTTTCTACTCTGATAGACATAAGTTAATTCTTTGCTGGTTTTCAGGTTAAGACTGTCGATTCTACTTCTGGAAAGCCAGCTAGGCGTGAAACAAATACTATGCCGCAATGGGCTGGTTCTTGCTGGTAATGCCATCATCTTTATTGCTATGACAAGTACGAATCATAACTTCTGAAATACTCATAAATTAATCAAACTTGTAAAGATGTTTGACTAAAGTATCCTGGCAAAAAAGAATTGTAAATTGATCATCACAAAATTTAATAATTTTGAATAATAAAAGGTAATGTTACTTATTCGCCTATTTTTTATGCTACCAAGTATTGTACCGTTGATGTTGGTCCATACAAATCTCACTTTTTGGTGTCTATAAAAGTTTTGTTTTTATTGTTTTTGGCTAATGGTCAAACCATTTACATGAGAGCCTTTTGTTTAAATGTGACTCCATCTTTAACTTACATCTCTAAGAAGCTGCAAATGACAACATTAACCTTCAGTTCTTCTGCCTATGTACAGGTACTATTTAAGATTTATGGATCCTACAAACTCAATACAGTTGGTTGACAAGAAAAAAGAGATGTAAGATTGATTTGCATTTTTAACAAAAACTATTCTATAATGCAATGAACACTTTTTTATCCTTGGAAATCTGCAGGTACTGGGGTCCAGTTGATGTGTATGTTGGTGGTGCTGAACATGCTGTTCTTCACTTGCTCTACTCAAGATTTTGGCACAAGGTCTGTAAAAGAGAATCTACTACGTTTTCCCTTGTAACACTGTTTTGTTGAAAGTACAGATGGGAACAAATATGCATATTAATATGGTAATTGATTTGCACACTCACACTTTTGATTGGGACACTCAATTGTATGCATTACATACTTGTACAAAGCTTACAGTGTGCTTTAACTGCTTGTACAGTTGAGTGTCCCAATCAAAAGTGTGAGTGTGCAAATCACCTCCCTATTAATATTGATCTGGTTTCAGTGTTTCTTTATTTCTTATTCAGGATTTTCATTCTATAAATTGTGTGCTAAATCAAACTTATAAAAATATTCAAGGGGAAGGATGCAGCATCTTTTAATCGTTGCATTGCTGACTTCTTTGCATTAATCATTCAGGTTCTTTATGATATTGGTGTTGTGTCGACAAAAGAACCGTTTAAATGTGTCATAAACCAAGGAATTATTCTCGGAGAAGTAAGCATAACCTACTTGGTCCCAGTATTGACTCTCAGTGTTTGTTGGTTCTAAAAGAGATGAATTACAGGTACATTATATGGCTTGCAAAGACCACGATGGAAATTTTGTGTCTGCAGATTCTGTTGATGCATTGGGAGAGCATAAGCAAGAAAGGATTCCGGAGGAAAATGCATGCTCTTCTTATTCCACCTTTTATTTTAAAGTTGCAATATCTCATTTTGAAAGTTTAGGTGTTACACTTGCATATTTAGTCATTTTGTTTGGAATGGCAAACGCGCACACACGGACACACCCTAACATCAATGATGCTATTAAAATTTACTTCATCTAGTTTTTTAGGTGTTTGAAAAATCACAACATTATTTCACGGTGAAATGTTTTCCATCTCATCATCTATACTGCAACATTTCCCATTCTTGAAAACTTTCATGTTAACATTACCCCCTTTCCTGTTATAATCATTACAAATGAGCTTACACAATAAAAATAGGTCTATGGAACATAGCATGGTATTTTAGATCTTCCAGAAATAATATAACTTCCTCCACCTAAATATCTGATGTTACTGCAAATGCCAAGTTGCTGTCTTTCTTCTGATTATGCTAATTCATATATAAACCTTGTTTATGTAGGTTACTAAATCTAGTAACTCGTTCGTATTGAAAGATAATCCTAGTATCCGGTTGATAGCTCGGGCACACAAGATGAGTAAAAGTCGGGGAAACGTCATTAATCCTGACGATGTTGTATCAGAGTATGGTGCGGACTCTCTTAGACTATACGAAATGTTCATGGGGCCTTTGAGGTAGCCAGTTAGTCTTGATTTTCGCTTTTGAAACATATTTATGTTTGTTTTAATTTTCTTGACTTCAATGACATTACATTTTCAGGGACTCAAAAACATGGAATACTAGTGGCATTGAAGGAGTACATCGATTTTTAGGGAGATCTTGGAGATTGATTGTTGGCTCACCATTGTCTGATGGAACGTATGGAAATCAAACAGTGGCAGTTGATGAAAGACCGTCTCTTGAGCAACTTAAATCTTTACATAGATGTATTGAGAAGGTTAATAACCAAACTTGATTTGATTGAAAATAGCGGTGGAAATTTTAGCTCGTTTACTTAAGGGGCTGAATTGAGTTATGTTTTATCTCAGACGTGTATACTTCGAATGGGCCGAACAGAACATCACTGAAAGTTTATCAACTATGCACACAACCTCCAATGTGTATTATTCTCAAATTTAGATTGTTCATGTAATCATTTTAGCATATTAGCTCTTAATTAGTTTAAAAAATGGTCTAAAGTGTTCGCGAACCGTTAAAAACTACATTATCTCAAATCTGTTTCGACCCATTCCCCGTCTACACAACCTGCTCATGTTTCCACCTCTAGCTAAAATTGTTATGCACACGCCTTTAACTTGGTATTTTTGAATGCTGCAGGTGACTGATGAAATTGAAGCAACACGGTTCAATACTGGGATATCTGCAATGATGGAGTTTGTAAATACTGCCTATAAGGTCTCATCCTACTTTTCTTAATCTGGCTAACACAGTGAGAGCCTTTGGCTTAAACATAATTTCACCACCCATATACTACCTCCGTCCTATAAGTTCCAGTTTGTAGTCAAACTGGAAACTTGGGTGTTATATAATACTTGATGAAAAATATATAAAAGGATTGAGTTTTAAGTGTATTTTTCAAGGCACACACAAAATATTGGTCAAAGTTGAACCAGTGACTTTGAAAGTTGGACATTATTAGGCTCTGTAGTGAATTGGAGCATGCTTGAAAACTTTGGCTAGACTCAGTTGGGTCTTGGCTCATTTGGTATTGGTTTCATAAGCTTGAACTTTGGCTGGCTTGTGAATGTTTTGGCTGGCTTGTTATGCTCAACTGAGAGTAGATGAACTGGTGCTTATGAGCTCAGTTCCTACGGACTCGTGGGTAGTGAACTTATGTTTTTCTAAAGGATACAAGACTGGTGGTAAAAAGATAAATTTCACAATATTGCTGGTACAGACTGCCAATATGAGCATGGTGGTTTACGCTAGGCTCAGCTTGGTAGTCAGTTTTATGAGTTACAATAATAAATCAACTCTTGAATAAAAAACTTAGGACTTTGTATGCATATAGAATAGACCGGGTAGTTCAAGCGTTGCTTGAGGTTAATGTGGTATCACAGCCACATTCCATTGTACTTCAACTTTCTGTGATTAATATATATTTTACCGGGGTAATCCCCTTTACCCAAAAATATGAAATAGACTGGGTGACATTCAACTTGTTTGCCCGTTTGCGTTTTAGCAATTTTCTGTTTGACTACTTTAAGATAGTACACAATCTGGTTCTGTCCATTTATAAGTAAATGGGCTGAAATTGACAGCTCTATATATTACTGTCAATGGGTTAAAGCTTATATAGTTAGGGATTAGCAAATAATGTAAAACATATTTCCATTATAGCTTATTCAAGAGTTGTAAACCACTTTAATTGACCATCTATTGTTTCACTGGTCCGAATCCCTTCTGTACAGCAATTTCGATCACATACTTTAACAAATATTTCTCTTTTGTAGTGGGATAAACTTCCAAAATCAATTGTGGAACCGTTTGTATTGTTGCTTTCTCCATACGCACCACACATGGCAGAGGAGCTTTGGTTTCGGTTAGGACATACGACTACAATTTCATACGAACCTTTCCCAAAGGTATCTGTCTCTTATCTGTTTCTTCATTTCCCACAGATGAGTATCAGCTAACAGATTCAGTCTCAATTTTATTCTCCAGTCTAATCCTGCATACTTAAAAGACACCACGGTAACACTACCAGTTCAGATCAATGGCAAAACAAGAGGCATGGTACAAGTTGAGGTAACCTGTACTGAAGATGAAGCTTTTAAACTAGCTTCACTTGATCAAAAGTTATCCAAGTATCTTGATGGCAAAATTGTCAAGAAAAGAGTTTATGTTTCTGGGAAGATTTTGAATGTAATCTTGGAGCGTGAAAGCACCAAAGTTGGTTCCTGATAAATAGTTAAGCAGTTGTGTATTTTGGTTCTGTTATTCGGCACTTAATAGTGGGTGTTGTGCATTCAATGAGCGAAGGTAAATACAAAATTTATTATGGGTATTACCAAGTTGTTTATATATTTTGTTCTATTATTATTCTGTGCTGCACCTGATTTGAGGATGTTCATTTACATATTCTTGTTTCTGCAGATTTAAAAGATCACATATCCTTTTGATGGAGGCTTGTAGATGCATACTTTGCTTAAATTTAATAAGTGGTCATACCCTATGTAAGTTGTACATCATTGTACAATATTTTTGTATTTTTATTTTATCCAAGGACCTTCTTTGATTATTTAGAAATTTATAATGGAAATGAGCATTAAAATGTAGGCGTTTCACTGGTTAAAATATTGAGAAAGGGTTCTACGAATGTTAATTTGAAAGAGCAATGCTTACGGCCAAAACGTGGGTGCCTATCAGAACGTGTGAGCATCCCACCAGTACTTCCTTAGCAGTAGTAATACTTCATAGCCCTTTTTAGGCTTCATCCCACCAGTTTAGTTCATACGTCATAGCCCTTTTTATGCTTCGAATCCTTTTTATAGCTTTTAAGGATAAAAACACGCCCAAACAAAGCCCAACGTAGAAACATAAGATGAAGCCATGCGTGTAGCTCGACTGCTATCTACCCTTTTTAGCATTAAGCTAATATTCGATCTCATTTCATTTTCCCACTTCCAAGGAAGTCTGCTGATCGAGCATACTATAGTCCTATCATTGAACCGACGAACCTGACCGTCGTAGTTCGATCATAGAACTAAACTCTGCCCGATATATAAAATATTAATGTAAAATAGCAATCAAGTAGTTAACACCCTTGACTCAAGAGATAGAGGTCAAGGGATTGATTCTTACTCCTTGCAAGGTCGCAGGTTTTTTTTCTATCTTTGATAGAACTAGAAGTGGTCTCTCTATATTAGGTAGGGGTAAGGCTATCTACATCTCAACCTCCTCCATACACCGTAGAAGATGGTATTAGGACTCATAACCCGTGAAAGACGGCATTGGGAGTTACTTTTTTACATGAAAATATTAATGTGAGGGCATCCTAACCATATGTACCTATAAAGATTTTTGCCACGTCATCTACAAAGCTCCTCCATGCAAAAAAAATTCAACATCATCTATTTTATTTCTTTATTGTTTATTTTTACAAAGCCTCCTTCGTTGATATACCCGAAATAGTATATGGGCTATTATTTTATTTTGGTATCTCAAACAGATACCCGAAAATGTATCTAACTGAATCATATCTCGACTTCTAACCATAGTTAATTTCATTTGTAGGATTGCAACTCAATAATTACAACTTTATTATTATGTTCAGTTACGTTCGCTAGGTTTCTCTAGTGTTTTAGGCGTATAAAACTAAGCTAAAACTAAGCTTAATGGGTTTAGTAAGCGTCAAGGCTAGCTACTGCATAATCTTATAATTAGCTAAAACATAGGAATAGAGTGGTCTGTACACACGCACGTGTCAAGTTCACATAGTCGGGAAGAATTTTAGAACCAAAAATCATTTTTTGACAAACAATGAAATATAGGTTTACTAAAATAAAGACACATTAAGGTAGATGGTATGTTAGAATACTTTATCATTTTATAAATATTATAATATTTTAAGGTTTGGATGTAGGTTTATGTTATATACTCGTTAGTTTAACGTCTCGTGACTAATGTGTAGTCAAGAGACCCTCGTATGACTAGTAGAGTCACGAGATGCTTATGTATGTGGAAAACAAGTTGAGAAGGGACTCTGGTATGCCACACTAATATCTAGTGTGTGCTTGTGAGTAAAATAAATACTGTTAGGATCGAAAGTGATGATCTTAATTTTGTATTGAACTAACTTAAGCTGTAATAGTTATTTTGAAAATTAGTCCATGTACATGGCTCATACGCCCACGAAGTGGTATATATAAACCCTCTCCAAGTGTGGAGAGGGTGTGGGAACTAGTATGAAGGTGTAGTATGTGTTTTGAAATATGAAATAGTTCCATCATTTTCTCTACTTCTCTCTCTAGCTTTCTCTCTCTAAATTTGTGTAACATCTTATCATTTATGTGCTTGATCTTGATACTAAGGGTTCCTACAATTGGTATCAGAGCTTATACATGATGATGAATTGTTTTTGGTGTCGACAAAGTGCGTAAGTGTTCATTTGTTTTAAAACCGTAACTTTCAAACTTATATCGAGAACTTTCTTGTAAAAAAACATGTAATTTTTGCGGTTAAAATGTTTAAAGTTTTCATTTTATCACATCTTAGGTCTAATAGATAAGTTATATAGGAACAAAAACGAATTAAAAGACAAAAATAGTAAGTCTTTTAGCATTCTTTGGCACTTTCATAAGCTTGATTCAACAGCTAAAAGTGTTAAAGTTTGTGTTTATATGATAGATTAGGACTTATAGTATAGATCTAGTGTGGAAATATCAATAAAAGAACAAAAAAAAATGTATTTTAGATCGTTTTTAGTGAAAAAGGTACACTTTGTACTTTTTCTCAGTAGCATAAGAAATTAGTCGGTAATGTGGAAAACTAGAAGAGGGGTTGAATAGTTTTACCAATTAAAATTAAGTTTCGATTAATTAGATTCAAGTTTATGTGAAATCTTCTGATTATAATATGTATGTACACTTTTTTGGGTTTCAAAGACTTTCAGATATTTCTGCTGCTCATATGGTTAAGACTGCTAATGGTGACTAATGGAAAATATTCTAAGTGTTGTTACCGCTGTTGGTTACATGATTAATGTTGCTTATTCAAGATTAAGTGTTGTTGCTGGAAACTTCAAAGAAAATACACTAAGTAGTTAGTGCTGCTAGAGGAAAAGATAGTGATGCTAGTGCTAAGTTAGTACTGCTGAAGACTTTATGCCGCTAGTGTGAAGAATAGTGCTACTGGAAGATTATTAGTGTTGTTTGTAATTATAAGTCGGTTTAGATAAGTATATAATGTTTAGATAAGTATGTAAACGATTTGATATACTTAGGAAAGTATTCTTTACTTGGGGAATATGTATTGTAAACCTAATAGGAATCCTTAGCCTATAAAAGGAGGCCTTGGGTATAGAGATTTGTACGAGTCGTATTGTTAGCTTCAAGGTTCTAAACCGTAATACTTGTTAGAGTATTCGTATTATTCATTAATAATATTGAAGCGTTTATTGTTTGTTTGTGTTCTTCTTAATATCAATTATTAGATTCCGCATAGTGTTTGATTAAACTCAAAACAGTTTCTAAACAAGTTATGTTAGATTATCTAGCATAACTTAACATTTGCAAGCTAAGGGATTAAGATCAAGTACTCAACTCGGATTAACAAGTGGTATCAGAGCTTGTGATTCTAGAAGCTGTGATAAAAAAGAACTTGTTAGTATATTCAATACTTACTGCTAAAGATGGATTCTAACTCTACACACATGGTTGCTGCATCAAGGATTCCAATCCTTATCTTTCGTATGTTATGAATGTGCAAATCACATGTGATTTCACCTCAAATTGTTTTTTTTAAAGTTAATCACATGTGATTTACACACAAATCACAACAAAAAACAGAATCACGTGTAATTTACTCATTTTTAGATTAAAACAGAATCACAGCAAAGAGTAAACCACACGTAATTTATATTTTTTTATAACAGAACAAAAAATATAACATAATCACACGTGATTTCACGAATTTGTATTATAAAAGGAAGGAATAAGTTGATTGGATATTGAAGATCACATGTGATTTATTACTTTAAAGATTGCATTGTGAAATCACATGTGATTTTTCTTTTGTAAGCTGTTTTTCCGACTCGATATTGCGAGTCAGCTAAAATCACATGTGATTTTGTGATTTATAAAATCACACATGATTTTTAATAACAAATCACAAGTGATTTTACAAATCACGTGTGATTTTTCTGGGAGGAAATTTTGAAAATAAAAATCGCCGAAAGTATGTAAAAGTGTATATCTATAGAAAGATAATTTAATTCTTGTCGCGATGGTGTATTTTCATAGCTTGAAGATTTACTGTTTGAAAGTGGGTGTATATTAAATGAGTTGGAATGACAATTTTGCCCTTGCTTTGATATTGTTTGGTTTGATCTCTACTGTTTGATGAAAGCAAAATGGAAAGCTAGGATGTGCTTATTTGTTCTTTAGATTTTTGTTGAATGTCACGGATCTCACCTCATTTATATATAAGTTAGTTGTATAATAATGTCAATTCAGTTTGCAAGTAAGTATCATTGTTTCGTGTTTAAGATCCATCACCCTTTATTTTTCAAGTTAAAGAAGATGTTACCTAACCGCCACATTTCACCACTTTAAGCCCTACCATCACCTACTCACATATCCACACAATCAATCTTTTACAACCTTTGTAAAAACCCAAGTTATACCCAATGATATTAAACAAGTTTAGCTTTAAAAAAGGTCCTTAAAAACCCAATATAGAACTACTCAAACAAACTTCGAGATCTCGAAATAAAAAAAAACCCCGAACAGCACAAGTAGTCAAACAAAATCCCAAAAATTAAACTCACAAGCAAAACCCATCACAAAAAAAATCCAGTGGTCGTTTTCCGGCTGATGTCGGCATAGGTCTGGTGGTTGATATTGGCAGAGCTGGTGTAGCTTAGCTTTATTGTTGTTTACGGAGATAGAGATAGTGGTGGTCTTTGCCTACACAAATGGTTGTGATGGTCTGTAGAGAGAAGGGAGATGAAGGTTTTAGACAGAGAAATATATATGAACAATGTGTTATAATTTCATAAAAGGATAACATTCTTAAAAGGGGTTTTTTGTTAACCAAATTACCAAATCGAACCAAAAACACTCTTTTTACGAGAATAGACTATTTTTTTAAGGAGGTGATTTGCACACTCCAATTTTTTATTGTGACACTCAATTTTATGCTTTATGCAGTTGTACATATGTCACATGATGCATATTGTACTTGTATATTTGAGTGTGTCATTTAAACATCTTACCAAAGTGAACCATATACTTTAGATAGTGATTACACAAAATGCAAAAGAAAATCTCAAGTCTCAACCCATGATTTTAGTCAACCTTACTCTATCACAGTTAAAACCCCACCAAACACTCAAATTTACAAACCATATCCTGATATCCATAAGACTATAACTACTAATCTTCTTTAACAACCATATCCATAACATCTCATCTTCTTTGCTAGTTTTCTTCTAGACACCATCATAAAACTTTTTTCACACTGAAAAAAACTCAACCACTCAACATATATTCGATCCAGATTCAAAACCAAAATCACAATACATATTCGCCCAACATTTAGCGCACTCGCCTAGCCTTGCTCGTCCAACGTTTAACTTTGTTAATACAAATAAATTGTAAAAACGTTTATTTTTATTTAGCGATCTCTTAGGGTGTGTTTGTTTCATTAAGATGTTTTGGGTCTGAATCTGACTACCACATCTTACTGGTAAGAGGTGACTAGAAAGTCTAAATCTGAACGAAATAATGTTGTTTGTTTTTTTATAATTGTCCGAATGATTTTAAGTGCTCGTTTTTGCAATTTGTTTATTAAACCAACGCAATGCGGTAATAAGTAACTTATGTAAATATGAAACAAGACTTTTTATCATAAATATAACATAGTTAATAAACAATCAAATATATTATATAAAGTTTACAAAACGAGTAAGAGGCAGTAAGACAAGTCTCCCACCTCTTACTGAGTAAGATGTTATATGTCTAACTGGGTCTTACTCAAAAGAAAAAAACAAACAAGCAAAACGTCTGCCCTCCTCTTACTGGTAAGAGTAAGAGGGTTAGTAAGACTTTTTTTTTTTTTTAAAAAACAAACACACCCTTAGTGTTTTGTTGATAACAAATATAAAGTTATTATAAGTAAAATTATAAGGATACATGTTATTTTTGTAAAGCATTTATATATATAATCATTTAACATTAATTGTTGTAATAATTCATTTATTGTAATAGTTTATTAGGATGGGTAAAAACCATAACCCATGACCCATACCCATGGAGCTAACCCATGACCCATTGACTAGATGCACTGCATCTTCTAGATACATTGTATCTATTTGGATACCCATGGTCCAAAGTCTATGACCCATGACCCATAACCTACTTAGGAGGAGCGTCCTACGGATCCCTCAGTTTACACTGGACGGATCCCTCATGTAAAGGATCCGTGGGATCCGTGCAACAGTAGTGATTTTTTGCATATAAATAGTGAGCCATTTCTTCATTATAACTCACCCCTCTTCTTACAAACTCTCTCATATATTCTTTCATTCTTCTAATCTCAGATCTCTTGATCTATATAGTAGTTCTTATTTCTTTTGTTATGATTCTCATATAGGTCCTTCTCTAAGGCGAGATCACGAGATACTACAAGTCATCCAAGCAAGGGGTCTTTGATTGATTTGTTCCTCCACAAGATTTCTGTAGCAAGATCTTGTATTTCATATTTCACATAGTTGTTGTGTTATAGTTGTGTTGGTTTGGTCCTCCGTGTTAAGGACTCGATATTTAGCTTTGTACCGAAAAAAGTGTAAGCGACGTTGTGAAGGCTTCTCCGCCAAGTTGAAGGAGTTTGTTGACATAGTGCTTGAACTCTCGAGTAGGTGACTCGGGGAGTGGAGTAGGGCAAGGAAGGTGTCCTTGTAGCCGAACCACTATAAATCGGTTGTGTCATTTCTATCATTTACTTTACTTGCTTTCTGTGACAATCCGTACTTTCAGGTCATTTCTTGACACGATTCATGTCTCATTATTTCAACATTTATCGTAAACTTGATTTACGTGTTTCAAATAACCTTGGAGGTTTAGCGAATTCATGATCATGACATCACATTACATTTCATATGGACTATGAGTAGTCTACATATCATTGACATCATTTGCATCTCATTAGTTTATTCATGACATTTTGTTTCACTTTCAACGTGTAATTTTTATGTTTAATAATCTTTAAGTTATTATTATATTTAATCTACTTTCAAAAATGATCGTATGTTTTATACTTACATTTAGTTTATAAAAACTATATTTTTAGTTTTCCTAGTGTTTCAAATTTATTTAGTACATTAATCGTTAAAGTTTAATTATTACGTTTTTCTTAAAATTACGATAATTATTATATCACTCAAATTTTACAAGAAATGTATTTTTACAATTTTATGATCTCAATATACTTTACTTTGATCTATTAAAAATTACTTTTAGCTAAAACTACCTTAAATACACTAATGTGTATACAATTTTACAAGTACCTTTACTTAAGTTATTTTACTTGTACATTTTACATTATAACAATAAAGATGGAAAAAAAAAAAATGTATTTTTAAATACACTCCCCTTGGCCGACCAAGGGGGATGAGGCATTTATTATTTGGTGAAAATTTCTTCCATGTTTATATTTATACTCAAACTCACATTTACACTTCATTCACAATCAATTATTCATAGTTAGTAAAGTTTTCTCTCTTCTCTTGTTTCATCCTCTCCAAACCGGCCTCATAGGTGTTTACAAGAAGAAATCATCAAACTTTCAAGTTCAAGTTTATCACAATCTAGATAACACTCTTGATTAGGTTTTGAAATAAAAACCTAGGGTGTTTAGGTTTAATCCTTGGTTCTAATCACCTCATCATATCACTTGTAAGCATCTCATGTTTATTTTTCATCTTACATATTCATTTCATATTCATCTCATCATTTTTTGAGCTGCATGATTTGTGTTGTTTATACCATTTTTCATGATTTTTAGAGTTATTTATATATATGGTCATCCTATAATTATCCCCTTGGTATTTGTTGGTCTTGATGTTGATTAGGAACCCATGACACCCTAAGAAGGTGTATGGTAGGATTAGATTAGTTTTGGAGTTGATTTGAAGGGATTGGAATAGGTTTAGTACGAGAAAAACTATTTTCGATATGTATATAAAAGTGTTCTGTCCTTGTTTTGTTTTTCTGGAAAATCCGACAGTTGGTACGAAACTTTGGCCTTGATATTTAGAGAATATACTTTAAAACGAATCTCAGCTTGAACGTAAAACGGAGTTATAACGAAGTTATGGGTTTTACAAGTTTGACCCATCTAAATATATATTTAAATTTCAGCATACTATTATTATTTTGTACTCCGAGCCTTAAGCTTCACAAATTATTTCGATTTGTTAAAATATATTAGTATACTTTGTCTACAAGGACGTATTATGTAGAAAACGGATTTGAAAGACTAAGATATACACGCTTTCATAAACTTTGCGTAACTAATATTTTTAGAAAAACTATATTATTTTTACGAGATAAGTGTTACGGTAACTAAAACCACCATATTTAACCTCTATTATCTTTATGTTCGAGACCTCTATGACTAAAACTCATGTACTAAAACTTCTAGATTTTGATACAAGCTTTCCAAAACCGTCGAGTTCGTTTTCTAACGTTCGAAATTTCGACAAGTTTTTTAGTAGCCATTTTGTCACTTTCATGAAATTTCCGATATTATTTTACGAAAAGTGATAATTTCACCAAAATCATTATAAAACCATTATAGGATGACATTTTAATGTAAAAACATGTAAAGTCATTTTTGAAGGGTCAAGAAGTCAAAAGAGTATTTTTTTTGATAATATTTTCAAAACTCGTAAATGGTATAAATAACATACTAAATGCATGCATAACATTACATTGCAACTCATATCAGATCATATCATTGGTACTAGGGACCGGATAACGCATCACATTATACCTCAGTGTACTCACTCTTGTCATTTCGTTAGTTTACCAAGTGAGTTCCATAGCCCCTACTTTTACTTGTTTTCATAACTTTTTTGGGGGAGATACATGCTCAATTATTTTTCACAAGTACTTTAGATTTTAAGGCTAAAATCTATCATGATTACCATTGTTTCTAAATCAAAGGTTATACTATATAAATTGTTCTTGTTTGCGTTAAAAAATCATTGACTCTTGATAAATTGAGTTAAGTGCTATTGATTATGTGCTATTGTTCTAAGTCGAGTTAAGTGCTATTGATTATGTGCTATTGTTCTACGTCGAGTTAAGTACTATTGATTATGTGCTATTGTTCTACAGGTACTATATTGTGGATTCATTTGACATCATGCACTTGATCATAAACTATATACATTTTGGCAATGGGTTGTGAACACACAGGTTGCAAGTTTTGTATGGGACTTGGAACCGAGTGGATTTACAATGCCTTTGCTGCATAAACGATTTCGATACATTGAGCCATGCACTATTTTGTGAATTCATTTGACGATTGTTAAACATAAACTCTACATATTCGGCGTGGGTTGTGAACACACTGGTTGCAAGTTTTGTATGGACTTGGGCGAGGTGGATTTACAATGCATTTGCTACATAAACGATTTTGAAAGTCTTTACATTTCAACGATTTACAATGCTTTTGCTGCATAAACGATTTTGAAAGGCTTTTCATTTCAACTCAAACTCTATGAACTCACTCAACCTTTGTGTTGACACTTTTAGCATGTTTTATCTCGGTATCTATGGCATTCATTCATGGCATGCATGTGGACATATCATAGAGTCGCATCTCACTTGGGTTTCGTACTTTAAAACATCGTTTGAATTGTACAAACTTATTTCCGCACAAGTTGATTTTCATTTGGGACCTACTTTGTAAACTCTGATTATTTTATTAAATCAAACGATGTATTTTCCAAACGACACTTTAGGTCGTTCAATATAACTGTGATTGTGATGCTATGACAGTCAATCCCCAGGAATTCCATTCCGCTGCAAAACAGGTAATTTGGGGGTGTGACACTTTCTTTACTTGCATTACTTGTAAATCTATACTTTCTATCCATCCATACGATTTCACATAACATCGAATCTAAAGTTTTTGAAACTAAACTAAAATCGGCAAAACTATTCAACCCCTCCCCCTTCTAGTTTTCCACAATTGGCATCAAGAGCTAAGTTTACAAAAGTTTTAAAGTAAATAGTATTTTAAAAACTTTTCGATCACAGTGGGTTCTGAAAATTATAAAGAAGGGCAATCTATGAAACGACCTCGACTACTTGAAATCAATGGTTTTATTTATTGGAAAAATAGATTCAAAACGTATATGAAGTCAAAATATATTGATCTTTGGTACATCATTGTTGAAGGCGACTTTGAAGCCACTACAAAAGATGATAAAACCGGAAATTTAGTAAACACACCTCATGATCAACTCACCGATGATCAAAAAAAAAAGCTTTCCAAAAATAGTGAAGCTAAAATGGTTTTATACAATGCTTTGCCCAAAAAGGAATTCGAAAGAATTTCTATGCTTAAAACCTCTAAAGAAATTTGGAATTCTTTAGTTGTAACTCATCAAGGAAATCAACAAGTTAAAAACAATAAAATAGATTTGTTTGTTTAACAATATGAACAATTTTCAATATCGGATGAGGATACTATAGATAATTCTTTTGCTAACTTTAATACTATAATTACATCATTACAAGCACTTGATGAGTCTTTCTCTAGTCGTGATCATGTTAGGAGATATCTAGGGGCACTTCCATCCAAGTGGAGATCAAAGGTGACGGCCATCAAAGAATCAAAAGACTTGTCAATCCTCACCCTCGATGAACTCATAGGCAATCTAAAGGTCAATGAACTTGTCCTCGCTTAAATATTCCGAAGCCTCAAAAGAGAAGAAAGAGAAGCACAAATCTCTTGCCTTAAAATCCAAGAAGGTCTTAAGCGATGAAGAAAACTTCTCTTCAGATAGTGATGACGAAGAATATGCTATGGCGGTAAGGGATTTCAAGAAGTTCTTTAGAAGAAATGGAGGATATGTCAAGCAACCATATGACGACAAGAAGGGGTTCCGGAAAGGCAAAGACGACAAGAAAGCAAGGGATGAACGAGCATGTTTTAAATGTGGGGACCCTAATCACTTCATTAGTGAGTGTCCCAAACGTGACGAACAAAAAGCTTTCGTGAGTGGTTCGTGGGGAATGAGCGAGGAGGAGGAAGAATAAATTTGTCTCATGGCAAATGACTCAAACGAGGTATGTCCCGAATCTCTCTATTATAGTAGCTCATCATTAGATGATGATTCCTTGCATCGTGAATACGATAAACTTTGCAAAATTAGTTTAAAAGTAATTAACAAAAACAAGATTTTGAAAACAATAATGAACGTTTAGAAAAAGAAGTCACTGAATTAAAAAATCAAATAAAAATGTTTAGAAAAAGGGAAGATAACAAGTCGGGAATTTGAGCTATGTGTTCAACTTCAAACACTAGTTGATAATCTTGATTCCAAGATTGCTAGAATAAATACTAATACTTTAAATACAATACTAGATAGTGTTAAAACAGGAAACAATCAAAAGGGTTTAGGTTTTCAAGAACATAATGCATCAACTAGCGAAAATAAAGAAACAGAATTCGCCAAAGCAACTGAAAAACAAGCTACTGTAGTCACGGATCCCTTGAAAAGGGAACCGTCTAGTGTTAAACCAGGGATCCGTGGGTCTGCTGATGCAAACAGTAGAAATAGTGTAGCTACTTCATCTAGAACCGACTTTGTTATCGTTAATAAGAAGAAACCAACTCACGTTACTGTTAGACAACCACCACCATTATAACAAAATCAAAGTTTTATGAGAAACAAAGGTCCATCATTTTAAAAACCAAACACATTTATAAGGAGACCTAATAATGTTTATCCGAGAAGTAACCACCATCAAATGGGATGGAATCCTAATGTACAAAACGGTTTTTCATTTCAAAACTTTACACCATGGAATGCATTCTCACCCTTTTCATATATGCCTAATATGAACGAAATGTATAACACTAATGGACCCATGAACAAATAGGGACCAAACTTTTGAGTTAATTGTTTTCTTAGGTGTGCTTAAAGGTCGACCTAGATCCGGATGAATGGATCAAGGATAGCGGGTGCACGAGGCACATGACCAGTAATAAATACTTGTTTTCCACATACGAATCCTTCAATGGAGGGAATGTGGTATTCGGTAATAGCAAGAGCAAAATCATCGGTAAAGGTACAATTTCTCATAAATCTTTAACCATTAACGATGTGTGTCACGTAGAAAACCTAAACTTCAACCTTCTAAGTATAGGACAAATGTGTGATAAAAAGTGTAACGTACTTTTTAGTGAAACCGGTAGTAAAATATTGAAAAACGGAATTATTATAGGAAGAGGCATTAGAAAACATGGAGTCTATGTCATTAAAATCGGTAATGAACCTAAAGACAAACTTTGTCTTACTTCTATGGATGATACTTTGACCTTATGGCATCGAAGATTCGGTCACGCCAATATGCGACTTCTTCAATCGCTATCATCTAAAGAACTAGCAAGAGATCTACCAAAATTAAAATACGAACATCACTTTTGTGATGCTTGTAACGTAGAAAAACAAGTCCATGCTAGTCACAAAGCTAAAAATATGGTCTCTACTACTAAGTGTCTAGAACTACTTCACATGGATTTATTTGGTCCATCCGTTATTCAAAGTTATGGAGGTAACTACTATACTTTGGTCATAGTGGATGGTTACTCTACGTACACATGGACTAAATTTTTAAAGAATAAAACTGAAACGTTCGATTACTTTGAAATATTAAGTAAGAAAATCCAAAGACAATTAGGAAGTCCTATAGTGTCTATTAGAACGGATCATGGTAGGGACTTCGATAATGAAGTTCAATTTGGAGCTTTTTGTGACGCTAATGGTATTACTCACAATTTCTCGGCTCCTCGCACTCTACAATCGAATGGGGTAGTTGAAAGGAAAAATAGAAACCTGCAAGAAATGAGTCGCACCATGTTAAATGAGCAATCTATTCCTCAAAAATTTTGGTGCAATGCCGTTGATACATCAACGTACATACTTAACCGAGTCTTAGTTAGACCATTCTTAGGTAAAACTCCATACGAGTTACTTCGAGGCAAAAAGCCTATGTTAGAACATTTTAGAGTCTTTGGTAGTAAATGTTTTCTTTTTAACACTAAAGATTACCAAACTAAATTTGATCCTAAATCAACCGAATGCATCTTTTTAGGTTACTCTCCTAATAGAAAAGCTTATGTTATATTAAATAAAGAAACAATGAAGGTCGAAGAGTCATTAAACGTAAAATTTGATGAGAGTCCACCTAAACCTACCCAACCTCTTGTCGATGACGAGATAATCGAAAGTGAAGCCATAGAAATAAAGAAAAATACAAACAAAGAAGATGAACCATTAAACAATGAAATCATTAATATTAAAGAGTATAAAGATCACCCCATAGATAAGGTCATAGGAAAGTTAAATGAAAGAACCTTAAGGTTTCAAGTCCAAAACCAAAGTAGTTTATTTTGTTTTGTCTCAACCATAGAACCTATGAATACACAAGAAGCCATAAAAGATGAAAGTTGGGTAATGGCTATGCAAGAAGAGTTAAATCAATTTGTTTCTAACGATGTTTGGACACTTGTCCCTCCACCTAATAACCAAACCATAATAGGAACTAAATGGGTATATAAAAACAAGTTAGATGCAAATGGTGTAGTCTAGAAACAAAGCTAGACTCGTTGCACAAGGGTATAATCAACAAGAAGGCATAGACTTTGATGAGACCTATGATCCCGTGGCTAGATTAGAGTCTATAAGAATACTTCTTGCTTATGCTTGTGCTAATGATCTTAAGCTTTTTCAAATGGATGTTAAATAAGCTTTTCTAAATGGCTTTATTAATGAAGAAGTTTATATAGCTCAACCTCCGGGCTTTATCGATTTCGAAAAACCTAAACATGTGTATAAATTAAAGAAAGCTCTTTACGGTCTTAAACAAGCCACAAAAGCTTGGTATGACTCAAGTCATTTTTAATCAAAAACAACTACACCATGGGGTTAGTTGATAATACATTTTTCACTAAGAAAAATGAATCACATACAATTATTGTTCAAATATACGTGGACGATATTATATTCGGATCTACTTGTCAAGACATGTGTGATGATTTCTCAAAAATCATGCATGACGAGTTTGAAATGAGTATGATGGGAGAACTAAGTTTCTTTCTTGGTTTACAAATCAAACAACTATAAGATGGTATCTTCTTTAATCAATCTAAATACATAAAAGAGATGTTAAAGAAATTTGGTTTAGAAGAGTCAAAACCCATAAGAACACCAATGTCATCCGACACTAAACTTACAAAAGATGAAGATGGTGAATCCGTTGATAACACAAAATACCGTGGCATGATTGGTAGTCTTCTCTATCTTACGACTAGTCGGCCGGATATCATGTTTTAGTGTTTGTCTATGTGCTAGGTTTCAAGAAGACCCTAAAACATCAAAATCTAGAAGCGGTCAAAAGAATATTTAGATATATTAAGGGTACGACTCAATTGGGATTATGGTATCCTAAGGGTACGGGGGTAGAAACTATTGTATATGCGGATTCTGACCATGCAGGTGATTATGTTGACCGAAAGAGTACAAGTGGTGTATGTACTTTTATGGGATGTTGTTTAACATCTTGGTTCTCGAAGAAGCAAATGGCATTGGACATATCAAAAACCGAAGCCGAATATGTCTCCGCCGGCAAAGCATGCCAACAAGCACTATGGATGAAACAAGCATTAGTTGACTACGACATTCATCTAAGCGACATAACCATCTTATGCGACAACAAATGTGCTATTGACTTAAGCAAGAATCCGGTGTTACACTCTCGCACCAAGCATATAGAGATCTGTCATCACTTCTTAAGAGACAATGTTCAAAAGGGGAACATCTCTATTGAGAAGGTAGCATCCGAAGACAACATAGCCGACGTCCTTACCAAACCGTTGAAGCGGGAAAAATTCAACTTGTTACGTCTTGGTCTTGGTCTCATAGAACAATCATCGTAATTTGTTTCTCAATTCTACAAGGTATGTAAACATTAGCCTTACCATCTTTTCTGAGTCTAGGATCTCTATTTCACACACAACTCACAAACAATACAGGAATTTTCAAAACCCAAGGTAAATTTTATTTACAACATGTAATTTCATATTTATTTTTCTTAACTAAAAGATAAACGTTTCCTTCAAACAAGAAACTTTTTCGAAATGTTTTCTAAAAGATACTTCTTCCCGTGTCATTTTCATAAAAGCTATTTCTCATGTCTAGGATAAACCTTTTTCATTGTTAATACAAAGTAAAAACCTTGTTTTCATTGCATCTCATGTCTTTTGAATGCTAAATGGAACACATAAATAATATGTGTTTTCGGGTACATTCATTTAAGCAACAATGAATTTAGGAGCACTCGGGTTATCTCACATAATAGTATGTTTTTTCACTTCTAGTCTATTTTTCTTTTTCTTTTTGAGAGTCGAGATAACCGTAACTCCAAATGGTTTGCATATAGGCACACACTAGGCACAAATATTTCTAAAAGGAAAATTTTGAGCTTCCTGAGTCACCAGTACCACGGATCCTAGCATTAACGCTGGACGGTTCCCTCAAGGGAAGGATCCGTGGGAACCGTGAGACAGAAGCTGAATTTCTCTTCTATTTTTCTCACTTTGGCTATAAAGCTTCATATTTTCATCATTTTACCTCCTTCACTAATGAGTATCTATATCTATACTACTATATAAAGTATTTGGGACTTTCAATAAAAGGAAGTCTTAAAAAGATTAAGCCTACACACTTGCCACTTATGGAATCATTTTGTTGGTTTCTAAGCATTACAAGTTCTAAAGTACAATTAATATACCACATGGTACAAAACAATAGTGCATAAATCATTTTTTTCTTCATTAAAACACTCACTAAATGAAATTTATGAATCATTAATAATATTATTAAAATACCCCTTCACTCAAAAGTACAATTAATATAACACATGTTACTAAACAATAATGCATAAATCATCTTATATGTTTTTTTCAAAACACTCACTAAATAAAAATTACAAATCATTAATGATATTATTAATATGCTGTAGGATCGATAATATTATTGTGTTTGATGATTCGGGTGGTCTTGGATGATCAAAATACATGATAGCCATTTTAGAGAGAGAAAGTAGAGAGATGGTGTTCTTGGTAGAGAGTTGCTTTAATAAAAATGTGAAAGGTTAGATTGCCAAGCCACACCACTTCCATGGATGGAAGGGGTATTTATACTTACAAATAATACGTCCTCCTATCGGACTGTGGATCAGGCATACAGTGGGTAAAGACCCGTCCTTCCTCCACGGTATTGCGCTAAACTAAACTACGCTACAAACTAACTAATTAACTACCAAATAACGTAAATAATGACACGTCTACGAGCTAACATATGCTAGAATATAATTGGGGTGACCGACACTTTAACATGGAATTTCCAATTCCTAACAATCTCCCCCTAAGGGAGGTCACCCCATGATTTACATTTTGAATCCTAGCATTCTATTCTTGACTTTGTTCTTGAGCTCGTAGACTTCAATTCTTCAAGTTCCGCAATCTTTGTGCTTTTGTAGCGATTCTTCAAAGTCCGATTATTTTGTACTTTCAGTGGAGGTCTTTGAACTGATCCACATCTTTGATGATCTTCGAGCTTTCTTTGAGATCATCAGCCACAGTAAATCTCTGGATCACCCTTTGTTGCGTTGCCATCATGTGATGTTGTGACTTTCGAACCGACATGCTCACACTTTCTGGATCATGACATCTTTTCATCTGAGTAGCGGAAGCTTTACTGACTCATGATATTTGCAGCAGCGTAGCAGAAGCATAGTATGAAAATATTAGAGCCAGGTTCTGTAGATATGCACCAGTCATGATTTCTTTAATTAAGTGTGGATGCTGTGAGCATGCGGCTATGGAATGAATCCTCAATTCTGGTCAGTTGCAACCATCGGGTGTACCTGCATACAACAGTTAGCAATAAATCGCACGAAAGTGTCTTTGATCACTTTCGTTGAATTGAGGTACACGGCCCACGGTTCCCCATTGATCAGTACAAGTACTGCCTGTGATCAGGTAGGATTCCTAAGAATCTCCTTGACAGGGTTTCGCAGCTGTTCTAGTTGTTCTCAAACCGAAACGTCTCAAAGAAGACAACACGGAGTGAGTGAACCAGCGAATTGAGATTCACTGATTGACGAAAAATTGATTTGAAAAACAATCGCGTATTGCTTGAAGAAAGAGTTATGCAATACGACGAAGGTTTTATGAGAAAGATCAATTTTCAATCAAAAATACTTTTTGTATATAAAAAAGTACACATTCGACATGCTAGAGGAAAGAAGAGATTCGCACATCGAACGGTTTTTCCAAAAGTATTTTTTCAATCAGAGATACTTTTTGTGTTTGAAAACATAAATACACATTCAACGTGCTAGAGAAAAGAAGATTTGCACATCGAACGGTTTTTCCAAAAGTATTCGTCAATTCCAATCCTGGACCAAGGTTGATTCAAGATTGAATCTCCCCATCGTTTCTATCCAGTTGTCACAAGCTTGATCTTACGAGAAGATCTCACATGTCACCTACCAAGAGCTTGTTTGAGGTTGGCTCTAGAAGGCTTTCCATCTTCATCGTGAATATTTTACATATCACTCGGATGTTCTGGCAATACCACAAGGATAATGCGTAGGACTCTTAATATATTCTTACTTTCCACATTGTGTGAAACAACAAGTCTTCAAGAATTTAGTGTCCTAATGAGATATTGTGGATGATCTCTTGGCTTTAGACTCAATTATGCATATTTGGTTCCTATGTCGGAGACTATGGAGAGGGTCTCCTTCTTCAATATCAACAATCTCTAAGAGAAAGTCGATAGATTATGTCGGTTCCCCGTGAGAATGAAACAAGCCCTTTTAAGAGGAACTTGAGTAGTTTGGGAAGTTTAGTGCAGTGCGTTACTGGGTCCATGACGTCTTGTCTTCAATACCAGTGTTACCTTAGTAGACGCCAGTAGCATATGTATTGAACCCGGTTTCTGCCCTAAGGTTGAATTATTGGAGGGCTATTTCTTTTCACCCTTTTCTCATTCATTTCTTTTTCATTCTTCAACCCCTTCAGTGCTTACCGAAACTTCATTACTAGAACCTTGTTGGGTTTATTCCAGTTCTAGCTCTGTCTCAGTCGGCACTCTTCCCATTTCTCACTTTTCTCCTTTTTTCATCATACCAAAGGACTCTACACTATCTAGTGGATTGTCCCTGGGTAGACCCCTCCGGCTCTGGCGGGATCGTGGGAACGAATACCTAACCTAACCATCCTTATAACACCATGCATAAAGTAAATGGGTCGGTCTTTTGGTACAGTTCTTTCTTCCTTGAAACCAATTAAAAAATCATTTGGAAAATCAATCAAGGTACTTGTGATACGAGATCAAAGCATTTTGTACCTTAATAGTTTTGATCATTTAGAAAACCTCCCCCTCAACATGTGCATATGATTTAGAAATTGTTTAGCACATGGAGGCAAGAGTTCTTTTGAAATAAATTCTTGATCACAATTTCCATGGAAAAAGCCATTTGATTTTCCTAGGTAAATTCTCCCCCTCAATATGTGCGTAGGATATTTGAAATCATTTGATCACATAGAGGCAAGAGGTTCTTAGAAGTACTTTACACGATCACAAAAGCCATTAAGAAACCATTTGCTCCCCCTTAATATGTGCTTCGAGATTCGAAAGCGTTTAGCACATATGAGAGAGCAGCCTGCACATTTTCATCAAATCGATCATCTTATATCAAATTTCATTATTAAATCACAAATTCTCCGCCGATCAAAAATATCAAACCCTTTGAGATTTTGGATCCCAAGTGATTTAATAAGGTTTAGAAAACATGGGAGAACTTGTGCCTGGTTTAAAATCTCATCATGTTTTTGGATAAATGCTCCTCCTCAACATATGCATTGTATATTTGAAATCGTTTGGCACAAGGAGGCGGGAGTGCCTTTAAAGGACTAAAACCAATTCCATTTAAACAGATAAGAGATTTAAATCACTATTTCTCCCCTGATCAAAAATTTCAAACCAATTTAGATTTTGGATCCCGATTGATTTAAATCATTTAGAAAGTTTTAGGGAAAGACGTGGCAAGATTCAATTTTTGAAAAATGACAGATAAGGACCAATTTAAGACATTAAAGATTGTTAGTGTCAGGTATGATAGTTTTTAAGAGATCTTTTAGTAAAATAAAACAATTTCACAATCAAACAAGAACAGAAAAAATTTCATTTTGAAAGATCTTGATTCAAAAGAAAAATCATACCATGACATAACATTAAATCTTTAGATCACCACTTTATTTCGTACAAACGGACTTTTTGATGAAATATCATTTGAAAATATTTAATTTGAAATCACTAAAGATTTGACAAAATAAGGTCCGGTTGATTTCAAAACTTTAAATCCGATTTATTTTCAAAACAATATTTTTCCATTTTCAAAACAATTTTAGTCAATTTTTTTTTCAAAATTGTTTAAAAATGGTATCCTGCACAAAGATACGTTAGGTGGTTGAGAAGCTTCTGTTGATGTTGTTGCTGTAGGGCTTGGAAGAAAAACTGTCTGCAGATGCAGTGAGACTTCTTACGTTGCATTTTAATGCCAACTGAGGTCAAATTAAGCTCCGTTTCTTCACTTGCTGAAGAAAACCATCTGCTGATGCAGTGAGACCTCTTACGTTGCATTTCATGCCAACTCTCCATTGAAGTCAAATTAAGCTCCGTTTCTTCATTTGTCGACCCAAGATATAGTTACCCTTTCCTTTTGGCATCCAATCATCTTCAATTGTGGGATCCGGATTGGGAACATTCTTATATACCAATATACCTGCATACGTTAGTGAACACACATACAGATATATGGTGGTCGACATCACCCAAACAACAATCGACTAATTCAAGTCAATTCAACATATCAATCAGTTCATATAAGGTATGGGAATAATGTGTTCATCAAACTATAATCATCTAATCCTAACAATCACATCCTAGAAACCTAGTCCTTCAACATAGGCAATTATATATTTTAATTAAGCACGTAGGATAATTAAGAAAGTCCGTTAGATGATATAAATTTGAAAACATTCTCCCCCTCAATCAATGACTCATTTTTCTGAAAAGTTTAAAAGCGCTGAAGTCATTGATTGAGTTTTCAATTTTTACGAAAACACAGAAACTGATTGATTTATAAGCAACTCGTTTACCACCAATTTGTTAAAACAAATATTTTTCTGAAGAATTTTTGAAGGAAAAATATTTGAGTAGGAACAGCAGTCCTTCGACATACTTTCCTCATTTGTTTTTAGGATAAGTGCACGAAATATTTGAAAAATGGTTTAGCTCAGCACTTTCCTTTCTTGAAGAACAGGTTGCTATCTGAAATAATAGCAAGCCATAGTTTTAAGCACGGGTTACAGTCTGAAGTAACTGTAAGCCATATTTTGAGACATGTTTTGAAAAGAATATTTACACCTCCTGCTCGAACTTCATCTATGGTCCCGTGCCATTATTGAATGACATTTCTAAGACCGTAGATGTTATCGATACCAGAAGACATGTCTTTAAAAAAAACCTATTTTTGGAATTTTTCAAATTTTCTGATTTTTATGGGTTTTTGTTGATTTTATATTTTTCTATTTTGTTTTGCTGGTTTTATATTTTTGTATTTTGTTTTTTGATAAATATATACAAAGATAGAGTAGATGATATAATTTAAGAGGATGATGATACGAGTACCGAGATAAGGATATCAAGCAGCACGTCGTAGAAGATAGAATACGTCATCTCTTAAACTTCCACCACCAAAGCTTCCGAGGCTCCAGAATAGAATGTAGAACATGAGCCTTTGAGAAAAAGAGACTTTGGCAGCTTCCCCCCAAACCGAAAAATCCATAAGATGAGCAGATTCGAAGCTTTATTTCAAGCTTGCTTTAGCCAGGTGCACAGAGAAGCACACCATTATCATAAATCCCGCTGCTCCTTTTAAGAATAAACATCGTGATTCTTCGTTCGAGGTTATATCATCCAAAAGAATAGCAACGTATCCTCCCACACATAAATACCTCTACTCAGATTTCATTCCACTGAAGTCAGAAGCAATCCATTCCAAAAGGTGTCAAGAAACCACTTCCCCCAAGTAGAAGAATTGATGCAGTCAGTCTCTTAGACTAGAGCTCACGAACCCGAATACACATATACCCAAAGACAAAGAAACTTATACCATCGAAGTAGCAGATTAAGTCCAATAGCCAAAGAATAACCCCGATGTATACTTTTCTCTCCCCCTGAAGAAAGTGCATGAAGCTCAAGAACCCGAAGTACCCGAGTGCCCAAAGAGAGAACAACCGATAACATTGAAGAAGCAGGCCGAATCACTGATTATCTCTACGGATGACAATCTCTGCGGATGTCAACTCCGGAATAAGTGATTATATCTCTGAATCACTGATTAAGCCCTCAAGTGAGACAGCTGAGCGCCCCCAATGTACACAATTCTCTCTCCCCTAATGATTGCAATAACATCGAGATCATCACACACTTGTGTACCTCTTATATCTTCAGAAACTTTCTCTAAGATCACTTCCCCCACATAGTTGGAATAATAACACTAAAAGCCTTGATGAGTAAAACCTTGAGTTTCTCTGCGGTCATGACATTTGTTTTCCCGGGATAACTTCAATCACTTAGAAGTATTAAGTCCATCAAGTTTACTCGCCATGAGTCAAACCTTGAGTTTCTCTGCGGTAATAACATTTGTCTTCCCGGGATATCTTCAATTACTTAGAAGTATTAAGTTCATCAAGTTTACTCGCGTTTAGATACGTGTCTCCTTCCCCCTTGCTGGTTTTGACACTTCAGAATCAGCAACTCTTTGAAAGCCTAAATACTAGAAATCTTTTGAGAAGAACGCTTGAAGTCTTTGTGAGAATCAACATGCTGAATAATGTGAGCAAGTCTAATTGGGGATTAAATCTGACATTTCACCCTTTCCCAATTAGTGCTCTCCCCTAAACTGACAATGCCCGGAATATGAAGAAGTCTTTGAATAATCAAATGCAACTCGTCTTTAGTCTTCTAACATGCAGCAGAAAATGTAGAACAGACTGTAGACTCGACCTTCTTCAAGATTGTGCAGTAGGGGAATAGATAGTTAACATCTTCAACTCACACCAAAAAGCATCCCACCAAAAATCATCCCGATTAACTTACATCTTGCAAATCCCCTTAACTAAAATCCCTCCCAATCAAACAAGAACAGAAAGATGTTCATCAAGGAAATCAGCAATCAGGCCGCAACGAACACACAAGATGGTAACACCAAACTACCAATCACATCAAACAAGAACAGAGAGATTGTTCGGAATCATCATATTGATGTATACGTGAAGCATTAACCGGAAGCACTTTGTCGATAAACTCATCAATCCGAGTGAAGATGTCAACCAACGACTCTTAGAAGAAACTCCATGTAAAGATGACCCGATAAGAAGAAGCTCGGTTCTTACATGAGTTTGGAGCCGTTTGACCATTTATTCTCAGATAACAATCAACCATGCAGAATTATCATACTTCTTCTCCCCCTCAAGAATTGCAGACGAAGTTGCCATTCTTGACTAAATAAGTGAAATCATCCAAATGTATTCTATTCACACTTCTCCCCCGAAAAATTAGCACAGGATGTCGCCATCATCATTATAGTTGAGCAAGTGGAATAAGAAAACAATCAACAGTAGTTCGGTTCACTAGATGACTGAAGCGCATGGAAAAAGCATGAAGCATGTTGATGAGAATGGTCATAATAGGAAGATTTCTCTTCTTCAGAAGATAAAGCGCACTGACACGTACACTTTTCTTTTCTTTGAGGAACGAGGCATGAACTGTTGTGTTCATACGTCATAAGAAGACTTCTCTTCTTCTTGAAGATAAAGCGCACTGAGACGTACACTTTTCTTTTCTTTGGAGAACGAGGCATGAACTGAAGTGTTCATACGTCATAATCTCTCTCTTTTCAGCTCTCTTGGCAAAACATGTAATCCACCCATTATCATTCAGTAGGCTCTTTGTCGTGACAGCAGATGGAGAAAACCCAATATGATGAATTAGACCCTGAAGTAAACTATCCCGAACTCATGACTTAAACTTGCACATATGTAACAAAGAGCGGTGCCGATTTCCATTAGCATCTCTAAGTACTCTCTATGTACTCTATACTCTTCAACCGACCAACCATCAAGTATAAGACGTACATTACCTCTTGAAAATCCACAATTGAATGTGACACTGAGCACTACAACGTAACTCCTTAAAGTGATAGTTATTTTGTAGTGGTAAGAGCCCAATTCCCCCAAGTGGTAAAAGAAAAGGTAAAAGACACCCAACAATAACTAGATTTTCAAGTCTTCGTTTTTGATAATAAGCTCGAACAAGGATCATGAAGAATCTTCATCCAACCATCCCCGATACCTTCAGATACTAAGTACACTCGCCCGTAATAATTCACTTCAACCTCAAATAAATAATACTGAATTAACGCCGTTGTCACATCTTCTGATTAACTGCTCAAACCTAGCCTTCTTTGACATTTAAACGAGCTTAGATAATGGTTTCATCCCGACCATGGTATAAGCACATAACCCCGTAAAACCAAGTAATACCCAAACTGCCATGACGAATATCCAAACACACATCCAATTCATGAAGTACACCCGTTTATCTCTTCTTCGAAACAGAAACCGTAGCACCAGCATCAGAAGATCCCGAAATACGCTTTCCTTCCTCCTGGATGGTTCCATCATTACGGGATTTTACAACTCTATGGTTTAAACCGAGAAATAGTTTCTTTCGCGGGATTTTACAAAACCAAGAATAAACCGCAAGATAGATCCGGAAATGCACATTACTTTAACCATGATGTTTCCATTGTCACGGGTAGGGGTGGAAACGAGCCGAGCCGAGCTCGAGCTCGTTAAGGCTCGAGCTAGGCTCGTTTATATATATAAAGCTCGAGCTCGGGCTCGAGCTCGTTTCGAGCCTTATACTTTGAGCTCGAGCTCGGCTCGTGAAAATTTTCACAAGCTCGAGCTCGGCTCGGGCTCGTCTAATTTTATGATGTTTTGAGCTCGGCTCGTTAATTACATAAAGCTCGAGCTCGTTTACTACTTTTAAGCTCGTTTATACGTATAGATGATATATACACGTATATAATTCTAGGGCTTGTTTAGGCTCGCGAGCCTACTCGAGCTTTTTGTACAGAGCTCGGGCTCGAGCTCGATTATTAAATGAGCCCAAAATTAGGCTCGAGCTCGGGCTCGAGCTCGTTTAAGCTCGGCTCGTTCGAGCTTTTTACCGATCCGATCCCGAGCTTTTCACGAGCGGCTCGGCTCGTTTACACCCCTAGTCACGGGATTTTACAGGTCTATGATTTAAACCGAGAAATAGATTCTTTCGCGGGATTTTACAAAATCAAGACAAAATCGTAAACAATGTCAGCTTGAATGTGTTATGACAACTTTGGTTTCGGTGAATATCTGTTTTAGGGGAACATGCAGCGGTTCATCAACGGTTTATTATCCAACATCAACAGTATCATCAACAATCCAATAAACACTTTGGTAAACACATCATTCACGTATTCTGTCGGCCATTGCAGTGACAACATGGTGAAGTAAACCTGATATGCCAAACTTGATCATGAAGTAAAATTCCCCAAATTTGTTACTTAAACTTGTACTAATCCTTGTGAAAAAGAAACAATGTACCGAATGTACAAAACCTCTTGACATTCTCAACTGAGTGAGTCACCGAAGTGATAGTTACGTTGTGGATTAAACGAGAAGGAATCACAACCGTAATTAAATAGCCAAGTCTTTATCACCCTCTATAAACGCCCAAACAAGTCATCTTCGCGGAAGGGTAGAAAGAAAGAAGACGAAAATAAGTAAACACCCCCGGAAAACCTCACTTCAAATCCAAATACGAAATACCGACCAAACAACCCCGTAGTCAATATTTGTTCAACCATTAACTCAAGCCGAGACACAATATTTTCCGTGAAAATGTATTCCCCAAAGTATCAAACCTCAATACGAATCTCATCATTATCAAAACTCTTCAATCACTCTCATCGATAAATTACTTCAACAAATCTCATCATCAATCCACATCTCATCAAAACATCTCATAAATCTCATTATCACAAATCACAATTTATCCAAATCTCATATTGTCAAATCTCATATTATGAACATTTTCCAAAATCACGTTATCACATAACTTACACAAGCTTGGTCCAATGACGTTTATCACTACTCATCACGTGATCAAAATGAAAGTCCCACTTGGTTCAACTTACAAACACGTACACCTGATTCAAACACACCATATACAAAACATCACTTAAATCATGGAATCACATGGCCCATTTGAAAATCTAACCGACAAGTCCAACAAGTATATAAACCAAGAAACAGCATATCGGCCTAAGTCAATCATCCAAATCTCATAGAAATTATCAAAGCTGTCATGTTCTCGTTCAAAGCCTAATACAATACGCCTCCACTTAAAGATAATAACTTGTTAAAAAAAACATCCAACATGTAATATTATCCAATGCCACGTCTAAAGCCCAAGTCCAAGGATTCAGAGAAATTGAGTAATCCATCTCATAACCATCAGGTCCACGAAGTCCAAAATAAACCAGATTAAGCACTAGTGTATGGCCCAGGCCCATATTCATAACCGGTATACTCCCCCACCATACCCTAATAATACGAGTATTTAACTCCCACTTAACACAGATAACCCTAATCCTCTTTTTTTATCCACCCCACACAAAAAAATCCTCTCTCAAATCAATCAAACCCTAAACGCCTCTCACCATCAGTCTGCCCCCATCTCAATTTTAGCTCGCCACAGGGTTGGCATGAGCATCACCATTTTAGCCACAGGGTTGGCAAGAGATGAGGATAGGACACAGATCCGAGATCAATCCCAAGGAAATAGGTAAGTTATACTAACAGAATAGTCATTTGATTCTGATGTCCGTAAATAAAAACGAATGAATGAAAAATGTATTAACCTTTCATGTTAATAACATTTCATGGTTTCGAAAATTTACATGATGTTCTTGATTCATGAATTTAACCAAAGATATGTTTTAACATAATTGTTAAAAACACCTCTTTATGTTCGAATAATATCAGACATAAGATCAATGATGATCTCTTTTGGGTATGAATGGATCTGAAAAGACAGATTTTTGAGAAAGCCTTAACCCACGAAAAAGAGAAACTGAGATCTAGATGCTTTAACTTGATTATTTCTTTGTTAAGTTTTAGATCTGTGATGAAATAATTCTTGTGTGGTATGCCCTTCAAGGCTTGATTTCATTATGAAAAACACAAAGAATGATTCTGAGATCTAGTTCATCATTTGATTGAGTCGAGTCTAGGTTTAGAATGATGTTGAAATTGAAGAAGTTTGAGTATTGTTGGTTGTAATTGGATAAAGTTGGATCCCTTACTGTTTTTCTATTTTCATTCGTGGACTGATGAAGGTGTTGTAGCACTAGAGGTCGATCAATATGGTATATGGAATTTGGTCTTGTGGTTGTGGTCAAAGTCTGTATTCATTCTCCTTCATCATTTCTGTACCAAGTCGCTAAGTCAATAGAGTCAAGTTGCTAACCATTTTCAATACAAATTGCTATTGACTCAATAATCAATAGTTAAGTCGCTACCTCTTTTAAACGCACAAGTCGCTAGCCAACTTTTTAATCAAGTCGCTATAACAGCATCATTTTTAACACAACTCGCCACGACTTGTAAATACAAGTCGCTAGGCATATTTCTGACTCAACTCGCTACACCAAGTCGCTATATATAAGGTACAATGAACCTGGACACTAAGACAAGTCGCTAACTTGATTTTTGAAATTTTCCGATGAGTTTTTCGTTCATCTTCCGACCATATTCATAGTAAACCCAGAAAATGCAGAAAATATGCATCTTTGACCCATTATTGACCCAGTTTGACTGTTTAAAAAAAAACTGACCAAATGACCACCAAAAAGTCTAAAAAGAATGAACATACAAATATCAGTTTTTGGACATTAAGATGACACAAAGACAGATATTGATCATAAGTAAGGACCATGACTTTTTATTTGACCAAAACCAGATATACCAAGACATGTAAAACTCTTTTACCAAAAATAATGTAAACATTTACCGAACCAAAAAAAGTGATGTAAAAACAGTTAACACGAGAATCAAACACCACAATAAATCATCAAAACACAACAACCTTAGCTCTGATGCCATTTGTAGGATCGATAATATTATTGTGTTTGATGATTCGGGTGGTCTTGGATGATCAAAATACATGATAGCCATTTTAGAGAGAGAAAGTAGAGAGATGGTGTTCTTGGTAGAGAGTTGCTTCAATAAAAATGTGAAAGGTTAGATTGCCAAGCCACACCCCTTCCATGGATGGAAGGGGTATTTATACTTACAAATAATACGTCCTTCTATCGGACTGTGGATCAGGCATACAGTGGGTAAAGGCCCGTCCTTCCTCCACGGTATTGCACTAAACTAAACTACGCTACAAACTAACTAATTAACTACTAAATAACGTAAATAATGACACGTCTACGAGCTAACATATGCTAGACTATAATTGGGGTGACCGACACTTTAACATGGAATTTCCAATTCCTAACATATGCCCCCTCACTCAAAAGTACAATTAATATATCACATGGTATAAAACAATAATGCATAAATCATTTTTTTTTTTATTTCTTTAAAACACCCACTAAATAAAATTTACAAATCATTATACACATCGTACAAACCAATCTTTTTATGTAGTCAAACTTTCTGACACCACCTTTTTCGACCACACAATGGACCACCATTTACGACCACAACTTAGCAACATAGACACCGCCAAATGGCCCCGAAACCGCTACTTTAAAACACCCTTTATGTTTAAACGTTATATAATATTGCACGTCCAAAATAACTAGCAATAGTGGTGACCACCGTTTTCGTATCGTCGTTGTATCGTGATGCATGGGTTCACTGCCATTTTTTATGAAATAGTGTGCAATAAAGTTTTTCCCTAAAGTTATCGTCATGCATAAAGTTAGCATCATGAAAAACATATAATCGCTCACCAAATTTTTTGATTGCATGGTGTCCGCCACCGCAACGCGTGAGTACCCCGCTATAAAAGTTTTTTATAATGTTACTAAATGTGTAAGCAAGAATACGAGCTAACTTTCAATTAATAACCTCTGTTAGACATTTTTTCAATTACTTGTAAATCCTTGGTGAACAAACCTCTGTCATACGAATGTGTTTTTCAATTAATAACTTTCATTTAACCCGTATATATACTTGGGTTGGAGGGTTAAATAGGTTACACGAGTTGAATATGTTAAACGGGTTGAATCGGTTCAACGGGTTTCGGGTTGACCCATTTAACCCTTTTTATACACAATTTTTGGCAAATTACACGAGTTAAACAGCTTGTTGGGTTGACATGTTTAACACATTTAACCCGCATAATAAAATATTAATAATTTTGAGTTTATGAAAAAAATCTAAAACCGGTTGGCGGGTCGACCCGCTTATTTTATTCTCAACCTGAACCTGACCTGTTTAATAAACGGGTTAGATAGGTCGACCCAAACCTGAACCGAAATCTATTTAACATAACCCGAACCTGTTAATTTTCGTGTCGGGTCAGAAATTGTCACCCCTACTCACTGTGACCCTTACATTTTCACCCATGTGATGGTATAAATGTCTAAACATCATAATTTAAAGTGTTTCAATCATTTTGTTGAGTGTGCAAATCGATCATCCTTTTTAAATCTAGCTTGAACCGAATTCAATTTTATCTTATACTTAAATTTTAGTTGGTTAAAAATTTACAGTTTACTCTATATAATATGTATAGTTTAAAGCCTTATATGTAAATAAACCGAGTGTAATAAATTTTTTGTAAATGTATCAAGCTTTTCAAGTCAAACTTGAGCCGAATCATAATTTCAGCCGAACTCGAGCTTCCCTCACGAAGGCTTATCCAGCTATCGAGTAGAGCTCGAGTCGAACATAATATTGTCAAGTTGAGCTATGCCAAAGTTCGACTCTCGACTCGTTTACACCCGAAGACAGCAGAAATAAAATCTGGTTTTATTAATTAGATTATGCAAGATCAGGATTACACGACCACCATAAAGGGCCAAATGTTCTTATAACTAAAACCAAAAACATAACTCAGAAATCAACTGTATTAAATCTCCCAAAACATGTTCAAATTCATAGGAAAATTGATTGAATTCCGTCCAACATTTAGATCAAAAGAGATGCAGTGGGGAGTGTTACAAAATGGAGCGATGTAACTAGACTTGAACTCCAAGCTCCAATAATAAGGTGTGGTTAGAGATATTAGCCACAGGTCCGGTAAACTGGATTGGGCCTGGAAAAAAATGATTTGAAAAAAATTAAGGTTAATAGCTAGAAAGCAACTAATAGCAATATCGGCAAAACCAAGTACATACCAGGACTAATATATCTGTTCTGAAGGGCCCACTCCTCCCGCGTTGATGCAAATTTCTTGAAGGGTGCACCTGGAATTATCAACATTTAAAGTTAGAAATGTTTTGGGTAAAGCTGTTATTAGAAAACAAATTATAGGATTTAAGGAACTCGCCGTCAAGCTCAACCATTGCCTTCTTAATCACAGGCTTGAATTTACCTGCAAAACACATTCGTATGACACTGAGATCTAGTACTAAGGATTTACATGTAGTCACTAACTCATACAAGAAACTACCACTTTTATTAGTGACTTAAATTTCCTGATATTTGGACTTCTGTTGCAAGCGAAACTCAATTCTTGCAAAAATGCTGATAACACACTAAACTTAAGCATAAATGCCAAGTTGAATGTTCTCTTTTTTCTGCAATTACATATCAAGAATGTCCCACTTGCTCATTGTTGCAAACAATTTTTTTCTTTATATTCAAATTTTACAAAAATAATGATCAGCTTGAAAGAACAAGCCAAATATGATGCTGTGAAAAATCACTCTTATCCTCCCTACATATTTTACCAGGCTAAATATTGAAGAAGATATAATAGTAGTGAGAAGATTAATTAGTTTACCATGTCTCCTCTCTACGTCCATTAGTGAAGTCAATGGAGTTCCTCCAACAGTCCACTCTGCAACTGGTGCTGCCAAATTCCCAACCTTCAAGCATGGTAACAAGACTTATAAAAATGTACACAATGGAGACAATATATCCAAAATACTTGGCAGATCAAGTGTAACAAATTTAAAGACAACAATTGATTAAGAGCCTACAAAAGAAATAAATATATAGACACTCACTGATGAAATCAGTCCAGTTTTTCCACTTTGAAGCAGAGCTCCAGCACCATAACCCAAAGCATAGCAGTATGAAGAATCAAAGTTTGAGGGCAAACCACATCTTCCTTCGTACCTAAGCATTAAGATCCCAAACTAAACCATCATAATCCGTAATTACAACTTCTACCCAAATAAAATATAAGATAAAGAGGCGCCAACATGAGCGGGTCGGTCAGGTTGGGTAACAACAGCCTAACAAGCAAGACAGGTAACTTTAGGTACCAGATGAAATGGGTCGAGTTAGGTGACTAAAAACTCTTATTGTCCAGCATATTAAAACTTTTGATAAATCTTTACTGGATCAGTTGATTGTAAAACAATATATAAATTCGATTATTACACTCATTAGAGTTAAATTGTAAACCGAATATGACCTATTAGTAAGTAGATATTGCCACTTTTATGCAAGATCTTCATGAATTTTTCAACAAGACATGGAAACAATCAAATCACATTGCAGAAATGAAAAAATTGTGAAGTACCCGAAAAAGTGGGATTGCCCTTTAAATTGGCCTGTATATTGACCCACTTGCTTCCTCAGTTCTAATTCACTTTCAACCATTTGAATAAGCATTTTCTCTGTTTCTATTTTGGCAACCTACGGTAGGAACAAGTTCATATTATCAATTTTAGCAACATTAAAGTAATTAGTAAAATATTAACAGTGATATATATACCTGGACATTTCCATGAGGATCTCTTTCAAGCAACAATTGATCTTGAATTGCTGGAGGAAGCAACTCAAAAAGCTGCAAAGATTGGGGAACAAGTTTTTGTTTCCATAGTCCACTCTCATCTACGGTTTCATGAGCCAGAATCTCATTCAGCTCAGCAATAAGCCGTTGAACCTACAAACCGCCAATGCATAATTATTACTAAAAAAAGTAAAGTAACTCCCAATGCCGTCTTCCACGGGTTATGGGTACCCAATACCGTTTCCGGTGTTTGGGGGAGGTTAAGATGTAGACAGCCTTACCCCCACCTAAGGTAGAGGCTGCTTCCAGTTCTACCAAAGGTAGAAAGGACCTTCGGCCTTTTGTAGGGAGTTAGGATCGAACCACTGACCTCTCGGTTGAGAGGCAAGGGGTTTTCCAACTGATCCAACCCTACTTTTTTTGATTATTACTGATTATCCTATAATTTTAACTTTTTTTTAACGGCCCTATAATTTTAACTAATTCAGATGGTAATTTACATGGCCAACAATATGGACTTGGAATTTGGAAAAATGGTTGTTTGGGCAGCATATCACAGTGGGTTTCGGTCAAAAGGTAACTTCGGTACACGTTAGGTGCGGTTGTATTGACTAGAAACAAAACTCTATTACTACAATAAAAATCAAAATGTTTGAATAATACAACTTCGAAAGCTGTATCCATTATAAATACATTTTAAGCAACTTCTAAGTTCTGACTCAGTTGGCCCATTTATCTTTTAGTTTAACTTTTTTGATCTACCCATTTTACACTTGGAGATAATAATAACCTGGAAACAGCCTATATGGGTAGAAATTGGCATCTTTATTTAATTATCATACAAGTGAGAGAAATGGCTATATTGCAAATAGGATTTTATGCCTTACCTCAGGAATAAAGTCGATAAGCCCCTCGGGTATCAGAATGACCCCATAATTGTAACCAAGATCTGCACGTTTACAGATTACATCCGCTATGTAGTCTGTGACCTTTTTTAGTGTCAGCTTCCGGGAGGCAACCTGTCGTAAGGTAAAATCATGAGCAAAAAGTAACATGTATGCTTTGGGAATTTGGAACATCAGTGTATATGCTGAATCATCATACTATGGTGTCATAACATTAAATTGAGAGTAAATTACACCGTTAGTCCCAGTGGTTTGGCCGGATTTCGTGTTTAGTCACCGTTACAGAGAAATACTGCAGACCTCCCCAACGTTTGGATTTTTGCATGTTGCTAGTCCAAAAATCTAAGGGTTGTTAAATGGCTCGTTAATTACGAGGGTATCTTAGTTTTTTCACCATTTACACATCCAAACAATACACTTTCCCATCTTAAATCCAAACATCTCCATCTTCAACCTCCACACCCAACCCCCACCACTATGTAAATAAGTATACTAGCAACACCAACTCAAAAATTCACATCAAAGTCCAAGATTATATTTACAAAAATCAATAAGACATACTGATGAACATGAACATTAATGCAAAAGATTAAATCTATGGACACATATCATAGTAGCAGAAAGTTGATTGAAAATTCAATATAATTAAGGGAGACGATGGCGGGCGACGAATCGAAAATGACGGACGACATCAGTGGCTCGACACAAGGCGGATCGACGAACGAAGATGGGGGCACTTGATTCATATGAAGATACTGTAACTACAAGTGACATATGTATCAATCCAAAATCACTTTGATTCATCATAGAAGTAAAGATCTCGGGTTTTTCGATTTAACAAAAGAATCTTTCAAGAACTTTACAACCCTTCATTGATCTTTTACAACCATTACAACAAACCTTTAACACGAACCTGTTTTAAAACCAGATTCAAGGTTTGTATTTTTTTTGTTTATGTGATTCGGTACTAGAAGGAAGAACAAGAAAAAGAAATCTTACCTGTTTCGAAATCCATATTAAGAACAACCAAACTCATTTCATCTTATCAAAAGATCTTAAGACGACACTTTATTAAAGTGTTTCAAAGAAAGGTTTGTTCTCGTATTTGTGAAGGTTCGGTTCAAAGAAAGAATCAAGAAAAAGAATTTCAAGAGAAGCAATAAACCCTGTGTTTTAATATTATTTGAGAAAGGGATATGGTTTGTGGCTGAGAAAAAGTGACAGAGAATAGAGGCGTGTGAATGGTTTGTGTAAAGTGGGGACACTTGATTCATATGAAGATACTGTATCTACAAAGATGGGGGCACTTGATTCATATGAAGATATTGTAGCTACAAGTGACGTATGTATCAATGCAAAATCACTTTGACATTGAAGACGGGATGTTGATGTAGTTGATTTTCCAAATAATTTTTATGATTGGACGGAGGAAAGAAATTGAAAAAGGTTTTCCAAATAGTTGATTTCATACACAATACCTTATCGTTCACCTCTTGTACAAATCCATATGTAACCCGAGTATACCCATCATCATAAGTTGACTTCACGGTATCAAATTTCATACATTTCATTTTTATTTTAACTTTGAATCGTTTAGCCCTAGGGATGTTTGTACAATGGAATGGAAAGGGGAGAAAACGGAATGGAAAGGGGAGAAAACGGAATGGGGTGTTTTCCCATGTTGTGTATTTTTTGAGTTTATGCATAAACCCTAGACAGTATCCACATCTTCTTCTCCGACTAATCTTCATCATTCAAATTTTTGTTGCTTTCGTGAATTAAATAGTGTCAAATTCCAATTGCTTGTGGCCACACTGGAACCACCGTATCAATCTATCTTGGGATTATTACATGCATTCGATGTGTATGAAATTATTACTTATATTTCAATTTCATATTGATTCTGTGTATGTGCTACTAATATTTCAAATTTGTACCTCTATTAAATTGTAATGCTGGGAAATAATTTAAAATAATTGTTGTTTCACAACTTTGGTAATTATAAAAGTTTTAATCAAATGCAATTTGAATAGTTATATTTTGATTGCGCTACAAATTCATTCCGCCATTGTACCAAACAATAAAATCACAAAAATAACATACTTCGCCATTGTACCAGACAATATCTTTTTTCTCACGACCACATCTTCTCCGACTAATCTTCATCATTAAAATTCTTGTTGCTTTCGTGAATTAAATAGTGTCAAATTCCAATTGCTTGGGGCCACACTGGAACCACTATATCAATCTATCTTGGGATTATTACATGCATTCGATGTGTATGAAATTATTACTTATATTTCAATTTCATATTGATTCTATGTATGCGCTACTAATATTTCAGATTTCTACCTCTATTAAATTGTAATGCTGGGAAATAATTGTGGTTTCACAACTTTTGGTAATTATAAAAGTTTTAATCAAGTGCAATTTGTATAGTTATATTTTGATTTCGCTACAAATTCATTCCGCCATTGTACCAAACAATAAAATCACAAAAATAACATACTTCTCTGATTGATTCTTTATTAGTACCAAACACCGGAACTGAGTTGCATTCTTTAGATCTATTCTCATTCTATTTAATTCCATTCCATTATGCGATTCCATTCTATTTATGTGCGATTCATTCATACCAAACACCCCCTAAAATTCTGATGGATTTTCGATTCTGAGTTGTTTTTTATGCTTAAATGAAGCTTTTTGATGCTCGAAAAAGTGTTTAATGTGCTTATTTGGAATTTAAATTCATTTTTTTTTAGATGAACAAATTTTGGCTTTATTGATATGAACAATTTGTGATAAATTTCACAAATTGCCAACAAGCTTCCTAATCAATTAAGCAGCTAATTATATTATATGGTGCAAGTGCAGAAGTAGCATTAGTACCTCCTCTCCAATAAGAGTGATGTTTGGATGAGTTTGAAGAGCACACTCTAATGTAATGTGAGAAGCAGCACGTCCCATAAGCCGTACAACTGCATAAAACCTTATAATTATCAACCGTATATACTTTACAGCTAAAACTATGCATGCATTCGCCAAACGTCTTATAATATTGGAAGCAACACATTCATAAAAAAACATACATCATTACATATGGAGTTCCTTAGTCAAAGCTTAACCAACGTTTCAGAATCTCATTAGCTAACTTTTAAAAGAACGAATCTATAACTTAGCGCTTTTATAAACGAACGGTAGAAAATGTGAACATATGAAAACTATATCCAAACAAGAAGAAAACTGTTTCTTTATTATTGACGGAAAATAGTGGCGAACGTGTTCTTGTCGGCACTCGAACCCATGAACTTTTAGTTAGTGACCACATTAATAGTACTGGGCAAAATCCTGTTTGTCCGGACACTTTTCAGAGCTCAAATTCAAGTCTTCAAGGTTATTAGGTACTCGATTAGTGACAGCATTGACACAAGTTAGACATGAAGAGAATAGTGCTCAAGAATAATGGACAGTACAAAATACCATTAGTACTCCGTCCAACCAAACCTATTTGCGCTTTTACTTATCAAGATGTTCCACGGTATGACCAATATGGTCCATGATTGGACTGGTCGTACGAAAAATGACTAAACCTCCCGAAATGAATTTGACTAGATTGTGTCCTATGACTCCTATCTCTATCCAAACTTAAACATATATGGGATAGATGGAGAGCAAGCTCAAGCAAACAGCTTCGGGAGGTTGCATAGTTTCACTATATGTCCAGTTTAAAGAGCATAAAACATATACCATCAAATTAATAGAAAAAGGTCGGAAGACGCGGATGAAGTACACTAGAAGATATATAATCCGTCTAATGTTAGAGATGCTCTTAAGAGTATAAAACAAGTTGGCAATTATAACCATACCCTTGAAAAATAGGTACTCTTAATGTTAACCATAGAGACTCAAAGTCGGTGTAGACTGAAGAAGTACATACTATAATAACAAAAACCAATACAAAGTCCTCTTATGTGAAAGAAAAAGCCAATAAGCTTACAGTGATAATATTTTCCTGTTGAGCGAGCATCTATCATAACATTTCCAATCTGTTCAGCATAGACCTGCATAAATGCATTTGAAATAATATTATTAACCATGATTTCGAGCAAAGAACTAATAGCTCAAACAAAGTTCGATCTCCAAATTCGTTGATGTTCTACTTAAATGGTGTCAAGAGTGAAACAAAGAAGTAATGATGGTTTAAAACGTACATGTTCATTCACAACACAACGCGTATGGAATAATTAGGAGCATTGAAATACAATGATGATATGAAAAGGAATGACACAACAGCAATTACCTTGCAAGCTGTGTCAAAGCCAAAACTTGTAGGAACCTCTTTACATTTCAAGTCCCCATCAATGGTCTTGGGGCATCCAATGACCCGAGTCTTCAAATTCTTACTCCTGTCGGATACAGCAATTTAGTTGTAAGCTACAGCAGAAATCTGATGTAAAAAATAGAATCAACACTTTCATGAAACACTACATGCATAAAAAAATTGCACCTAAAATATTCAGCAAGAAGGCAAGCATTTGTGTTTGAATCATCTCCACCAATAACAACAAGCCCATCTAGATCAAGCTTGGCTGCTGTGTCTTCAGCTTGCTTAAACTGCAATTGAGTGCATACAACTTCGGTTATTGTGTTTGCTTGGTTTATAAACAGTATTACAGTAGACTTATAGCTCTCCTTCATGGATATTAATGATTCAAAATAAAAACAAAACCTGTTCTGGAGTCTCAATCTTGTCCCTCCCACTGCAGATCATATCAAATCCTCCCTTATATCATAAATTCAAAAGAAAGTCAGCAACTTGTAGAATAATCAATAGTATGATCTATAATGAACTTTTCTGTGGTGCGGTTGTCGCAAGAGGTGAACAAAAAAACTCGAACAGAGTATATAGTTAATTAGTTATTTGAAATCTAGTATTTGTTCAATCTGAATCCTAGCATAGTAAAAATTCTTTTATTGTGTTTTTACATACTATTTTGTGTCATATGTAAAGGACCAAGCAATGAGCATGGACAAATATTCAAGTAGCAAATCCTCTGGTTGTTTATAGTGAAGTAATGACAGAAGATCATTCACCAGATTCTGATAAGTAACTACTAGTGATTGGATAGGCTATTTATATCTCTTCGATTTCTGTTGAATGAGATATTGATTCGCAATAATACACATAGTTGACCAATTAAAGAACAAAAATTAGCTTTTGTTTGTAAAATATGGTCCATATGCATGTTAACGAACTTATGATTGCCTGCATGTAACTAATTTTATTATGAAAATGGAAACTATAAGATGACCATAGTACTGTATCCTGACAAATAAAAGTCCACTCATGAACCATCTCATTCTTGCTTATAACTGATACAAATAATATGGATGTAGAAATAAACTTGTATTGTGTCATGCAGGGACTTGCAGGTTCTGACAATTTCCAGTTAAAATGAGCAATTTATCTAAAAGCAGGGAGATTTTCCGATTCAACACGTGATTTTCAAATAGTTGATATAGTTAACAAATTTGAATAAACATTTGATACAAGAACACAGATTATCAGAAAAGTGAACACCAACTTTTGCAAGTGTCCATGCACAATGCCATCTGGCTGACTACATTATTCATCTAAGGCAACAACCTTGAATGAAATACAGCATATTCTCATTAGAAGTGAAAGGTACCTGATTCCTGTATGGATAAATATATTCTGGGGTCAAGACCACGTATTTTCCCTTCATGATCCCAGCTGGTCCACCCTTAAATCCATATAAAGTACTTCCCTTGCACCGTTCCTGTAAGTAATCTACAGTGCACAAAGAAAGAAAAAACAATTATTAAAGGGGCCGTTTGGTTTGTTGCTAGGAATCACAATGGGTATCGGATTCGGTATGGGGTAGAATGACAATGGATATGAAAAAGTGTATCATTACGATTGTTTAATGTTTGGATGATAAAATATGGTATGAAAAGTGTAAAGATATTTGAATTTTGTAGTGGAAAAGAGAGGGGCCCACGGAATAGATTTAATAGACACCAAATTGGTGAGTAATGAATCTATGGCTATGATGAACCCATTTCATTTTTGGGCCCACTAAACAAACACATTTAATCGGTATGAAACCCATATACCCATACCACATACATATAGAGTACAAAGACAATTACAAACAACTCAATCACACATTTAGATCCTTACCAAACATCCCAGAAATAACATTGTGTCCTCCCGGAGCTTGTCCTCCTGACAAAACCACTCCGATCTTCAAAGCTGAAGCTGGATCATTGGATTCGCTCGGTTGCAACACTGCTGAAGGCTGTCCAAATAGTGATGGGAAAAGCTTTGCAATTTCATCTACACATTTCAAAACCCACAAATTCAACTCAAAATCCTTATAGAAGCATATTTTCTAAAATCAAACAGCTAATACAACCTTAACAAAAACAAAGTGCTTAAAAGCAAAATATATCTTTTGGGATCTACGAGCCATTAACCATAGAAAAGTTTGAAAAGGAAAAAGTCGAATACTAAAACACAGACGACTCTCGGTTGACCACATCAAAACTTATTTTCTTTGTCAAAAACTAATAAATAATTGAAATTCTTCTATATTCAACCACCAACTCTCTCACTATAAATGCTGCTAAAACAATACCAATATATTTAAGGTCAAAATAACACAAATACACCCAACGTTATAATATATAACATGTGAGCAAAAGTATGAGATGTATTCGAAAGATAGTAATTTCTGGTAAATTTGAATTAATATAAGGTATCAAAGTTATGTGCAATGCAAGGGTTCGAAAGAGGTTAAGGGTCATAGATCTAATATATAATTTAATAATCAGATCCCGATCTACTAATCAAAAACTAAATAAAACAAAAGATATAATACCGGGATTTCCAGCAGCAGAAGTAACAGAACCATCAACAACTTTAAACGGTTTCTCAAAAACACAAGGCAAATCAAGTGGATGATCAAGGCGGCTGTTTTGTACTTCACTGTACACTGATGACACGCGGCTGGTTACTGGTGCGTTTCCGCCGTTTGATACTAAAGAAGGAGGCGCCATTGACTTGATTTGACGGAGATCGTGATGAGAAAGAATCGGCTGCGTGTTTTTTTAGTGCTCTGGCTGTGTGTGTGTTTTTATATAAAAGTGTAGCGGAGTGAAGTAAAAGTGGGGGAGTTGGTAGAAAAAGGGTAAATGTGTCATTGGTGTCTCCGCCCGTCAAGAGAAGGATGCGAAGTACGACTCTATGGAATATGCTTGGAATCTGTGGTTACAGGTTAATGGTTCGTTATAATGTAATGTAATCTAGCATAATTGTAATTTGAGGGCCCGTTTGGTTTGTTAATATTCGGATTTGGATTTAAATTTATATTTGAATTTGGTATAGGCTTTAGAAAAAAGCAAGAGATAGAAAATATATAAATGAGATATTAAAAAAAAAGAAATAAATGTTAAAAAGAAGATGAGACAAAAAAGAAATAAATAAAAAAAGAAAGAAAAACAAATATGAAAAAAAAATTATTAGATGTGAGAGAAACCCCACCATATTTGCCCGGAATTGTTCTATGGTCTTTCTGACAGAATTAATTCTAAATTTCATAATCAAAATTAAACCAAACAATGTTTTTTAAAGAAGAATCCATTACTTGATAGTGAATCATGTATAACAAACGGGCCCTGAATTCTATTGTAATCGTGTTTTGGTTCACTGAAAATAGAAAATTATAATTCATATCACATTACGTAAGTTATTTGGTTTGCAACGTTATTGTAATGTAATTCACTCAAATTATATTCAATGGGGGAATTCACATACATGACAAATTAAATGGGAAGTTTTAAATTACGTTGTAATTAAATATTTACATTTTAAATTATCATTATTTATAACTAGCAGGGTACCCGTGCGTTGCAGCGGCGGGTACCTTGAAATAAAAAAATTCGATAAATAATGTATTTTAGTTTATTATGTTCTTTTTAACAATAAATTTACCGATATCAAGAATTTCGTATAGCCTGTGCCCGTTCGGGCTTGTGCCCGTTCGGGCTTGAACCCGTTGGCCCGTGTCTGCTCGGGCTCGAGCCCGTTTGGTCCGCGCCCGTTCGGGCTCAAGCCCATTTGGCCTGTTGCCTGTTCGGGCTTGAATCTATATCTATACTACATATAATAGAGGAATGAATCTCTCTCCCCATGGTCTTAAAATTAAGACTTACAAAATACAATGCCTATTGTACAATACACAATGCACTATTAATGAGCTTTCTCATCAATCTTAATTTTAAGACTTACAAGTCTTAAAGCTTAATGTACAAAATACAAAGCACTATTAATGTGGTCAAGATAATTAACGTAGTCAATTAATTAACTGGTCAATAAATACAATTAATACAGTTATTAAAACACCACTTACATAAGAAATACAAATTATCAAGCATATTGTACAACCAATTTAAACACAATTCTTGCATTAAATGTCAGTAATACAAATAATAAAACACATTATACAAATTTTCAAGCCTGAACGGGCACGGCTAAACGAAATTCTTGATACCCGTAAATTTATTTTCAAAAAGAACATAGTAAACTAAAATACATAATTCATCGAAATTTTTTATTTCGGGGTATCCGCCGCCGCAACGCGCGGGTACCCTGCTAGTATTTGTATAATGTGCTTTATTATTTGTAGTAGTGAAATTTAATGCACGAATTGTGTTTAATTTGGTTGTACAATATGCTTGATAATTTGTATTTCTTATGTAAGGGGTGTTTTAATAACTGTATTAATTGTATTTATTAACCAGTTAAATAATTGACTACATTAAATAGCATTAATGTGGTGTTTTGTTATATACCATGCTTCTTGTCTTATACATTTGAAAATTAAGTGCATTAAAGTGTTGTACACTATGTTTCTTTTCTTGTAAGTAGTAGTCATTATAGTCATTAATAACATTGACCACTTTAATAGCATTAATGTTATAAGTCTGAAAATTACATAATGCTTATTTTGTTGTACACTATGCTTATTTTGTTGTAAATCTGAAAATTGGTTGCAGCTATTGTACATTGTGCTTAAATGGTTGTAATTTTTGGTGAAGGGGTGTTTTTAATAGCATTACTATTGTTTGATAGAGTTTTGGTCTTAAAATGACATCACGCTTTATTTTGTTGTACAATATGCTTACTTTGTTGTAATTCTGAAAATTGGGTGCATTAAAGTGTTGTAAACCATGCTTAATTTCTTGTACGTCTTAAAATTAAGAGTGAGGTGCCTTCGTGCATTATAAGTAGTATAGATAATTGTTATTGTTGTTGCTATTGTTTTATTCCATATAAAATGTCACTTTATTAGAAATTCACATGATTTACAAGAAATTAATGGGAAACCGAGATACTATATGGGTTCCCATTCCTCTAGCTATAGCAAAGCTAATCCTACTAAAGATATGAGTAGCAACACGTGCCCTAATCTCTTGAGTCACAGAGAACTTTCTGACCTGCTTCAGTAAGGTCACCGCATCCTTCTCAAGTTCCCCAAAAGAAGAGAACGAGAATGGGAGAAACTGTGACACACGGTAAATTTTCACTAAAATTTAACTAATAATTAGTAATTTATTATTACTAAGCATAATTCATTAAGCATGCATAAGCTTTACCTGATCATTTGAGTAGATAATTCGCATACAGTAGACTATTGCATCATGTTTGCATTCATATCATTTTATGAATATTTCATTTTTGTCTTATGAATTAAATTGTAAGACGAGAGGTTATCTCGTTTTCCCCAGTGACCGACACTGCACGCGTACCGACACTATGATAAGGGCTTGATAAAACAAATGACAAATGTCCGTGATATAGAATATTACAAAGATAAAAATATTTCAGACTCGTAACAATAAGATACTACGTTATAAAAGTTATCAAACAATGATACTTTAGTCACAATTTAATATCGCATGACACAAAATATTTAACACACTATCACTTAAACAATAACTTTTATAAGATTCAAAAACAATTAATACCTAAGTGTAATGTATACACTTACATTTTCACAAATTGTACTATAAGTAAAATACATATATACACACACATTTACCTTTTATAAAACTTGAGATATACACCCTTTGTCTTTCTCTTCCCACTCACGACAAAAACAAATCAAAAGCAGAGAAAATAAGATTTGCAAATCTTCATCTTCAACCTCCCTCTACCTCTAGACCTGCGCCCTTATAGACCAAATCTCCCAAAGAGGGAAAACCCAACATGTTCTCCCATCATATTCTCCTCTCTCATACCCAAAACCATGTAAGTTTTTGCTTCTCAAATCCCTCCTTGATGCGCCTGCTACTATTCGTACGAATCCAAGAAGAATCAAGATGAAATCATCCAAGAAAAACATATCTTCCATTGTATCTACCTTGAGCCAAAGTCCAAGATATTCTAGGATTTGGAAGTTAACTAAATTCGGCTTCAATCCAAATACCCAAGAGGAGAAAGTGAGTCAAAATTACTTGGGTCCTTCTCTTTTTATTCCAGTCGAGGCAACCAATGGTATCACACACCAAATATCACCACAAAAAGGGTAAGAAAGCTAAGAGGAGAGAATTTCTACTTGGGTGTTTTATTTGGATCGATCGGGTTCGATTGTGGTGTTAGATATCCGGGTTGACCTTCGACATTGCCATCATCTTCTTCCTTGTAAGAATTTATTCAACTTAGTATTTGTTAAAATCTTGTAAATTAAGTTTTCAATGAGATGTAAAAATGGTGAAACCTTGTTTTAATATTCGGATGTGTAAATGAGGTGTTTGATGTTACATAAATGTCTTTTTAATATGGCAAATGGTTAGGATCACTTGAATCTTGAATTGGGTTTTGACATTAGAATGGGTTAAGTTTACCGTCGAGGGTAGGGGAAACAAGAAAACTAGAAGTTAAGGGAATTATAAGAATTCGAGTCTCATTGGTATAGGACCCAAGACTTGTTGTTAACCTGTTTGTCGTCGAACTCGTAATGAAAGATGATATGCTAGATATCTCTTAAACCGTTGTCAAATCTTGTGTTATGTTAAATGAAAGTGTCACTTGAAATCTGTTTTGAACATTATCCTGGTCGAAGTAACAACTGTCGAGTTAGAAGAGATAAGTTTTGTAAAACTTGCCAATGTCAAATGATATCAAATCTGGAACTTATGTTGGTCATGGAATTAAACTTGGTAATGAAATGTTGAGTTTATGTCGAGAGTATGAAACAAGATAATATAGATGAGTCAAGTGTCCTAAGATCACAAGCTGATGCTCGCATTCTTTTCCTAGCCAACATTCAAGTCATATAAATGAGTCGAACCATGTCATAGCCTTGCCTAAACATGAGAAACATGCGTGTTATCTTAGTATTGTGGGACTCAAAATTTCAGTTATGAGCATTGTGTCTAAGCTGTCGTGTATGCCTAGGGAGAAATCCATGTCGAATGTGCTCTTTTGCTAACAAACATTATGAGTAGTCAAGATTCGTAATGATAAAATAGATGGCGGGATGGAACCAAGTTGAGTAGTACTCAACTAATATATGGTATCGTCACCCCTTCTTGCTCTCATTTTTCAATTAATGCGTTAGTCAAATCTCGTTTGAAACAAGCCTCATTCATAGTCATTTCCTTTTCGTTAGTTCATTTTCAATAAGTATAAACTTGTCTTCTAAACGGAAATGCTTTGAGATTGTGCAAGCAAGTCGACCACCTCGCCATGGTAGTACTATGGTGTTGGGATCAAATGCTCTCTAGTCGAGAAATCTCGGCTTCACAAATTGAAGCATGAACGAGCGAGTTTATCTCGAGCCAAGTGTTCACGTTAAGCATAGTAACAAAAGAGGTATGTATTAGAAATAAAATCTGGAAATGAGTAGTTTTCTTAAAATTTGTCTAACAATCAGTTGTAGAAGTCCTATTGGATCAACCCATGTTAACCTTCCAAAAACTCACTGATAATATACTTGGGCCACATTTTTTTTCCTTCGTGTAAAATACCACATCGGGCCCAGGCTCAAAAATCTGGACTCTACTATTTTCAAATCTGGGCCACAGCCCATGGAGAAACTTGGGGCGTCCGTTTGAATATCTAAGTATGGTCGAATCAACATAATACCCAAAGCATTTTATCGGATGACAAATAACGAAACCCGTCCCCGTCTATTCTTTCCCTTCACCTCGTTACATATCTTCTTAATGTCAATTATGTATAAAAGTCTTAATACAATTAGACAAGCGCAAGAGTATTACTACACGAAAACAAGAGATGAAAATGTAATCTACATGAATAAAGGTTACGCCAAAGTTTAACGTCTAGCACACCCGGATAAATATATCTATGTCAAGAAACCTATTGGTCAAAGGCGATGTATGTTACAAACAAATGTTGATAAATAAACAAAGACCATCAAGTCATTTTATCATTTAATCAATCTTATAGTCTCCAAATTTAACTTACATATTTTCTAAATACAATTAGAAAGCTAATCAACGAATATTGATTTTTATACTACTATCATGTGTCAACTTAAATAAGTATATACACATTATATACTTACTAAAAGAATAATGTAAATGTTTTCAAACCAACTCTTGGATTATAATATTGTAATAGTGTCAACATGAAAAGTATATATACTTTCGTATACTTACTAGTAAAACCATTCAACCATTTTTACAAACTTAAGTTTAGTTTTATTTCAATTATAGAAACAATTGAATTAATTTAAGTAGGTAATACTTAAAACAATGAACTAAATATTGCCCTCCTTATCTAGGTCGCGTGTCGGTGCCGCTTCACAACAATCACTAAATCCCACTTTCGGATTGCACACTTGCTAAGGTGAGTTTTCATAGCCAATCTTTTACTTGATAAACTGTTTTATACATTTTGGGGTGAGAAATATGCAAAACCTTTTTATGGACCTAAACTATTACATGATTACTATTACGTGGTTTAGCCTAAGCCCTTATGTCCCTAGAGAATGCCCTTTTTCATGAACCGTCAATTCCTCATTGGGAAACGCGAATGTTATAAATAGATCTATTGAGGGTGACTCCTCCGTTCGGTTGGCCATGCTTAGGCCAAGGCGAAACGTATACCATGTCGGAACCGAGTGTTGTGGGACAAAACACTCGCAATGGGCCTATATATGGTATGATATCATTTAGCATACGGAAACTGTCATAGTATCGGTTGCATGAACTTAGAGCTAACGTAATAGACATTCATCAATATATCATTATATCATTGTAATGATTATATGACTTTGATTTTGGTCCAAACTTACTATTTTAATCTAAACGTATGAACTCACCAGCTTTTAGCTGACCTTTTTAGCATATTTTCTCAGGTGCTTAGTTGTGATCATGGATGCAAGGCAAAAGGCGGATAAATGGTCGTAGTAATTTCTAAAGAAGTGTTTTTACACAAAAACGATATTTTTATATTGGGACCACTAAGATTATGGGATGTGCTCATTTATCTAAACAATGTTGTAAGATAATGTTTTAAAATATTTTATGAAATTAAACGGAGTATGTATTCCGTTCTTTATTACTTGTGTTATGATTTACCAATTTCGTAACATTCCCCAATAACACGTATGCTTCCGCTAAACCAAATTTGGGGGTGTTACAGAAACCCATATCCAATATCTGCACACTTAGTCTCATACTTGACGCGTTTACGTTGTGCGGCCTCAGTCACCGCACCACCAGGCACAAAATCATCTATAACAATTTGCGTCAAGGGCTATGATGACAACCATCTAAACTCGGTTAGCAACCGAGGGTAATTTATAACATTTTTGACTAATTCTATGTTGTTGAGTTAGCCTTATGATTGTCGAGTCATTTTTGTGCTACCTATTCATTTTTCTTAGGAACCCATACTTTACGAATATACCTTCAACTTGCGGTCTTATTTAAATGTCATAAACGGTCAACGATATGCTCAAGTCATTTTAAATTAGTGTCATCACCATTGGAAAAGTTAGTTTAACTAACTTGTACATTTTTCTTCAAAAGTTACGTTTTTCTTAAGCTTACATTTTAATTCAGCACTTACACATTTTACATTATACATTGTACTTTAATTATACACATTACAAACAAATTAATACACAAAATTTAAGTTTTCCCTTCCCCTTTAAGCCCCCTAAACCGGCCATCCCCACCTTTCAAGCCACCAATAACATTTTTGGTTACAAACACACTATTTCCCTTTGTTTTCCCCATACAACTATCCTACTATTGGGTTCAACCAATACTCAAACCCCTTAAGTCTAGGATTTGAATAGAAAATACCCTAAGTGTTGTCCCTTAAACACTAACAAGTCACTGAGCGCATAGTCTCTCAGTGAGCTATATTCAGGATACTCAGTAAGAGACAAAGAAGAAGTCTCTCCACTCAGTAAGGCAGAACTTAAGGGTTGAAGACTGAGTCAAGAAGAAGATGGTGGATTCAGTGAGTGATGACAATAACTCATGAACTCGAAACTCTCACCAACTACTTTACACTGAAGATAAACTGAAGTTGAAGACTGAAGGCAATGAAGACTGAAGAATGAGCGGGACAAGGAGGGATAAGTTTGAACAGATAAGACGAAGTCCTTATCAAACAAAGTCAACTTTCCTGAATGGCTAACTATCGGCCTGTCATCACGACTAGAAGAAAGCAACCTTGTTACTTACCCGATATAGACTTTGTAAACAGAGACAAAATACATAAGATTTTGTCTTCTGAACCTGTCACTTGTCCTCAGGAAAGAGTTAAAAACCATACTTGTATAAATAGCATAAGAGTTGGAGTGGAAGATTATAAGCTTGTGAACTAATTGTAAAACACATACACAAGCCATCTTTCACTCCTCCAAATACAACTATGTCCCTGAGATAGCTCAGTGGTTCCTTGTAGTTGTGCTCCGGATTCTACCGAGCAGAGAGTTAGTATACTTTGTCATTTCAATCCCAAGTATTATTCCGCAAGTACTTGGGTAATGTATTCTTTTGATTCATTTTTAATAAAGAATATAAACGTTGAAAATTTATCAGTGTGTTTTTACTTACGTCTTTTTAGTCATTGATTCACAATCTGTTTACTTATTGCTTAAACTGTTTTTATCCGATTGTGAAAAGGGAACAACACCTACACTTAACCATTCTTCACACTCCCCATTCTTTTCACACACAAAGCATCTTGTTCTCCTCCTCCTCTCTCTTGAAGGCCAACCATACCACCACCACCACCATCACCATTTTTATAAGGTATTTTCTTGGTGCAAGAAGGTATAATACCTACTTTGCACCACAAACTCTATTTCTTGCAATTTATGAATCTTTATGAACTTTGTGGAAACTATAAGGGGGGGGGGGTTGAATATTTTTACCGATTAAAACTTCGTTTTAAAGTATTTAGATCGACTTATGTCAATCTATTTAGTTCGTGTGTTGGATATTGATAGATAAGCATATGAGTAAGTAATGCAAAAGATAAAGACTAAGGAACACAAAACCACGACACAAGTATTTATAGTGGTTCGGCTACAATGACACCTTCCTTGCCCTACTCCACTCCCTGAGTACCCCACTCGAGATTTTGTAAGAACTACACAACACAAGCTCCTTAATGTGGCGGAGAAGCCTTCACAACGTTGCCTACTCTCTATCCGGTACAAGGCTAGACACCGAGTTCTTCCACGAGCTAGAACCAAACCTATCACAACGTCGCCTACACTTTATCTGGTACAAGGCTAGATACCGAGTTCCATTACAAAGGAGGAACTACTACCCAACACATGATCCAACCGTTTGAAAACGAGTTACAAAACTCTGCTATATGAGCTAAACCCTAACTATTCTCTCCCTAGGCGATCTTCCAAAAAACCCTAACCCGCTCTATCTTTTTCCTTTCTCCATCAATTAGATTCGTGTTTCCTGTTACATAGGATTGTGATTTGTTCATAATTCTCAATTTCATTGCTTTATTACACGGTTTTAATTTTTGGAGAATCAGTTTATTAGGGTTTTTCTGAAAATCAACCTAGGTTTTGTCTTATAAAGAATGCGATTTGATTATTCCTCTTCTAATTATTGCTTTTGTGATCCTATTATCTTGGTTACAATCCCTGATTACTGATTGTACTGATTAGTTATTAGGGTTCGTTCTCAGATCTAGGTTTGCGAATACTTTATTCTTTAGGGTTTAATCCCAGCGTGTCTATTTGGTTCTTGGTGCGATTACCTTCATCCTCCATAAAGACGACTTCGGTTCGTTCTCTATAAGGGTCATGTGCAGCAAGTGGTGGTGTCCTTAACGATTAAAGATCCCTACTTTGAAGGTTCATTCTTGTATTTGAAAGTACCCGCATTAGGGTTTCGTTGTTGTAAGTCTCGTGTGGTGTAAGTGGGTTGTGAGAGAGATGGAATCGGGGTTCCTCAATGGTAAGTGATACGCGTACAACGCGCGTTCGGGGTCAAAGGAAACTTCCTTTTCTTCGAGCGAGTTTTTCAACCACCTAGGCAGTGAACCTAATCATTATAGTGTAGTATTAGGGTAAGCCTCGGGATTGATATCGTTCTCTAGGGGAATAAGAATGCTAGTGAGAAATTACTACGCTAAGGTTGGGGTTGAGGAAGATTATTTTTTTTTATCTTTTTTATATTTTTTAGAAAATTGAAAATACGAATCTCGGGGTATTGGATTTGGGGGGTCGTATTTTGATACGCGTACAACGCGCGTTCGGGATCAAGGGAACTTCCTTTTCATCGAGCAAGTTTTTCAACACCCTAGGCAGTGAACCTAATCGTTGTAGTGTAGTATTAGGGTAAGCCTCGGGAATTGATATCGTTCTCTAGGGGAATAGGAATGCTAGTGAGAAATTACTATGCTAAGGTTGGGGTTGAGGAAGATTATTTTTTATCTTTTTTATATTTTTTTAGAAAATTGAAAGGTACAAATCTCGGGGTATTGGATTTGGGGGGTGGTATTTCTACCGATTACTCTACTTATCTAATTAACAAACTAATGTGAGTGTAGTCTATGTCTATTGTTGTGTGCTTTTATGATGATTAAAAATGTGTATACTTAGATGCTATTACTCCCTAGTTATCTCCTATTGATGGTTGAATTGTCACGTCCTTATTCTTAACGCGTTGTGTCTTCTAAGGTCGTAGGGTATGCGTTTTACCCTAACTCTTTGAGACTACTTTAAGGTTATTACCTACGAAATCTCTATGATTCATAAACTAACTCTAAGGTTATCTTTGGATGTTTAGACTACAATAACTCTAGGTGATTATAAACTAATGTTCACAAAGATTACTCAAGTATTAAAAACACAATGAATGACCTATCACAATACTAGGTCAATCACAATTAAGATAAGAGACAACCAATCAATATTCAATACATAGGTTTTATAGATCTAAGCAAACACACAAGTAAATTAGCCGGACATGGAAAACATGCAAGCATACACCCAAAAAATTGAAGAAATAATTGAATTAATGAAGTATGTAACATATTGGATTTCACAAACACACTAGATCATAACCACAAGTAGGCGTATAATATGGTTTTAGAGAGAGAAAGTTAGAGGTTTGGGAACTTTAGTGAGAGACCCGTCCGTCCTCCACGGTGTTACAAACTAAATACTACTTAACTTGTAATAATCTACGACTACGAGCTTTCTAACGATTACATATAATTGAGGTGACCGACTCTTTAATAAATGGATTTACTAAATCCTAACAATCTCCCCCTAAGGGAGGTCACCTCAAACACACATTAAAAATTACATTGAAATACAAAACGATATTACATTATAACTTGTTCTTGCATTCTTGATGTAGGACTTTGCTCTGAAGCTCGTAGTCATCGATTCTTCATTATTGCATGTTTGGTTAATCCAAGTGGAGGTCTTTATCGATCCACGTGATAATGAGTTTTGAGCCACCTGAGATCATCAACAATCATAAATCTCTGACTCATCCATTGTGGTGTTGGTATTATGTGATGTTGTGACTTTTGAACCGACATGCTCACATTTTGGATCATGATTTCTTCTCATCAGAGTAGCGGAAGCTTTCGTTGATTCATGATATTTGCAGCAGCGTAGCAGAAGCATGGAGTGAAAATATCAGAGTCATTGATGCACATATCATGATTTCTTTAGAAATGAATGTATTGTGTGAGCATGCGGCTATGGATTGACCGCATCATTCTCGACACTGCAAATGTCGGGCGTACCTGCATACAAATAGCAAATAAAGTGCACGAGAGTTTCTTTGATCACTTTCGTTGAATTGAGGTACACGGCCCACGGTTCCCCGTTGATCAGTACAAGTACTGCCTGTGAACAAGTAAAATTCCAAAGAATTTCCTTGATAGGGTTTCGTAGCTGCTCTAGCTGTTCTCAAACCGGAACGTCTCAAAGAAGACAACACGGAGTGAGTGAACCAAATAATTGAGATTCAATGATTGATTAAAAGATTTGAAAACAATCGTGCATTGCTCAATAGAAATTGTTTTTGCAATACAACGAAGGTTTTAATGAAAATTAATTATCAATCATAAACACCTTTTAATTTGAAATATTAGTACACGGTCGATGTGCTAAAGTAAAGATATTTTAAGCACAACGACCGGTTTTCAAAGGTATCCGTCAATCCATAACCCTGAACCAGATTGATTGAAATGATTGAATCGCCCCATTGTTTCGTTCATTGTCACATGGTTGATCTATTGGATAGATCTCACATGCCACCCAACAGGAGCTTGTTTGATGTTGGCTCCGAAGCTTTCCATCTTCATCGTGAATATGTTTGCATATCACTTAGATGTTCTGGCAATACCACAAGGATAATGCGAAGGACTCATAAGATATAATCTCTCTTTCCACATTGTGTGAAACAGAGAGTCTTCATTGACAATGTCCTAAGGAGATTTATTTGATGATCTCGGCTCTAGACTCAATTAGCACATTTGGTTCCTATGCCGAGACTGGAGAGGGTCTCCTTCAATATCAACAAACTCTAAGAGAAAGTCGATAGATAATGCTCTTCCTCAGAATGAAACAAGTCCTTTTAAGAGGAACTTGAGTATTTGGAAGTTGTAGCAAAGGCGCCATGGGTCCATGACGCCTTGTCTTCAATACCGATGTTACCTTGGTAACCACCAATAGTATATGAATTGAACCCGGTTTCCTCTAAGGTTGAATAAATGGAGGGCTATTTCTTTTCACCCTTTTCTTATTTCATTTCCTTTTCATTCTTCAACCCCTTCAGTGCTTACCAAGACTTTATAACCATAACCTTGTTGGGTTTATTCCAGTTCTAGCTCAGTCTCACCGACTCTTCCCATTTCTCACTTTTCTCCTTTTTCATCAAACCTAAGGACTTCTTCACTATCTGGATTGTCCTGGGTAGATCCCTCCGGTTCTCGCGGATCATGGGAACAAATACCTAACCTTATCATCCTTATATCACCATACATAAAGTAAAGTTGGTAGGTCTATTTGGTATTGTTCATCTGCCATTGGAACCAATTGAAAACCATTTGAAAATCAATCCAGATACTTGTGATATATTATCAAACATTTTGTACCTGAATTGTTTTTGATAATTTTAGAAACAGAGCTCCCCTCAACATGTGCATCATGCATCATTTTGTAATAGAAATAATTTTCATCTTTAAGGGATTGGCTTGCATCTAAGAGTAGTTATATGAAGAATGTGGTTTTCAAAATAGTTGCCCCCCCTCAATATGTGCATGGAAATTTGAAAATGTTTTGCACATATTAGGAAAAGACTGCACATTGAAATAAATTGATCACGCTTTCAAATCTTAGTGGTTTAAGATAGATGCTCCCCCTCAACATGTGCATGAAAATTTGAAATCGCTTGGCACATGTGGGAAGGAGAGCTTGTACATCCTTATAAAACCATTTACCGAATTATTAAATCCAATTTAAATCACAAATTCTCCCCCGACCACAATTATCAAATCATTTGAGATTTGTGATCTCTGTAGATTTAAATTGATTTTGAAAGCTTTTAAGGAGAATTGTGACTTTATTATGAAAACGTTTTAACTGATAAGGATCGGATTTAGAGACTTTAAACTCCATTGATTAAACATGCATGATTATCTTTTGAAAACAATTGTATGACAAATAACCTTTTGATTTAATTGAAATCATTCTCCCCCTCAATCAATGACATAAGTTGTTGATTGAGAGATAGATATTTTGACAAATGATAAGTCTAGATGATTTTCAAAAATAGAGTTCAAGTTATTTTTCAAAGCAATTAGTTTTCATAAGATAGTAAGTAATTGTTTATAGAATCAGATCATAAGATCTGAAAATCAAGATAAAGCATGGCTCTGTTCTTTCTTTGAAAAGCGGGTTATTGCCTGAAATGACAATAAACCATTTTTTCACTTTCTCCCAAATATATATATATATATATATATATATATTTTTTTTTTAAGAATTCGAACAATATCTAAAGTCCCGTGTCATTCTTTGAATGACAACACAAAGACCGTAGATATTTTCGAATTGAGAAAAACATGACAAAATGACAATATTTTTTGAAAATTTTCAAGATTTTTCAGATTTTTTTATGGATTTTTTGAAAGTTTTATATTTTTCTATTTGCTTTTTGAAGATTTTGTAATTTTGTATTTTGTTTTTCGAATAGATATTTACAAGATATGGATGAAGAAAGACCTTTTACTCATCTTTCTCAAGACGTTTGAGTGTATCCGGTTGTAGGCTCTTAAGACCAAGTCGTGGAAGGATAAACTCAAAACGTTCTCTAGGAAGAGCTTTGGTGAAGATGTCTCGCTAACGGTATTCATCCTCACAAAATAAAGTTCCACCACACCATTTTCAACTTGCTCCCCGATGAAATGATGTCGAATGTCGATGTGTTTAGCTCTTGAGTGTTGAACGTTGTTGCATGAGAGAGCAATAGAACTTTTATTATCACAAGATGAGGGATTTTGTTGAATTCAAAGCCATAGATAATTGGGATCTCATCCAAAGGATTTGAGCACAACAAGATGACATGGCTATGTATTCACCCTCTGTAGAGGAAATAGAAGTACTTTTTCAAGACCACTCACAAGCTTATCACCCAAAAATGAGCACCTCCAGACGCATTCTCGACGATTATCTTGACATCCCATGATGATCAAGATCTGATAGGTCGTTAGTGACATACCGGTGTCTGTCGGGTACCAAAGTCCCATATTGATGGTTCCTTGGAGATACCGAAAGACCCGCTTAACCGCTTCAAGGTGCTTTTTGGTAGGCTTAGCCTGATATCTAGCACACATGCAAACAAATGAACAAGATGTCCTGGTCTACTAGTGAGGTACATCAGGGATCCAATCATACTACGATATTTCGTTTGGTCTACCATGATCCCCGAGTGGTCCTCATCTAGTTTAGTACGCTCTATCATGGGAGTGTCAACAGATTCACTAGAATCAAATCCAAATTTCTTTAAAATCTCATTAGCATATTTAGATTGATTTATAAAAATGCCTCCGGAACTTTGTGAAATTTGTAATCCTAAGAAAATGACATTTGTCCCATCATTGACATTTGAAATTTAGAACCCATTTCAATAGAAAAACGGTCACACTCATTGGGGTCAGTCGAGGCAAAGATAATATCATCAATGTATATTTGAACGTGAATTAAATGTTTGCCCGACTTCCTGGTAATGTGGATCAACTGCTCCCTTGCTGAATCCAGTGGATAGAAGAAACTTTGATAGCGTATCATACCATGCCCTTGGAGCTTGCTTTAAACCGAAGAGCCTTCTTTAAACGATAGACGGAGTAGGATGCTCGATTCACAAAGCCTTCAGTTGGCTGACGTATACGACTTCTTTAAGATCTCCGTTAAGAAAAACCGTCTTTACATCCATTTGATAGACTACCATGTTCTTACTTGCAGCATTAGCCAAGAAGATTCTGATTGCCTCGATACGAGCAAGAGGAGCAAATGATTCTTTAAAGTCAATACCCCCCTCTTGACGATATCCTTTTGCAACCAATCGAGCCTTGTTCTTTAAACATCACCATGCTCATCAAGTTTCACTTTGAAGATCCACTTTAGAGCAATGATCATAGCACAACTGGAGCGGTACTAATTCCCATACAACTAATCGATCAAACTCATGAATTTCTTCTTGCATGGCATTGAACCAACTGTCTTCATTCATGGCGGTTTTGACATCTTTTGGTTCGACCTTAGAGAGTACGGAGTTGAAGAAGCACCATAAGGCATCGTTTGCAAGTTGTTTCCGTGTGGATACTGGACGAGAGGTTTCCAATGATGTTGTCCAATGGATGATCATGTGTCCATTTTCTGAGGTGTTCATGTTGTTGTGGTTGAGGAACTGAAGTGAGAGTCGATATCTCCTGATGAAGATGGTTCATGATGATTCAGAGCAAATATGTTTTCAAATGGAGCATCTTCGAGTAGCAAAGGGTTTAAATTCATCATTGATGCCAGAAACAATTCCATGATGTACATTCGATGATTGATGATTTATTGATGAGACAGAGTGATCAGCACAGGCTTCTTGACTTAATGATATTGAGACGGGTGATTGACTTCATTCACAGGTATAGGAGCAGCCTCTGTTGATGGAATTGACATTTCATCAACATTTGGTTCATAGTGTTCATCAAACATTGGATCAAACAATTTCTTTAAATCATCTTCTGAAGGAGGTACATAAGGAGTTGCTGGAGAGGGATTAGAAACAAGAGTAGAACTGATAGGACTACTTGATGAAAATTAAGTTGCGGGTCCAGAACTGGTTTGTCCTAGAGCCATTTGACCGGTTAGCTCATCGAACGTAACGTGAATTGTTTCCATGATATTTTGGGTTCTCTTGTTGTAGATTTGGTATCCTTTTCTGTTTGGTGCATAACCTACAAATACTCCAATGTCCGCTTTAGCTTTAAGTTTACCTAAATCTTGACCGTCATTAGTTGGGTAACATAAAGCACCAAACACACGAAGGTAGGATAGATCAGGTTTTCGTTTATGGACAAGTTCATATGGAGTTTTTCCATGAGAGGTGTGAATAAGGGAACGATTTTGGGTGTAGCAAGCGTGGCAATAGCTTCACCCATAGAAACATTGGAACCTTTGAACAAATTAGCATTGTTTTGTGCTTCCACAAGAGTTCGATTTCGTCTTTCAACTACACCGTTCTGTTGAGGATTTCGTGGAACACTTCTTTGATGACTGATTCCAACACTTTCATAAACTGAATTAAGTCTTTGTTAACAAACTCTGCCATCATTCGAATATTTCGATATTGTTGAGTCGAACTGAAGTCTGTTGATTAGTTTGATGCTGACATCTGGAGTTTCATCCTTTGTCCTCAAAAACTTTACCCAAGTAAATTGAGAGTAGTCATCAACAACGACTAAAATGTATTTCTTCCCATTAATTGTTTGTCCTCTCATTGGTCCCACAAAATCCATATGAAGGGTATGGGACTTCCACATCGAGTTTGTGGTTTCGGTTTATGGGCATATTTCGTGCTTTTTCCCAATTGGCATGCTGAACAAAGATGATCTTTTCATACTTTAATTTGGGTAATCCTCTTACTAAGTCCTTTCTAGAAAGATTGTTTATGGTACCAAAGTTCAAGTGATTGAGACGACGGTGCCATAGCCATGACTTAGTTTTGGAAGCCTTTGATAGCAAGCAGATGGGTGAAGATTTCATCATATCTTCGATAGAGATGGTGTATAGGTTTGAACCACGAGTTCCTCCTCTTAATAGTTCCACACCGTCAAGTTATCTAACGAAACAAGTATGTTTTCTAAATGCCACTTCTAGATCAGAATCATAGAATTGACCAACAGAAAACAAGTTATGACCAAGACCTTCAACATAATATACCCTGGAGATTACACTTTTGCCAACTACATAATCACCATAACCCATAATTGCTCCAAAATGGTCGTTCCCGAATCTAACAGCCCCGATGAATTTACTCTCACGGTTCATGAGCCACCAGCCTCCCGCCATATTCTTAAATGTACCGAGTCCAAGTACCACGTAACGATTTGAACGATCTGCATTGAACACGCACAAGAATGGATAACTGGATAATTTGGATCCCCATGCAAGAATGGGTTCCACTTGGTTAGTAAACAGGATTGGAACACCCACATCAGAGGTAGAAACAATGGACTCGTTAGAAATAGATGCAATGCTAGTGTCCGTATTTGACCTATTCAAAGTATGTTCGCTTCTTAAGGGAATAGTTCTACCAATGGGCATCCATTTTCTAGTGGGCATTGATTTAGCAACTTTAGGGCAAAGTTCATTAATCTTACGCCGTAGGTATCCATTGATAACCTATATTACTAAATTTCCTTCCCTGGGTTTCCAATGTTTTCTAACTTTCTTTTGCCTTTGCCTTTTAGCCTTTTTAGCTTGAATTTTAACATTAACAGTTTTATCGCATGTTTAATAGCATTAGACAACATTCACACCAAATTCAATATTAGTAACAAAACCACGCAATCATCATTACATGTTTTGCCAAAGTAGCGAATTGCATTAATTACAGTACACTTAAAGCTAACACTAGAATCAACACGATTTGTTTTATTCAACTCAAACTTAATATTCCTAGGGTGATCTTCTACTTTCTTCCAATGCACATTCTTAGCTTGCGAGGTCCTATCTTGCTTGGTATTGCCTGGTGGCTTTGACCCGCTTGCTTTAATGTCATTGATTACTCCTGTAGAGGGAATTATGGGAACATTAGTTGGTTGATCTACTTTTTGCATTCCGGAACTAGATGTGCAGGGATCTGAACTACTTGAAGGCACATTAGTGTTTACTTTCTTAAAACTGGGCATAGAATGATTTGAATGCTTGGCACTAGGCATAGAACAAGGCATCACAGCTTTTCCTTTTGCACCTAAGGATTTAGGACATGTTGCAATTAAACATTCTAGCAGCTCCTGAGATCGTTTGGCCTGAATGCAAGCAAACCTAATTTCTCTATCCAGAGGCTTATTTATGAAATCCTCTTCCACAATCTCACAGAGACATTCTAGACTATCCTTAAGGTGAGCACAATAGTTATGAAACACAAGTTCATTATTTCTTAGATGAGGAGGAATGTATTTAATAGTCACAGTATATTTGAAGTCTGAGGATGACTTTGATGCAACATTCTCATTAAAAACAAGTGGTAGTTTCCCTTTTTCCTGACTCCTAAGATTCTCAATTTCCTTTTGTAAAGACGCATTTTTTCATTGTTCTTATCACGAGTGACTTTCATTGAATCATATAACTCTTTAAAGTGTCGTTTAACTTGTTCATTTTCTTCTAGAAAACTCTCGTTTTCCTTTTGTAAAGCATTAACCAAGTTTTGAAGATAAAAAGTTTGAGAATACTGAGAATCTAAAGGAGGAGGCATTTGGGAGCCAGTCACATTGTTCTTTTCACCCTTTAATTGAGAGATTTGGGCTTTCAACTTTCTGATCGTGTTACAATGAGCTCGAATCTGTTCATCACGTTTGCTAATTTCGAAAACTGCATCAAATTCAGGAGCATCCAAGGATGTCTTGATATTTGAGGTTTTAACATTTTCTTTCAGATGTTGATATTTTAATTGCAAAGCAAGATGCTCAACTTCTAATTTAGAAAACTGTTTCACCATGTTAACATGATCATCCTGTTCAACTTTATCATGAAGTTTAGAGTTAGTTTTTTCAAGCTCAATGACACGATCATGGGAGACTTTCAGAGTAACAGATAATTCATGAAATTGAGAAGCATTAATGGAACAATTCGTAGCAGTGTAAAACACATCTTGAGTAATACATTCAAAAATAAGATTCTCATACAAGGTATGCAAGTTTTTCCTCTCAATCTCATTATATTTTAATTCTCGCTCATAGTCACTAACCTCAACTATCATAGCATCAAATTCCTTTTCCATTTCTTTAATATCTGAATCCATCCCCTTTTAAGACTCTCAAATTGACCTTTTAGTTGTTTAAAGAAAGGAATGACCTCAGTTAAATAGCATTCTTTAGTTTGCTCAAAACCCCTTTTCCCTTTAGTTATCCCAGTGGGTGTGATCCTTTTCTTACAAGTTTTCTCAAAATCAACAAATAGTTGAAAAATAACATATTGACTGATTAAGGTCTTGATTTTAGTGGCAATAGTTCTAGGAACTAAATGCATTGGTGTATTCGGTGGATACACAGTCGCTGAAGGCATTTTCCTAAGGGGAGGGTTTGTTACAACAAGATTCTCTGCCTTTTGCTTATCTAAATCCTTTTTCCATAACACTTGTTCGGGTGTTAACAACGTTTGAGGCTTAAACTTGTTCAAGGAAATCCAGTTTTCCTTTTTGTAATCATGGGTTTGATCGTTATGTTATTCTCTTTACATTCAGGATCTTCTAGCTTCTTATTCATTTTCTCCCTAGATGCATCATCTAATTTTCTATCTTCCTGAGTGCACTCAACGCAACTAGGTTTCTGTCTAGGTTTAAGAATCTCATTACCATCATAGATTACATTATGAGCAGCTCTAGCCTTTTAACAACCTCGGATTAGGTTCCACAAAGGGGAATGCTATGCTTATCGCTTAAAACTCTATGCTTAGTGATCAGTGAAAGCTCTAATGGTATTTCCTTGTACGCATAACTTATTTTCAAGCTTGTTTTTCAAAGTTTTTAGATTGAAAAATCATTCAAAAGTTTTGATTCCTTAGCATTGAATTCTTGCTTAAGCATTTTAACATTTTCTTGAAGTTCCTGTTTTTGCTTAGCAGTTTTTGAAAGCTTTTCTTGTAAGGAGTTTAACTCTTGTTTTTAGACTTCTTCTCTAAAGTTACTTTTTCTAATAATTGTACGCATTTGGTCATCCATTTCCCGCTCACGGATGGTCAATTCAAACTTAGCACGTTGTTCATAAATAGCAACTTGTTCTTTATAGGCATTCAGAGATAAGAAAGAATCATCAGGCACAAGCAGTGTATTCATCAAAGACATAGTCCTCATTGATTGCGGAAGATGCATTACTTGGTACAACCTCACTTTCACTTTGCTTCACATATTGATCATATGGGACAATATTGCTATTACCCTCATCATCAATATCTGATTTATAAGTTTCAAGATTTTGTACTTTATTATGCATCTTTTGCCCATCAACATTATCATATAGTTTTAATACTCGAAATGATTTTGTCTTTGATGGACCAGATGTTGTGGTGGAGAAACCTTTGAGAGACCATAGGTGAGATGCTAGCCATGAAAATTGTTGGGCAGAGGTTCATCATCCATTAGATTCAAATGCATCACAGTCAGCTACTTGAAATGCATTTTGATGATTATGACCTATCTCCTGAATTGGCCGTTCATCAATCAGCATTATAGGTTCGGGCATTTCACAAGGAACAACAACTCCTCTTCATCCAAAGTCGCTCCATTATCCCGAGCTTGCACAAGCGCATCTTGTCTCTCAGTATTCTGATTCGTGGATGTTTTGAGATGTGCGTTCCTAGCAATATGCCCCTCACCACCACACTTGTAGCACTTAATTGGCTTTGCTTGACCTTGATTCCCATTCCTTCCCCTATTCGATTTACCACATATCCTCTACCAACTCCACTCTTCCCGTTCATACTGCCTTCTTGAACTGTTGCACCATAACCTTCCCATCTCCGACAGTTGCTTGATTGTGTGGATTGGATGCGCTCGAGGTTATTGTTGGTGTTTGGAAGAGAGTTCATGTTTTGACTGACAATGAGAGACAGTTGATTGATGAAGTTTTCTATGAATGTGTTTGGGTCTGAGGCTTTATCTGGATCGGGATGAGTTTGTAATTAACATCACCCATGGGAATGACTTGAGAAGCTTTGGTAGTGATACCAACATTTGTGTAAAAGGTCATTGAGTCATTTGATGAACTTGTTTCTCCTAGTTGGTTTTGAATCTCTAGAATCCTTTTTTCAAACATAGCATGTCTCTCATTCTGAAGAAGGAATGCATACAGTTGCTCATAGTTGGTGTTCTTCAATCCTTTGGTTAGCTTCACAGAGGTGACAAACTTGTGCCATTGGGATTCATGTTGTTCACAAACTTTGAGTTCAACTGAATGTTTGGCATAGTCATTCTGATATTCCTAATATCATTTACAAGCTTGTGGAATCTCACGTAGTATTCATAGATACTCTCATCTGGTTTCATCTTGAAGTGCTCAAACTCATCATACAGTTGTGATTCTCTGTCTTCTTTGGTTAATTCGGAACCTGAGAGAAGCATCTTGACATTATCCCAAACTGCCTTAGCTTCAGTGTTGTGATTGATCACTAGATGTCTTTAGAAGACCCTAGTATGATGTTTGAGGCCCCGATATCAGATCGAATCTCTTTTTCTCCTTATCAATGAGCTCATCATACGTCTTTGGTCTGTCCAATCCAAAGATCATGGTTCCATCTGCAGCAGATCACTTATGTCTCTTGTAGTCTCAATCTGATACGGTCCTTCATCAATGGATTTGAGAATGTTGACTCCATTTTCCAAGACAGTACAATCGATTCGTTGAGCCCAAGAGTCGTAGTCGGTTCACAAGCATGGGTGGACGAGTATCGAACCGCTTGAACATCCCTAAACAAGGAGATAATGTGTAGTACGCTAGTACATGTTTAAAGATTACACGGGATTTTATAACTCAATGATTAAACGGGGAATAGATTCTTTCACGGGATTTTACTAAATCAAGAGAAAACCGTATTACAAACAAAAATTCAACCAAGTCGCTAAGAAGCCTTGAACCAAGTCGCTAAGCACCAAGTTGCTAAGTATTATGAAATCAAGTCCCTATAATGCCAAGTCGCTAAGACACAGTCAAGTTGCTAAAGAACAACTCGCTAAGATCCAAGTCGCTAACACCAACTCGCTGAGCAGTATGACAACAAGTCGCTAAGAACCAAGTCGCTAAGTCGTCAAGTCGCTAAATAGCAACTCGCTAAGGTCCAAATCGCTAACACCAAGTCGCTAAGAAACTTAAGTACAAGTCGCTAACAAAATTGAAAGTAAGTCGCTACCTTCACCAAGTCGCTACCCGTAGTGGAGAATCCACTAAAGTAATTGTTTGTCGGCTTGTCTCAAAAAAAGTCGCGAAAATTCAAAAGCAACCCGCCAATCGCTGCATAAAACGAGGACCCGCAAGAAAAACTTCAATAACACACTTTTCAATCCAAAACAAGCTCAACCACAGTGATTCAAGCTTACCAAATCAAAACCCAAGCACTTACAATGATTCTAAACACAAAAGTACACCCAAAATTCAAACTTTAACACTTGAAATAATCCAAATGATGCAAAAACCACTAAACTTTTTCAAACTCAAAAACCACCTAAAAACCACTAGAAATCCAAAGATATGTAAGGGATGATCAAACCATGGCTCTTGATACCATTTGTAACATATTGGATTTCACAAACACACTAGATCATAACCACAAGTAGGCGTATAATTAGGTTTTAGAGAGAGAAAGTTAGAGGTTTGGGAACTTTAGTGAGAGAAAGAAAAATCTTATTATGAGCTCCAACTCTCTACCTTGGAAGGTAGAGAGTACTTATAGTACTTACATAAATCGCCACCTACGGGCTGTGGATCAGGCATACAGTGGGTAAAGACCCGTCTGTCCTCCACGGTGTTACAAACTAAATACTACTTAACTTGTAATAATCTACGACTACGAGCTTTCTAACGATTACATATACTTGAGGTGACCGACTCTTTAATAAATGGATTTACTAAATCCTAACAAAGTAAATCACTTATCTTGTTGTAAAATAGGGTATGGAACCCTAAGATACTGCCCAATACAGCCTATGTTCGGTTTAGGTTTTACTCCACAAAACTACCTCACTCAAAATACTGAAAATTCAATTCTATATATGTTACAATATGCACGACGTCACTCTTTAATTGGACGTCGTTTCGTCGACGCCATTAGGTTTTCGTCTTGGCCACGTCAACTCTGTGACGACGTCACCTTGTTTGTGCACCGCTTGCCATCTTCTCGACGCCGGGATCCATCTAGGCCGTCTGAGTTGGACGCCTCTACTCTTTTAAACCTGATGCCGTCAAGTGCAAAATAGCAATTTGCTCTCTGAGTTGTCTCAAGGTGTGTCGCGATGGCGTCGTGAATTGGCTGTGACGCCGTCCGCTTCAGTTCCAGCAGCTTGAGTGTCTTGATTCTTGACTTTGGCCATTTTCTTCGTATATTCGAGCCTTTTCGTCCGAATAAGTGTCATTCCAGCAATTTGCCTTCAAGAGACCTAAAAAGTGAAAAGGAACGAAATTAAGTAGTAACGGATACAAAAGCGATCAATTAAGGGCTTAAATGACCCCTCAAAAGTGTACATTTTAAATCCATATCAAATATCCCTACACTTGGTATTTGCTTGTCCTCAAGCAAATGTGCTTTTAGCCAAATAATTAATTTATATAGTCATGAAGCATTAGTTTAGAACAATTCACAACACGTATAAGCCCCCGCAAAAGTCATAACAAGCACGGAAATTACATACTAGCACCTCACAAGTGGTGTTTGGATACTCTCATCTCTCGGGTGTATATGAAATATATCAAGTTGGAAATGGAAGATAAACACTCATTAACCAGTCCTAGTACAAAGATTACCATAGGCTTGAGACTAGATCAAAACTCCATCGCTTTGGCGTAAGCACCTAGGAAAAACTATCCAAGAAGTCTTTTATAGGGTTGTAACGTTAGGCTTACGGTAGGGAAACAAAGGGTTTGGTGGGATAGGCGATTTAGTGGTGGCAAGTCAAAAATCTTTATGTTACAAGCATGAGAAGAATGACATTGCTAAGCCAAGACTCGACACTCTAAACTCTAGATAACTTGAAATAAACATTAATTTAAAGATAGATGTAGGATGGTTTTTTTTTTTGAATCATCTTTTTTTCGATTTTTATTTTTTCATACACTTTTACTCTACCATCCTCTACGATAACATCAAAATAATAGGGATTTATAGGCACATCCCTACACTTGAGTTTTTATTACTCTAACACTAATTTGACCCGAATTGAAAAGATCAAAACACTTGGAGTACATTATTACGTGAATAAAGGGAATTTGAATTTAACGTTCCTTCCCGTCACTTCATAAAATTTAACTTTTCCCATAAGTCCCAATCGTCCCAAAACTGTGTACAAAGGATATGACTCGACTTAGCAACTTATGCAAGCAACTAGATAATTGAACTAAGGGTTTAGTATGATAACAATAATGCACTAAAAGTGAGTGCATACAAGGTAGGCTAAGGCGATTTGGGTGTACATTTGGGGGTGGATTGTAAACAATGCTCTTCATTGATATTCGAAAACCGAAACATCACGAGAACGCAAAAGGATAGGCTCGAGGGCTAACTAGTATCGTGTACTAAAGATGAGTACAATGCAAGGATGTGGGGGAATTACTCAACCGATGTGGAAGAAGTAATTATAATACGGGTATCAAACAAGGTTATCCTAATGCCTCTTATCATTTAGTTATTCCTAACTACACAAGTGTAGTCTCACTAGCGATCTCAAATGTATCACAAAACAAGTTCTAGAATCTATTATACTACGGTACACTCTCGAAGCATTAACGTTGAATGCTTTAATTCCTACAAATCTAAGGGTGATCCTCAAATTTTGGGTGGAATTTAAGTGGTAAAGGGTTTTGTGCTAGTCATATAACTTCCTATCCATGAGACGCTTTATTAGGACTAATGGCACTCCTACATGTCATGAAAAATTTTAAATTTGGTTCCAAAATTACCCTAACCGATATTTCTCATGGTTTATTACACAAATGAAACTGGACAAGGCAAATAGTCAAGGATAAGCATAGTTTCAAAGTTCCAGTTTTATTTTCCCTCCCTACACTTAAACTGAACATTGTCCCCAATGTTCCCCGAAAGTATCAAAGTTATGATAATGGAAGGTAATTAAAAACGAAAGAAACTAATACTCCCCTGATTAGCTTGGTAGGATCCGTGTGAAGTAGTGGTTAAATTCTTCTCCAAGAAGAATGTATGCGTGAAAAGCTCCTTCCAATCTTTTGTATTTTCTTCTTGATTAATAAAACCTGCACATTTTAAGAAAACAGACAACCCAAAGTATCAAACAGAACAAATAAAAATCACAACAAATGTAATTCCAGACTTAAATAAGATATAATGCTTGTGGAATGGATGTTTGCAGATTTTTTGGAAAATTAAGACCTAAAAAATTCCAAAAATTTATAAGTAGCACGAAAGGAAATTAAGATAAGTTTCTGCCCTTCCCGTCACGTTAAGATCCTCGCTCGTCAGGTTATCATGACAGAAACTGGTCTGCGATTTTCTGGAAAAATTCTGGAAAATTTACATCTTTAGAATATGGAAAATTTTTCTGCAAAACAACCATTATGACTCGAACAAACACACATGTATATCTTTTTAATAATCGTAATTCTCATGTTCACGTTCTTTTCGAAAACATGTGTAATCGTCCCTACACTTATCCCTTTTGTAAAATACTTTTATATGTAATTAAGACGAGGTTAAAGACAAAATAAAGCATTTTTACAAATTCAAACATGAGAGTAAACAATCAATAAAAGATATACGACACACAAACAAGCAAACAATTAAGCATGAGTTGCCTCCCACGAAGCGCTTTTCTTTATTTATGAGTCTTGTAGCTAGACTCGAAGTCGTGCCCCTACGTGACTTCATTACCATCACCTTCTTCCTCATGACGATCTCTATTGGGGTTCTCCATGTTATAGTAATGCCCTATTATGCATCTTTCTAAGAAGTCATCTTCTCCCCACTCCGTTCTATATTCCGGTCCTAGTTTCAAGCAATCCTTATAGAACCCGAAAATCTTATTCATCACATAATCAACTCTTTTCTCCTTATCTTCCTCATTCCTATAGTAGACTGATAGCTTAAGTTCTTTTTCATCATTGGATAATGATGAAAATTTCTCAATCTTAAAGGGCATTTGGTAAGCTACATCATCGGTCTCATCCTTGAATCTCACTATTCCTAACGACGGATCATAAGTCATCCTGGTGTTTTCTATGAAAGGCTTTTCTAGAATAACGTGGGACAAGCTAGGATCTATGGCCATACTAATATCATTCACAACTATGAAATCCATAGGAAACGTGAAACTTCCTACATAGACGGGCAATCCCTTAACTCTACCAAGAAAATTGCAACTGTAGGATCGTAAATATTATGTTGTTTAGATGATTCAGGTGGTCTGGGTAGATGATTAAACAAGATAGCCATGGTTAGAGAGATGAAGATAGGAGAGGATGTTTTCTAGAGAGAGAAACTAACAAATGAAAGGTTAGATTAATGAAAAGCACCACCCCTTCCAAGGATGGAAGGGTTATTTATAGTTACAAATACTACGTCCTCTTATCGGACTGTGGATCAGGCATACAGTGGGTAAAGACCCGTCCTTCCTCCATGGTGTTACACTAAACTAATCTACTCTACAAACTAACTAATAAACTACTAAATAACGTAAATAACTACAAGTCTACGAGCTAACATATGCTAGACCATAATTGGGGTGACCGACACTTTCACATGGAATTTCCAATTCCTAACAATCTCCCCCTAAGGAAGGTCACCCCATGAAATACATTTTGCATCCTAGCATTCTATCTTTATCATTAGTTCTGAGCTCGTAGACTTCAATTCTTCAATTTCTGAAATCTTGTGCTGTAGTAGCGATTCTTCAAAGTCCGATTACTTTGTACTTTAAGTGGAGGTCTTTGAACTGATCCACATATTTGATGATCTTCTAGCTTTCTTTGAGATCATCAGCCACAACAAATCTCTGGATCATCCTTTATTGTGTTGCCATCATGTGAAGTTGTGACTTTCGGGCCGACATGCTCACACTTTCTGGATCATGACATCTTTCATCGAGTAGCGAAGCTTTATGGTTCATGATATTTGCAGCAGCGTAGCAAAAGCATAGTATTAAAATATCAGAGCCAGGTTATGTAGATATGCACTTGTCATGATTTCTTCAAATTATATTGGTGTAAGCTGTGAGCATGCGGCTTTGGATTGACTTCTCAATTCTGATCAGCTGCAACCGTCCAAATGTACCTGCAAACAACAGTTAGCAATAAAACACACGAAAGTGTCTTTGATCACTTTCATTGAGTTGAGGTACACCACCCACTTCCCCTATGATCCAGCATAAGCACGCCTGTGATCGGTATAATTCTCAAGAATCTCCTTGACAGGGTTTCGTAGCTGTTCTAGCTGTTCTCAAACCGGAAAGTCTCAAAGAAGACAACACGGAGTGAGTGAACCAGCGAATTTGAGATTCACTGATTGATGAAAAATTGAGTTGAAAACAATCTCGTATTGCTTGGAGAAAGATTTTTGCAATACGAGGAAGGTTTTATGAGAAAGATCAATTTTCAATCAAAATACTTTTTGTATTAGAAAATGAGTACAAATTCGATGTGCTAGAGAAAAGAAGAGATTTACACATCGAACGGTTTTTCCAAAAGTATTTTTCAATCAGTGATACTTTTTGTGTTTGAAAACATGAATACACATTCGATGTGCTAGAGAAAAGAAGATTTGCACATCGAACGATTTTTCCAAAAGTATTCGCAATTCATTTCCGACCAAGGTTGATTCACGAAAGAACGCCCCATCGCTTCTATCCAGTTGTCACAAGCCTGATCTTTTGAAAAGATCTCACATGTCACCCACCAAGAGTTTGTTTGATGTTGGCTCTAGAAGGATTTCCATCTTCATCGTGAATACTTTTACATATCATTTCGGATGTTCCGCAATACCACAAGGATAATGCGTAGCACTCTTAAAAATATATTCTTACTTTCCACATTGTGTGAAACAGCAAGTCTTCAATAATTTTGTGTCCTAATGAGATATTGTGGATGATCTCTTGGCTCTAGACTCAATAGTGCACATTTGGTTCCTATACCGGAGACTAGGGAGAGGGTCTCCTTCTTTAATATCAACAATCTCTAAGAGAAAGTCGATAGATTATGTAGGTTCCCCATGAGAATGAAACAAGTCCTTTTAAGAGGAACTTGAGTAGCTTGGGAAGTTGTAGTGCAAAGGCCACCGGGTCCATGACGCCTTGTCTTCAATACCAGTTACCTTAGTTACTACCAAAGTAGCATATGCATTGAACCCGTTTTTGCCCTAAGGTTGAATAAATGGAGGCTATTTTCACCCTTTCACATATTCAATTCTTTTTCATTCTTTCAACCCTTCAGGTGCTATCGAGACTTCATAACTAGAACCTTGTTGGTTTATTCCGTTCTAGCTCTATCTCTCACCGCACTCTTCCCATAATCTCATTTTTCTCCTTTTTTCATCATACCTAAGGACTTCTACACTATCTAGTGGATTGTCCCTGGGTAGATCCCTCGCTCGCGTGGATCGTGGGAACAACTACCTAACCTAACCATCCTTATAACACCATGCATAAAGTAAATTGGTTGGTCTTTTGGTATTGTTCATTCTTCCTTGAAACCAATTGAAAAATCATTTAGAAAAATCAATCAAGGTACTTGTGATATAACATCAAAGCATTTTGTACCCTAATTGTTTTGATCATTTAGAAATGCTCCCCTCAACATGTGCATATGATTTTGAAATTGTTTAGCACATGGAGGCAAGAGTTCTTTGAAAATAATTTCTTGATCACAATTTTCGTGGAAAAAGCCATTTGATTTTCTTGGTAAATTCTCCCCCCTCAATATGTGCATTGGATATTTGAAATCATTTTATCACATAGAGGAAAGAGTTCTTTTGAAGTGCATCCACGATCACAAAAGCCATTAAGAAACCTTTAGAAAATCAATCAAGGTACTTTATGTTGAAACATATAAATCTTTGTACCTTGAAAGTTTATTTTCTTTTGAAATGATCCCTTTCAATATGTGTTTCGAGATTCGAAAGTGTTTAGCACATATCGGAGAGCAGCTTGCACAATTGAATCAAATGATCACCTTTTATCAGATTTCATAATTAAATCACAAATTCTCCCCCGATAAAAAATATCAATCCCTTTGAGATTTTGGATCCCAAGTGATTTAGAAAACATTAGAGAATATGTGCCTGGTTTAAATACTCATCTGGTTTTTGTTAAATGCTCCCCTCAACATGCATTGTATTTGAAATCGCTTGACACACAGAGGCAGAGTGCCTTTAAAGGGCTAAAACACCCCAATCAAAAATTTCAAACCTCTTGAGATTTGTGATCCCAATTGATTTAAATCATTTAGAAAATTTTGGGGAAAGACGTGGCAAAATTTAATTTTGAAAAATGACAGATAAGGATTAATTTAAGACATTAAAGATTGTTAGTGTCCGGTATAATAGTTTTTAAGAGATCTTTTAGTAAAATAAAACAATTTCACAATCAAACAAGAACAGAAAAAATTTCATTTTGTAAGATCTTTGAGTTTTAAAGAAAATCATACCATGACATAACATTAAATCTTTAGATCACCACTTATTTTCGTACAAACCGAACTTTTATGAAGAAATATCGTTTGAAAATAATTTATTTTAAATCACTCTCCCCCTCAATCGATGACCGTAGTCGATGATTGAGTGACTTAAGTTTTGATGAAATGAAGTCCGGTGATTTTCAAAATTAAGTCCAATTTATTTTCAAAACCAATATTTTTCCATTTTTCAAAACAATATTATTTAAAAATTGTTTAAAAAAAATGTTATCATCCACTACTTGTCCTGCACAGATAATGTTAGGTGGTTGAAATGCTTTTGTTGTTGTTGTGAGGTTTGGAAGAAAACCATTTGCTGATGCAAAGGAGACTTTACGCTGCATTTTTTCATGCTGAGGTCATTAAGCCCGTTTTTCATTTGATGATGAAGAAAACCATCTCACGATGCGTGAGACCTCTTACGTTGCATTTCATGCCAACTCTCCATAGAAGTCAAATTAAGCTCCGCTTTTATTTGTCAACCCAAGATATAGTTACCCTTTCCTTTCCGCATCCAATCATCTTCATTTGTGGGATCCGGATCGGGAACATTCTTATATGCCAGTATACATGCATATGTTAGTAAACACACATACAGATATATGGTGATCGACATCACCCAAACAACAATCGACTAATAAAAGTCAATCCAACATATCAATCAGATCATACAAAGGCATGGGAATAATGTGTTCATCAAACTCTAATCATCTAATCCTAACAATCATATCCTAAATTCCTAGTCCTTCGACATATGCAAATATCATTTTTATTTAAGCACAAGGATAATTAGAAAGCCCGTTAGATGATGTAAATTTGAAAAACATTCCCCCCCTCAATCAATAACTCATTTCATAAAAGTTTTAACCAAGTCAAGTCATTGATTGGCTTTTGCAAATTATAAAATTCTCGACTGATTGATTTTCAAGCAACTCAATATCCACCATTTTTGTTAAAACAAATATTTTTCTGAAGAATTTTAGAAGGAAAAATATTTGAGTAGGAACAGCAGTCCTTCGACATATTTTCCTCATTTTGTTTTAGGATAAGTGCACGAAATTTTTTAAAATTTGTTTGGCGCAACACTTTGCTTCCTTGAAGAACGGGTTGCTATCTGAAATAATAGCAAACCATGGTTTTAAGCACGGGTTACAGTCTGAAGTAACTGCAAGCCATAGTTAGAGACATGTTTTGGAAAAAAAGAATATTTACACCTCCCGCTCGAACTTCATCTATGGTCCCGTGCCATTATTGAATGACATTTCTAAGACCGTAAATGTTATCGATATAAGAAGACATGTCTTTAGAAAATAATATTTTTTGTCTTTTTCAAAATTTCTGATTTTTATGGATTTTTTTGTAGGTTTTATATTTTTCTATTTTCTTTTTGAGATAAATATTTACATAGATAGATTAGATGATATAGATTAAGAAGATGATGATACGAGTACCGAGATAAGGATATCGAACAGCACGTCATAGAAGATAGAATTCGTCATCTCTTAAACTTCTACCACCAAAGCTTCCGAGGCTCCAGAATAGAAGATAGAACATAAGCCTTTGAGAAAGAGAGACTTTGCGCCTTCCTCCCAAACCGAAAATCCATTAGATGAGCGATTCGGCTCTATTTCAAGCTTGCCTTAGCCAGTACAGAGAAGCACACCACTATCATAACCTGCTGTCCTTTTAAGAACGATAATCTAGATTCTCCGTTCGTGGTTATAACATCAAATAGATCAAGAAACATATCATCCCACGCTTTAAATAATCTTCTCATATTTCTTTTCAAATCAAGTTTGAAGTTTATCCATACAAAAAGTTGTCAAGAGACCACTTCCCCAAGTAGATGAATTGATGCAAGTCAGTTCTTAGACTAGAGCTCACGAACCCAATACACATATACTCAAGACGAGAAACTTATACCATCGGAGAAAGCAGATAAGTCCGAAGCCAAAGAATAACCCATGTATACTTTTCTTTCCCTCGATGATAGTGTATGAAGCTCAAGAACCCGGTACCAATGCCCAAAGAGAGAATAACCGATAACATGAAGAAGCAGCCAATCACCGATTATTCCGCGATGACTATCTTCGCTGATGTCAACTCCTAATAAGTGATTATATCTCAATCAATGATTAAGAACTCAAGTGAAATAGCTGAGCTTCCCCAATATAGTTCTCCCCTCGATGATTGCGATAACATCGAAATCATCACACACTTGTGTACCTCTTTATCTTCGAAACTTTCTTTTACATCACTTCCCACGTAAATTGGAATAATAACTAAAAGCCTTGATGAGTAAAACCTTGAGTTTCTCTCTGCGGTCATGACATTTGTCTTCCGGGATATCTTCAATCATTTAGAAGAATTATGTTCATCAAGTTTACTCGCCAGGTTTAGATGTGTGTCTCCTTCCCCCTTGCTGGTTTGACACTTCGAATCAGAAATATATTATAAGCCCAAATACTTGAAATATTTTTTAGAAGACCACATTTAATCTTTGTGAGAATCAACTTGTCAAGAGTGTGAGCAAGTCCAATTGGGGATTAAATCTGACATTTCACTCTCCCCCAATTAGTGCTCTCCCCTAAACTAACAATCTTTATGATGAATGCCCGGAATAAGAACAAGTCTTTAGATTGTCAAATGCAATTCGTCTTTAGTCTTCTAACATGCAACATAAAATGTAGAACCGACTCTAGACTCAACCTTCTTCATGATTGTCCAATTGGGGAATAGAAAGTCAACATCTTCAACTCACCAAATGCATTCCCGTTAACTTACAAATAGCAAATCCCCTTAAGTCAAATCCCTCCCAATCAAACAAGAACAGAAAGATGTTCATTAAGGAAATCAACCCCGCAACTGGAAGCACTTTGTCATTAATCAACTCACCGTGATAAAGATGCAACTAATGGTTTAGAAGAAAAACTTGATGTGAAGATGACCCGATAAGAAGAAGCTCGGTTCTTACATGAGTTTGGAGCCGTTTGACCATTTATTCTCGATATACCTCAACATGTAGAATTATCATACTTCTTCTCCCCTCAAGAATTGCATATGGATATGCCATTCTTGATTACACAAGTGAATATCTTTAAAATGTAGTCTCTTCACACTTCTCCCCCCAAAGGTTGCAAATGATGTCGCCATCGCCATTATAATTGAGCAAGTGGAATAAGAGAACAATCAACAATAGTCCAGTTCACTTGATAATTGAAAGCGCATGGAAAAAGCATGAAGCATGTTGATGAGAATGGTCATAATAAGAAGATTTCTCTTCTTGTAGATAATGCGTACTGAAGCGTACACATTTATTTTCTTTGAGGAACGAGGCTTGAACTGTTGTGTTCAAATGTCATAAGAAGATTCTCTTCTAAGATAAAGCCAATGAAACGTACACTTTTCTTTTCTTTAGAGAACGAGGGCTTGAACTATTGGTTCAAACGTCATAATCTCTCTCTTTTCAATCTATCTTGGCAAACTTGTTATCAATCCCATTATCATGCAAGGGCTCTTTGTCGCGGATGTACTGATGGAGAAATCCCAATATGATGAATTTGACCCTGAAGTAAAACAACCCGAACTCGTGACTTAAACTTTCACATATGTAACAAAGAGCGGTGCCGAGATTTCATGCCCCATTGAATCCCTAGGTACTCTATACTCTTCAACCAACCAACCATCAAGTATTAGACGTACATCACCTCTTGAAAATCCACAATTCAATGTGACACTGAGCACTACAACGTAACTCCCTAAAGTGATAGTTATTTTGTGGTGATAAGAGCCCGATTCCCCCAAGTGGTAAAAGAAAAGGAAAATATCACCCAACAATAACTAGATTTCCAAGTCTTCATTTTTGATAATAAGCTCAAACAAATATCTTGAAGAATCTTCATCCAACCATCCCCGATACCTTCAGATACTAAGTACACTTGCCCATGATATTTAACTTCAACCTCAAATAAATAATAGTGAATTAACTCCGTTGTCACATCTTCTGGTTAAAAGCTCAAATCTAGCCTCCTTTGACGTTTTAAGTGAACTATGATAATGGATTTCATCCCGACCATGGTTAATAGCACATAACCCCGTAAAACCTTGTAATAACCAAACTGCCATGAAGACAACCCAAACACATACCCAATTCATGAAGTACACCCTTTTATCCCTTCTTTGAAGCATAAACCATAGCACCAACATCAGATATGATTCAGAATTACAATTTCCTTTCTCCAGGATGGTTCCATCATTACGGGATTTTACAATTCTATAGTTTAAACCGAGAAATAGTTTCTTTCGCGGGATCTTACAAAACCAAGAATAAACCGTAAGATAGATCCGAAAATGCACTTTATTATTACCCGGATGTTTCCATTGTCACGGGATTTTATAAGTCTATGATTCAAATCCGTGAAATAGATTCTTTCGCGGGATTTTACAAAATCAAGACAAAACCATAAACAATGTCAGTTTGAGTGTGTTATGACAACTTTGGTTTCGGTGAATATCTCTGCTTTGGGGAACATGCACGTTCATCAACGGTTCATTTATCCAACATCAACAATATCATCAACCATCCAATAAAACACTTTGGTAAACACATCATTCACGATTTTGTCTACCGTGCGTTACCACACGAAGAAGTAAATCCGATATACCAATGCTTGAACATGAAGTAGAATTCCCCAGATTTGTTACTTAATCTTGTACTAATCCTTGTGAAAAAGAAATGGTGTACCCAATGTACAAAACCACTTGACGAATCCTCAAATCAATTCGAGCCGTGACATAGTATCCTTCGTGAAAATGTATAAACCAAAGTATCAAACACCGAATCTCATCATCACACCTAATCTCATCGTCAAATCTCTTCAACAAATCTCATTATTAAAATTCATGATGAAATCTCATAGCCCAACACATCTCATCCTCAGATCACATAAAATCCGATCCAACTTTGAAACCCATCCGTCTCCCTATCCATCACAAACTTAGGCTCTGGTCCAGTTGTGATTAAATCTTCGCATAAATTAGTGTCCATTTTTTTTAAGTAACAAAACATTGACCTTATGACATCACTGATTCGCAGCCAAAGCAACGTCAAGCTTAACTCACACAAGCTAGCCACTTGTGAATGACTAACCGTAAGAAACTTAAAACGGCCCTATTAATCTAACCAATAATAAGAAGTGTAGTACGGTAACTTCAAACGCGGTTAGGCTTGAGTAATCGAGATTGTTCCGAACCGAGGGTCGAATGGAATTTCCAACCCACGCCCGATTTCATCGAATTTGAATGAGAAAAGGGGGGAATAAAATGATATTATCTAAACTACGGGATAAGGAAAGCATATAAGATTAAAATCTATGGGGAAAACCTAAGAATAAAGGCAAACTACTCAAATCTATACTAAAACGCAAATACCTAATTTAAACGAACGCTTAATAAAAAAAGTACCACGTCTATTCTAAATCCTAAAAATAACCTAAAACTACTTTTATACTAAAAATGATATGTAAAAACTAATTAAGAATTAAAACTATTTTTTTTAGGAATTTTCTTGATTTTATTCTAATTATTAAACTTTAAAAATAAAATTAATTAACTAAAAATTATAAAAACAAAGGGGAAAATTATGAAACTACTTTCTAAAAATCTAAAATAACATAAGAGACTTTTCAAAACTATTTTTGTATTTTTCAGATTAAATTCCTATTTTCTACTAATTTAAAACTATTTAAATCTAATTTAAATTGTGAAAATACCAACAAAAGGTAAAAATAAGGAAAATATTTTTTATGCTTTTTTATATTTTTCTTAAACTGAAAATTGAAAATTATTTTTGGAACTTTTTCTGAATTAATTCAACTAAAGCTATTTAAAATGCCCAAAAACTATTTTAAATAGAGAAAATAGCAAACAAAGACTCCAAAAATTATGAAATTTCAGAAAATATTGAAATATTATTCTAAATCTATTAAAAATAAGAAAACAATAGCTTATGTGTGAGATATGGAAGCTGTAGTGTGAACTGTTTCTAAATAAGCATTTTAAAATAAGCAAATAAGCACTAAATGACACCAATCTAAAGCAGAAGCTAGAATATACTAAAACTAACCTAGAGCAACTATTGCAAGCTAATTCTAACACCTAAACAGCATGCTACCTAAGATTAAGCTAACTGATATTTAAGCAAAACAGAATCACCCTCACCGTTTAAGCACTTGCAATCGCTTGTCCAATAAGCCAAAATGAAAACCAACTATGCAAGTCCTCAAGACCACCCAACCGTGAGATTGTATAACCCAAATTTGAGACCCTAGCTACTAGAAATAAAGATCAGGTACCAATGTTACAAGATCTAAGGAAAACCGCTATTAACCTTATTGACCTTCAAATTGCTATGGTTGACTTAAATGAGATTTAATCCAATATTATGAACTGATTTCAATGTTTTAAGCTATAACAACACTATATCCAAATACTCTATTGATATTTTAACCTGATTCAAGCTTTTGATTTATAATAAATCCAAATGTATGAACAAGCTAGACTGATTCAAAGTATTTTGACTATTTTGTGTATATCGCTATAGCAAAGACTAAAATGACTATCAATTACCTAAATAAGAATGAATCAACTACTCTATCTCTTTTAACTAATCTCTATCACCGTTTTATAAGCAATTCCAAACACTATTATACTACTGATATGTGAACTATTAACGATTCGCACAGCATCATACAAAAACTGTAAAACTCGATCAATAACTACAACTTATCACTAAATTCAAATGCAAATCACATATTCAATGAACCAAATGTAAATAATAGATATGAGCACTTACAAACATCCTAGCCACTATGGCTTGCAAATGATGAAACAAAGAACCCTCATCCTATTAAACCCTAACCTACTTAATTCCGCAGCTCACATTCATCCCAATTCCACCATCTGCATCATCTTAATCCAATCAACACCATTATCGACGTATCGTGAAGTAAATCGAAATTAACTCATTTTTTGTGATTTGAGTATAAAAGCAAGATAAGCTCACAATAAGCTATTACAAGCTTAAATGAACCTTAGTGAAATGTAAGCTAAGTGTAACTTAATCTATTAAAATGCATTTGGTATGATTTTTTATTTTTCAATGATTTTTCTCATTTTTTTGTTTTTAGTAAAGATGAGAAACAAATTAATTTGATCTGTAATAAGCTCATTATTAACTAAATGATACTCATTGGCAATTAAAAAGCTTAAGAGCTAAACATGAAATTTGAGATTAAAAGGGAC